>VWZL01004313.1:0-11742 GCA_013396915.1 Stercorarius parasiticus | reverse complement strand
CTGGGGAGGAAGGAGGCCTAAGAACCATGTCATCTATATCAGGCATTGCACTGCTTAATGGCATTGCTATCTTAAGTTTTCATACTCATTCACATTTTCAACCCCACACGCACCCACACGTCCAGCGCTCAGTTCTTTTAATAAAATTTGCCTGATTCAGGCACAAAGATATGGCTAGATACACATACCTCTAATATTTTAATGGTGATTCATGTGAGTAGCAAAGTATTTCACAACTTTATGAGGGCTTTGCTACATGCCACACGGCACTAGCAAGGGAGATCCCTGGTATACTGTTTCAGGAAGCACCATCCGCAAGCTATTGATTTTGTCTGTGAGAAAATATCACCACCCTTTTTTTTATGCCCCTAGGGCTTTAGCACACCATAGAGACATATCTGTAGGAGTCAATTTCTGTGTCCTCCATAGTAAAAACTGGCTTTCATGAATGTAGCCTGCTGCCAAGTCAAATATATCAGATTTGGCTTTTCTACCCATAAATGCTTTCAATTTCTAGAGCCAACTTAAAAATATTCTCCTTTTCCCACTGTGACATTGTGAAAGGAAATTATCTTATTGCACATGTCCATCATGTCACTTCCTACAATAGTTAGTACTTCATAAAAACTATGAGGGGTTTGAATACAAACAAGCAACACCATCTTGAAATGTTCCATTAAAGACAATGCCCCTTATCAGGTGAAATATCCACTGGTCTCTTCAACCTATTTCTTGAAAACCTGTTAAATCCTAAAAAACTTGGAGTATATCAGTTTTTACAAGTGGAGATCTGGAAGTATCTGATGCAAGTGGCGTTTAAGGCCAGAGCAAGCAAGCTCTTACAAGGGCCTGCCATCCATTAACTTGCTGAGCATCCTTGTCCTCTTTATTGTTAGAGGAATTAAATAAAATTGAATAAAAGCTGAGCAGAGCATGTTCCTGGTAGAAAAGAAACGTTTGGGTACTTTAAGAGAAATCCATTATAAAATATGATATTAAGAGGAAACAATGAAGATTACAATTATGAAGATTACAAAATCATCACAATCTCTTCCTGAATAGTCAGATTATCGCCAGGCTGGGCATTCAGTTCGCAGTCTCTGACAGATGTTGCTTCTATAAATATCCAACAAGCTGTGGAAGATTTTCTCCTCTTCAACGAAAAAGAAACTTCTTGTCTTGCACAACATTTGCAGAAATTATTTTACTCCAGTAACCCTGTGCATTTCTACAGATTGGACTCCAGTGGTGGGATTGCTGATTTTAATGACAAGGCATCTTTTGCTATGAGTGCTTCAAATTCACATACCTGCCAAAGAAATACCCTTTAGTTAGTTTGAACGCACTTCTTGCACAGAGCCCGGCCTGAACGTGTGTACGCAGCACTTCTGCTTTTTGAGGCTTGAACTCTTCTTCTGCACTTCTGTCCCTGGTCTCCACAATAAACACTTGGGAAAGGTTTTCTGAGAAGCACAAGCCTAGAATAAGATTAAGCAGAACATAAACCAGGTGACTGAAATACATTTGACGAAGCCTCAAAAAAATCACAGAATGTACTGTGAAAGCGTAGAAAATAAGTGTCTAAAGTAAGAACTTGAGATGGAGAGCTAAATCCTGTGTCTACTAGAATCTGCTCTGAATTTTCTTTGACTGCACTTGTGTAGAGTAATGCCTGACACACTTTTTCTGGCACAGTTTTGCAGGTAGTTCAGGTAAGGAAACCAGCTTCAGGAGATCCTTTACAATCTCACTTTAAAGAGAAGATTCTTGTGAGTTCTCTGGTAGGTTGCACAGCACAAAAGGCAGCCCTTGCTCACAAGAGACATCCTTTCTCGAACAGGGAGTATTGGTGAATTTATTGGGAAGCATTACATGAGAAAACACAGTTTACGTGAGCAAGAACCTAATACTTCAGTAAAATAATGACATGGTCTTGGATCTGGTTTCCTAAAAGTTAAAAACAGGGATGAAACTTTGCAAACACTCAGAAAATTAGCATATCAGATAGAAAAGGAGAAGAAGAAATCCTCCTGTTCCCTCTCTCATAAAATTATATGCATTTTGCTTAATGTATAGCTAGATGTAAAAAGATTTTGTTGGCCTTCTGGGTGATTTTTCTGCCCTGTTGTTAAACACTCCTGCCAAACAAGCTTTTTTTATTCAGTGTGTTTTCTAAAAACGGAGACTAAAATGCCACCTTTTAAGTTTTCTTGAAAAATCTCTAGAGATACCTAGAGATGATTTTAGGAAAAATCTTATGACAACTTTGGCTTTGACTTAAAGCAGTTTGAAGAAAAATGTTTATAGCAGCACTCCCGACACGGGTACTCAGCAACTTGATTCCTATAAAAAGTGACCAAAAATTTTATGCGGAGACCTTGGAGCTATGCAAAGCCAGAGTGAATCGTGTGTGAGGAAGGAGACAGGAGCGGGACTGTGGGTGTAGATGTGGAGATGACAGGGTGGCCTGTCACTGGCAGATGGCAATTGTCGAGCAGATTGGTCCTCCTGTTCCGATAGCATTATGCAGGTTGCAGTATGACCATGTGCAGGTTCAAGTCTAGCCTGGCTTCTGCGGGGCTTTAGGACCACAGGAAGGAAGGGTAGAGTAAGGAGAATAGAGGACTGAGAAATTATTTTTTTTGAATGCAACACTCCAAATTTATAAATTTTGTATCTCTTTTTTAAAAATCTCTTCGAAGCCAAATCCAAAGCCATCAGAAACCCACAGAAAAGCACTTACTGACTTCGTTGAGCTTCAGCCCATCCTATCTAACATAGAAGTTCAGCCTGTAAAAAAGGTCAGTATCAATAATTCATTGTATGATGCTTTATCTTCCCCTCTTGTCATCTTTTGTTGTAATTACAGGTTCCAGAAACACAGATAAGAATTTATTAGCTGGCAGCTCTCAGGAATCAGCATTTATAAGACAGTGGGTCTCTGCAGAAAACAGTCTTCTCCAACTACCTGCCCTTTTTTCCTCCCAGGAAAGTAAGAGTCCTTTCCTCCTTTTTCCTTCAGCTTTTATAAGGTTTGCTTTCCTTGTTTCTTCCTGTCTGCAAGTAGTAGACTTTGTTACTCGACAGATGTCAAGTCTAAGTAAACTACACTTGACCATTCTCCACTAAGTTGACTACAGATCCTGATATTTCTTCTTTTTTTTTTTTTACCTGAAGAAACTTCCTAATGGACAACAGTGAAAACCACCCACTTTATTGTTTTGCTTCTTAATGGATTTCCTTTTTATTCTTACCTTTCTCTACTTTTTTGTAGAGTTGCTCAGGGACTTAAAGTTCAAAAATAAGAAAACAAGTCTTGGTCATATAATGCCTGATTCTTTGTGCAGAAGCATGTGCTCCTTTTGGTCAGTACCTGATGACCTGTCAGTCAAACATATGGGGAAAAATGAAATATCTTTTCCCATATTTTTCACATTGTATTTTTTTATTTGCTGACATCGGTGCTATTATTGCTGCTTTTGCCACCATAATTGAGGAAAACAGCTATGCACAGACCCCCTGCCACAGTACACTGAGCAGCTCCTCATGGAAACCGCTTCCTCGTAAATTGCTCTTCTTAACAGACTTTCAAACCATTGGTTAGATTAGATTGGAATCTAAATTTCATAGTTTTCTCCGCAAGAATTTTCTATGATCTGATCTCTATTAATAAGGCAGTGCTTTTCCTGGGATCTGTTTCCAGCAAGGGTTTTGTATTTTTAGGTATTTAGGCATTGCCTCAGGTTTACTTGAACCTCAGCTCCAGACTGACCACAGTCTCATCAAGTTCTTAAGTTTTAAATAGAACCTTATGTTTAAATGTGGTAGGAAGCCACACCTTCAGCAGTATAAATTGAGGCGACTCCAGTGTTACATCGGTTTATTCCAGCTGGGGATCAGGCGATAAACGTAACCAAGAATTCAAACAGATGCAGTTCAAGAACATTAAGATTTACCTATTTTTATTTTTGGAACTTGGAAAAGATAGTAAATTTAGAACAAATCCCTTGTGAAAGTGCAGAAAATGCAATAGAGAATACCTTTGCTGTGTCTTCTTAAGCACAATTATAGATTTCCATGACACAGATATAAGACACTATCAAAATTCTCTATGGAAGAGAGATTTATATTTATAAGAGTTATAACTCTTATATTTTTTATTATTTATATCTATTTATATATCTATATATTTTTTATAACTCTATTTTTTTTAAATAGCAATTAGTTTAATCCTTGTTAATTATCAGATGCTTCATTAGGAGATGTGATAGTTCTAGCTTCTTAGCACTGCTGCAATATTATTTTGTCATTTGGGAATTTTATAATACAATTGAATCCTACGTTTCTTAGCCAAGTTCTTTCTTTTCAGTTAGTGGACTGATTTTTTGACCAGCAGAGCATAAGAAGACAGAGAAATTGAACAGACTGAGCTGTAGGCAGTAACTCAAATAAATTTTGTTTACATAAGGAGTTTCCGTCTCGCATGTATAGAGATGACTCCTATCAAACTTGCTTGTGTCCCGTCACCCTTACCCTCAGCCCAAGGTCCTCAGCCCCTTCCTTTGAGGGCTTCCACTCTCCAAGTGAGGATAAAACCAACCCGCCAGGTGACTTTTACTGAGTCAGGTAAGCTCCTAGGGAGCCATCTCAGAGTGTCTGGACCTTCATTGTTGTGCCCTGCCACGGCTTCTGTTGTCCTCAGGCAAGGCTTTTGGGACAGAGAAGAAATACCCAAACCCATATGGTTCTGCCATTCAGAATGTCTCACGTGAACAAGACGGCAAGAATCTTACACTTCTGTGCTAAATATAGAGTAGTTTTGTTGGTTTTGTGCGGCGCTAATGAGGTGTGTCCCCCTTTAACAAGTCTGTTTACTTAGGCTTAGGAGGATAACTAGAATTTGGCCCAATTTCTTACATTGAGGGTTTTTTCTATACTCGTTAGCAAACATACGCAAAACTTCCACTTACAAGAATAGTAGTCAATTCCGTTCTGTGGAAAAAAAATAGCAAACCCTAGATAATCTGTTGTTTTTCCTACCCATCGTAGCATATGGGATACATCATGCATTGTTCTCACACTTGGGCAATACGTATGTTCTCAGTCCCACATCACCTCCTACAGTGGAGTTATATACTATAACATACAAGCAATGCCTGGGGAAAATGACTGCAATGTGATTTTGTCTGAATATGCCTGTATTTTTTGAGAACTTCACTGTCCACCAAGTTTCGGTTCTCCATAAACCCAGACAGCAGTTTTCATTGTCTGCAGCAGTATCAGTCAGTAGTTAAGTGCCATGCGTGGGATGCACCTGAACGCAGGCTCATCGGCTTCTCCCTGGCTGAGCAGATGGAAAATAGGTAAACAGTTAACTTCACTGAGTCATAAAAATCAACATATGCAGAGGATAAGCAGGGGAAGGAAAAGGAAATGATAGACAAAGAAAACATACAGTCACAATCTGTACACGCTGCCTTGAAGCAATAAAACTTCAGGAGAGCAAAATTCCAAGACTGGAAGGGGAAGGATAGAAAATTTTAAAGCATGATGTACCTGTACAGATGTTTAAGTTCAGCTGTTTGAAAGCTGAAAGACATTTGCACTTAAGTGAAGATGCTATGCTGGTGTTTATACTGGACTGGAAATCGGTCTTAGATGGTCATTGTAGTCCTTTCAATGACTTTCCTGACATGTCACTTAATCTCTGTGGCTAAAAGCATTAATTTGCTGGGAACAAATAGAAAAGAGGAAACAAAAGAGCAAATTCGTTGAAACACTCAAATGACAATCTGTGGAAATTATTCTGTACAACTTACTCAATACAAGGCTAACTTTTCTCTGATTCTGAGGTCACCAGACCCGGCATCAGTTTGAAGGCCCACGTGAAGGAAGGTAGTAACACTCGTGTGGTCCCTCGCAGCTCGGTGTCCTTACACCAACTTATACCAGCAAATTTGATGTGAAATTTAGCATCATAGGAGGCCTCAGCAAAAGGACCATGCAGTGAAAAGAAAAGATTCAAGGTAACAGCTCCCTACAAGGGTGAATGCATACAGTTATGTACATGTTGGGTAAACTATTTCTATTATTAGATCAACTTTTCCTTTTTCAGGTCTGGTTTTGTAAATTCTCCGTTCTATTTTTTTAAAGGGTTATGGGATACATAAATATTTGGTACAGTTTTCCTGAGAAGTCTGCAGGATTTGTTTCTGAAGTAATTTTTACTATTTCTCTTATTATCACTATTCATTCCTAAGAGTATCTCCCAAAATAAAGAGCAACTCAAAGTACATTCTTTATACACTAGTTTCAGTAAAATAGGCCTGTCTTTTTGTAAATATTATAGAAACCAGCAAGAGTCCATGTAGCTGGTTATGCTACAGTTTAGCAAGGGAAAGATTAATGTAAATAATAGGCCAGATGGAAAACGCTTTGATTTATAGACTGCTTTATCAAAGTTATTGCTGATGATTTAAATACATTTTTCTTGAACAAGAAAAATTTAAATTAACTAACACTACATAATAATAAGAAAATTTATTTGCAGGACATTTATGATTTCTGTCTTTTTTTGTCATTGTATGGTAGGACTTTCTGATTTCATTATCTCAAGTATCAGATCTTCCTGAGGTTATTTATGTTCTTGAAACCTTTGTCCATCGAGTGCTAGCAAGAATAACATTTTGGCTTGAAATGAACTGTCATCTTTTTTTCTTCACAAATAGATGAAGTTAGGGGATTACATACCACCTCTGTCACAAGACTGTGAGGCACCCAGTGTGTGTGTGTGCCTATGCATTTTCACAGGGACACACTGATGGATACATAATGGTGGTTTTAGGATTTAAGACTCCTTGTACACAAAAGTAAATGCTGGAAGAAAAATATCAGTTCCTTGAAGTAATTTAGAAACCCGTCTCATATCTGTCACTATTCCTCTTTTTAAGAGTAGTTGTCTAAAAATATATTGAAAGGCAATTGGAATAACAATAATATGTTGCACTCAAATTAATATTCACCTCATAATGTCCCAGCATTTTGCAAACAGAAGTTAGCTAATTACCTAAGCAATAATCCATTTGAGACAGCAGCTGGTTTTCTCTCTGGTTGTTCAAGTCTTTCACACGAGATGAGCAGTGCTATTCTCATTTAAAGAAGGAAGCACCCTAAGTGCTTGTGAAAGAGCCAAAGGGCATTAAAAACTGCAACTGAGAAGCAGCTGAGGATTCCCTTTGGGCAGAAGAATGCTCCCAGGTGGTATAGCGTGCTGTTTTAGGAATGATGAATACTCCCAGGCAGAAGATGGGCATGCCCAGGCACTCCAGGGTGTATCGCTCTTGTTGCACAGGTACGAGCCAATGACACAATCCGTGCTTAGTAGATACAGCATGCTTGGAAAGCATCACATTTATTGTGCATGCTCTGTACCATGAATTTGGATGGGGCTCTGAGCAACCTGGTCTAGTGGGAGGTGTCCCTGCCCAGGGCAGGGGGGTTGGAACTAGATGGTCTTTAAGGTCCTTTCCAACTTTAACCATTCTATGATTCTATGATAATTTGCCGATGCATCGTGCACCCTGAAAAGGTGGACTTTGCTGCGTCCGTGTAGAGGATTGGTGGAGCACACATACATGAAGTCTACAGTAAATCACAGTGGGCAGACTTAGGATTTCCAGATGGTGTGTGTCCCATTTGTAGGTACTGCAGGACATCTATAAGTCCTGAGCAAACAATGATACTTCCCAAATTCTCACTGGATGAAAGAACACACAAAGGGTAAGGGGAAGGACCGGTGGCACAAGGCCTTGGCTACTTTTCAGGCAGGAGAGTGGGCCAACATGGCTGTAACCAGCCATCTTATTGTAAGGTATTTTTTCCTACACCAAAGACTGCATTGTAGTGTAGAGATATCTAAGCTACTTATGGTATCAGTAGCAAGCTACTGTGGACAACACAGGCTTTCTGCATTTGCAAGTAGTACAGACTAACAAGAGTGGATCCGAAGAGCAAAGAGTTGGTGCTGGGGACCTGAAGTCTACATTGTACCCATTTCATGTTGGGTTTGTGTGGGTTTTTTTCATTCAACCTGGCTGTCGTTCAGTCCCAGGACATGAATACCCATTTGCAGCTGCTGTGCACTAAGTCTGCTCCTGGAGAAATTCTTCAAGTTTAGCTCAAAAATTGGTCCAGTTTGCATAGCACAAGATGCCTCCACAATGAGAACAGCACAGCAAAGGGAGACAACTGGGAGATTTACTTTGGAAGCGTGCTCCCTACCCAGACTAGAACACTAATATAGGCATCCCTAGAGAGATCAGCATGAACTGATTTAGCTATCCCAGCAGTTGGATTTGTTGGTCTACTCAGATGCCTGTGCTGGCCCAGCAGAACTGCTGGTGGTGTCCAAGCTGGCCAACCCAGTTCATTCCCCAGCGCAGGGGAGGCTTGAGCCAACAACAAGGGTGATTTTAGAAACACAGAGGGTCCAAAGATCAGAGAAAGAGAAAGAAGTTTTAGAGCTGCTGTCGTATTGCGTGCTGATAGTGAATCTTGCTGGCAAAAACCTTAGATTGATGCTCTCAAAAGTAGGCTTTGTCCTGGGTGTCTGCGTTTTGACTTACAAAGCAAGAGAATGTAAGGAAGCCAAAGTGAGAGGCCATTTTTGGAGGCTTTGCCACAAAAGGCTGCTCCAAGTCCACACAGGAGGTCATAGGCAGAAACACACAACAGTCATCTAAGAGGCAATAATCCAGGATTTTGAAATTACGCAGAGAGAACTAGAGTCGTAAAGAGGATTTATACCTTCAGTAAAATAGAAATACAATTTGCTTTTCACAGTAGCCAGGGATATTACTGTTGTTGTCTGGGTAAAATTAGGCTTCAAATTTTTTAACAGAAACTGCTGACGATTGCTCCAATTTACATTTTAAGTTACCTTTTCTTTTTAATCTTTGGATAAAGTAGTTTGTTTCTGGAAAAGCGTACAAACCTGTTTAGATTTTTTGAATATTTAAATAATTAAATGTTTATGGAAGAAAGTGTCCCAGGAAAGCAGACAATGCAGATACAGCTGAAATCAACAACGTTCTAGTAAGATCTCCACCTTCTGTAAAATTTTAGAAAAAATAAGTTACAGTCAGGGAATAAATGTCACAGGCTCCCATCAATGGTCTTTATACAGGTGATATTGGAAGCAAATGCATCCATACTATGGACATACAGCCATGTGGGGAATGAGAAAAGTTACTGCAGAAACAGCCCTGCAGTAAAGGGCTCTGGAGTCTAGAAGGTGGCAGCCAAATTTGTCAATAGGTTCTTGAGATGGGGGCAGAATTCCATGTCAGAGCTCAGTGAAGTTACAAATCATACACTGACCATCGCACTTTGCTGAAATACATTTTTCCGTTTACAGACACAGCAAGCAAACTTATGTTGCTCTTCACTGACATTTCTAAATGTGTATTTGCTCGTTGATCACTATTTTTTAAAGCAAATAGAAATTAATGCACGTGTTTGCATAAAAACTTGAAGATCTCCAAATGAATGTTTTGGCTAGCCCAAAATCTGTGCCGCTTCTTTTAATTCTCCATATGTAACTGTGCCTGAACTGTTCTGCCTTAAGTGGGGCTTGTCTGTGACTTGACAGAACGGTTGGATCAGCTTTTAAAGGTAATAGTTTAATTTGTTCCAGCCATTCATTCTAGATAGCCTTCAGATTTGTACAGAACAACATGACTAAGGATATTTGAAATCATCACTGTGATGAAAAGGAGGTGGTGGGAATGCAGCCTGCTGCCCTGCAGGTGAATCGTGCCAAACAGGTAACAAATCCCAACCAGTTCAAACATCTTGCAGTCTTAAGTATCCTGCCAAGAATCAAGAATGGGGGAGATGTGTAACCACGGAGCCCTAAAATACCGTATTCCCACTCCCAGTAACAGGCACTGAGTTTGCAAGGCCTCAGGACTGAGCTTGTCAGACTTGCTCTTTTTAAACTTTTCTTGACCTCCCCCTCAACTTGGTTTTACATGGCTTCTCTGCAACAGCAGCTTTTCTAATTGACCAAGTGTCTGCGAGTAATTGTACTACTTTTGTTTACCTTTGTGTGCTACCCCTGTGGCTTTATGACTCTAAAATAACGCCATGCTGTAGACAAATGCAGACCTGGTGTGACTGAGAAGTGACACAGGGTGCAGGGTACCTGAGCATGGGCATGGAATGATAAGAGGTGGGACACAAGCTTGCCCATAAGCAGGATTTTGAGGGTAACAATTGACAGAGATAGACATCAAAAAAAGATAGCTTCTAAATGCTTTCTGGGATAAACCTTCAAAGGGTCACCAAAAAAAGGACACACCTTCTATATGCATTTCTGTATTCACCAGTTCTGACAAACTATTGCACCTGAACACGAAAACAGCAAGACCACAGGAGACCATGTAAAATTGAAAATAGGGGCAGTTTCAGCTTTTGTGGGCAAATTAAGAAAGGCACTTCCAAATTTGTCCCTTGACATCTAAAATAAATACAGACCCAAAAAACCCTGTACTGCGTTAGTTTCTTCTTTTGTTGTTCGTCCAGGGAATTCTTTGTTTTTTCTTTGTCAGAAAATTTAACTTTTTGGCTGATGAATGTGAACAGATTGGCATGTTATTCATAAAAGATTGAATAAATACAGGGATTTTCCAGGGGTGAGGCAGGGAGTGTGTACAGATTAGTAATATTTTCCTCTATCATCAGGGCAAGCATCACTGTGCAACTGGATCAGAGCAAGGATGACTCTTAACTATGCAATTGACTGAGTTTATTCGGGATATTTAAGTTTAAGAAAAAATCAGAATGATCATTCATGTTCGTATGATCTTCTCAGTAATTATGGCGAGGTTCACACCAGGCCAGACATTCTGAGATGAGCTTATGCTATGAGCAGCTTTCATCTGCTTGCCTGCAGTTTGTTTTACTGTATGCACAGATGAATATTGCCTCAGGAAAAAAATCTGCAGAAAGTCTTCCATTTGCAGATTTGTAGAATAAACTATTTGTATCTTAGTGCGAGTATTTTCTCTCAATGCACACGCGTAATTTTCTCGTGAACGGGATTTATGTGTGCACATCAAAAGAAGAAAATCCCTAAGGGCTCAGCTTAAACCAACAATAGCAAAGAAATTCAGGAATCTCCCACCAGAGCATGCCCTGTTTTGCCTACTTTATATCACGCAGACTTTGAATAAAATCTGTGGCAGCCAGGCAAAACAGGACATGCAGTGGCTTTATGGCTGTTCATTTTTAAAGGCTTAAAATTAAGCCCTTAAGAACTTACTGTCTTCCTAAAGAGAAGGCATCACCCATGGGAGATAGTGTTGGTGATGGATCCGTGCAAGATGAGGGAAGCTCACCCCCACGTGCTTGTGGGGCTGCAGCATGGGTATACTCACAACAACACCTTTTTTGACATTTTTTTCCTGGATGTGAAGGGAAAAGGCTGTGAAATGCAAAAGAGGTGCCATGGAGGTGGCATTAGCTCCATGAGGAGACCCGGGCTGGGGTGGGGGTGCCTGGCTTTCAGACCATTTCAGTGCTATTTTTGAGCAACAGAGGTCTGATCTATAGGTCTGGACCAGCGCCCGAGCGATGTGGTTCCCCCATGGAGTCTTGCTTCACTGTGGGGATGCTGCTGCTGGAGCTGGGGGATGCAGGTGGCTGTGGGGCAGCCGTGCCCAATTATTATTATTATTATTA
>VWZL01004308.1:25844-105412 GCA_013396915.1 Stercorarius parasiticus | reverse complement strand
AGTGCCGAGGGCGTGAAGGCACTGGGGGGCCGGCCGAGGAGGCTTGTCCGGGAGGAGATCCAGCGTTCGCTGTTGCGAAAGGTGACTTGTCAATAGGTACTGGGAAACCGTGTCAAAAAAAGGTGCCGCATAAACTGCTAAACTTCGGTTTTTTTTTTTTCCACTTCGGGACGAACCAGCTGCCCACATGAAATAACCCATTGATCGTGCACCAGCCTGGCTTTGATGATGTGATTCTGTTAGGAACATGATGATCATCTTTTCTCTTGTGCTGTTTTTGCTCCTATTTGGTTTTCATTCCACATTCTTTCCCTGGCATAGGGCCCTTTGAGATACGGAACATGTATTTTCCTAGCTAGGAGCTTCATCCGGATGCTTAAATTGAAACAGGCAGCATTAAAGCTGTGTATATTAACTTGCATTCTCGTTCAGAGAGCAGTGTTGGGGGTTTTGGAGCATGTCTTGCCTTAAAAGACGAGGGAGGAAAAGCCTCAAGCCACATGAGCAAGGAGTTCACCTTTTCCTCCAGCCTCTATGCTTCTTGAAACGAACTGAAAATCATAGTACACTGTGAAAGGCTGCATTTAGCAGACGAATTCAGAGGATGAGCTCTCTACACGGAGGGCAGTTGCCAACAGATATTTTACAAACATGATATAGTGATACTGGGGACTTAAATCTCTGTATAAATCAATTCTGACCATTTGGGAATCAAAAGAGCTGTGTTGATTCCATGAGCAAGATGTAACCTACTTTTCTCAAATAACATGTCTGAAGCAGATCGTGTTTCCTGCTAAGTGGTGCATTTTAAATATGAAAGCACACTACCATTTTTCATTTGTCTTGTGGTCAGTGGGACAAATCCAGTCTTGAAACAAAAAGAGACAGTTAAAAGGTCTTTGTTAAATCGAAGTTATAGCACACAGGTTGATGGTAGCCAAATGCTTTCAAAAAATGAAAAGCAGCTTGTGTTTCCCTCTATTTTTGTAAAGGTTTTTTTGTAGGCAGGCATTATTGCTATTCACAAGTGAAGTTCCTATGCAATGACCGTTTTAATTACAAATTTTGGAAATGATAATCCAAGATTAGGAAAACTGGATTATAATGTAGTTGTACTGGAAAAACTAAGAAAGCAATCAGTTTGTCAGCGTCTGTGCTGAAGGAAGCTATGGAGGAGTCATGGACGTTTCATTTTACAATAACGGGAGCTCCAAAAAAGATCAGGATTTGGACTGCCTAGAAGCAGTAGCAGAGCCGGCTTTGAGGACTCTTGTCCCACTGTGGTGACAGGCATCAAAATAACAGTGAGATAAATATAAGCGGTGGCCTCCTGTCTAGGAAAGAGAACTGTGCATCAGGCAAAACAAGGTGGGATTTTAGTTGCTGTTTCTTTGCAAACAGTTTCTTTGTAGTTTCTTCCTCCTTCCCTCTCGCCCTCCTTTCCTCAGTGACCCTTAGGTGGACATAGGTACAGCAGAATAAGAAAAATATTCTCTTTGGTGGTTGGCAAGTCAGGTATGAATGGGAGAAGAAATACAATTTTACCTTCACTTTTTTTATTTTTCTTTTTTTGTCTTTCCCCTAAAAGTTTACAAGTTTAATGGACACAGAGGTACTTTTGTAGGGAAGCAGTAGATAAAATTATTAAAAAAAAGTTGTACAGCTGACAGGGATGTTGGAAAATGATGATTAATACTTTTCTTCTTGATTCATTATTGGCGCTGGATCAGTGAGGTACTCAAAGACAACTGTTTTAAATGCAATAGAGAACAGTATTTCCATTTAAGAGTAAGTTTAATAATAGCATTAAGCTGACATGATACCAGTAGGTATCCAGTACATAGAGAACAAGGTTAAGAAGGTACAGCATGATTGGGGAAAGGAACTGGCATCCATAAACAAACCAACCTTGTCAAGTGGCTAATGTGGGAGGTAGATAACCAGAGCACAGGTATAAAGTGATGAAAGTTGTTACTAGTCAATAATACCAGAAGGGATTGTTAGTTATTACCAGACACAAACTGAATGAGTCAGCAGTGCAATATCATTGCCAAAAAATATTGTGTAAATCCGATGAGGTGGTAGTTTATGCTTAACTGAGGTGTCTATCAGACTGACATATTGGGGGTAGGGGGGTGTGTATGCTTCTCCCCCCCCCTCTTCCCACAGTTAAAAATGCAGGCTATCTAGGAAGAATTCACATAATTCAATTCAAGCAAAACCACGGGGTAAACAGAGGAAGAAGGATGTTAGATGTCTGGTTGTGTCCGACAAAATACAGCCTTAAGAAATCGAAGAATCCTGTTTGTCCCCCTTTATCTTCTTTGGCCACTTTTTTGACCTCTTGCTTTTGTTCGCTTTGGTCGTGAAATACAGTAGGAACAATCACTTCTGTATATCTGCTGTAGTCCAAGCTCCTTTAAAACAGCTGTAGAAATAATTTTCTTTCTTGATCTGTGCTACGTCCTCTATTCAAGAACGGTCAATGTACAGTGTATAGTCTGAAAGTGCTCTACAGGGAAAAAAAAAGTCTCTAATATAGTAACAATACACCATTTGGGGGTAAAGTCAGACTTTAAAATGGTCTACCTGCTTATCTGTCAAGGAAGACCAAAGACATTGTTGGTAGCCGTAATATCTACTTTAATCACTGTTTAATCAGGGATGACTTAATATTCATTATTCTTCCTCTTCCCACTCTTGTTTTCCACTGCAAGTCATCTCTACTGTCTGCTGCTAAATCCACAATTTGCATGTTATCTTAGATGTAGGCATTTGGAGCGCTCTGTGTCAAGTCTAAATCTTTCCAGTTCTTCATGTATAAAAATCCTTAACTTGTGGCTTTTCTTACCCATTCACACAGCTAAAATTAACTTTTTGGCTCTTGTTCTTCTGCATTTTGATTACTGCAGCATCTTTTTCTCTGCCTTTGACACAGTCTTGCTCAACTACGTTCATAACATGTTGGCAAGAATTGCTTTGCTGATAAATTCCCTTACTTCGCTGTCCCGGAATAACGTTTTGTCAAGATTGGCTGTAGCTGGATGGATTTTTTTTCTGGTACTCTGGGAGAGATGTGGAATGGGAAAGAACAATCCCAGAAGTGACATTTCAGTCCCCTGACATACAAATTATACTTCTCTCCCTAGAGATCATCACCCAAAGAGGTGAGGCATAAAATCGAATCATAATCACGTTATCATCTGGTACGTCTCTTGCCTTACGCTTTACGCCCTGAGATCCATTCTTGCCCTGCCCCTAGTGCCGAACTGCTGCAAGCGTGGGGAGCTGTGGCCCTTGGCTGGGTTTTCCAGGCACAGTGGTGATGGCGATAATAAAGCTGACTTGCGGAGAGGCCTCTCAGAGCAGAGTGGACTGGCCCTGTTGCTGACAACTTCAGTTTTGGAGAGTAGGTTTCTCAGTAAGGGGCTTGTGCATTTGGCCCTTAGCGTTTCCCCTTTTAAATGAACAACCAGAGTGGGACAGAACTTCTGTTGTCTGGTGTTTAGCATAAGACTGAGAAATCCAAGCTGTCCTTTTGGGAGCACTTCTGTTTCTGCTCCCAGAAGGGATGGACTGGATGAGGTAATCATCGCTTCTACTTCAGTGTTGCATAATTCCACAGTTACTCCACAGATCTCAATCAAGATAACTGCTGAAGGAAAGATGGGTGAAAGAAATCGGTCAGCCTCTGTGGGGCTGTATGCTGGCTGGGCTACACCTCGGCTGACAGAGGGCTCTGCTCTCCCGCCGCCCCACAGCTGCTTCTAGCTGCAGGAAGGCTTTGGCCTGAGCAATGTGCGGATGGAAGAGGTGTCTATTTCTGGCTCAAAAGCATCAGGAACTCCTGAAAGAGGCTGCAAAACCATGCCTAAATGAAGCGTCTTGTGTTGGAAGAACAGCTATGAAGTGTTCCTCAAAGAGTACTTGTTAGTGCTGTTTTGTGGGGGAGATGATCAAGCACCAGCAGCATTTAAGCAAAGTGTCTGCATGGCACTATGGAGCATAATCTGTGATGGAAGTCAAGGTTTAGGTCTTCTGTAGCAAAGTCTTTCACTCAAAGTTATTAAGGCAGACTTTCAGCTATTTGAGTCTTCTTTGTGGTTTTTGCTTGTTAAAATCCCACACATTAACTCTAAAGAATATTTTTCCTCTACTTACCAGAAGGATTATTTAAGGAAGTATTGTGAATGCTTTCTACCTCTTTTTGTTCGTGCAGCCACACTTTTATTGTTTTTTTTTATATATATATAAAAATAACCCATATATATGGGATTCCCCCCCCTCCTTTTAACTTGCCTACTTAGGGCTTAAAAATTGAATTTGAACCTAACCGAAACATCAGGTTAACTTGCCTTCTCTCTGCTTACTTGCTAATATATTTTTCGTGTAGTAGAAAATAAATTAAATGTGTGTTGACTGTAATACATGAGCTGTCATTTGGCGTTGTGGTCAGTATAGATGGCCCGCAGTGCTGCATCATGCACCGTGGTGCACTCTTGTGTTGTTTGAGACTGGGGTCTTACAATGCAAATTTCTTGGAACAAAAGCTAGGGTTTTTCATCCCATCTGGAATCCAAATCTGTTCTGCCAATTCTTACTTCAAAGCCCCACTCTCTATGATATGTACTCAATTCCCCATTCCCAGCCCTCTTAACGTGCGGCTGTGCAGGGTCCAGTTCGGAAACACTTCTTATGCCAAACTTACTTCTTGGTTGGGGTATTTAAAATGATGCTAAGTTGTATTGTAATCTTTGCGCTTTTGTGTAGGTTTTCTCCTCTGTGTGTGTCTTAGGGTGGTGGGGGTGGTTTTGGTTTGGTTTTTTGGTGGGGTTGGTTTTTTTGGGGGGTGGTGGTTTGGTTTGTTTGGTTTTGTGTGTGTTTTGTGGGGTTTTTTGTCTGGGTTTCTTTTTTTTCCCCTCCAACAAACTTTCTGATTATTGATTCTTAAGTTAGCATTTAACTTTGTAATGATCGTAGAACTTGTTTTGCTACCTGTTAGGTTTGCCTTGTAATTATGTATTTTACTATATGTATTTCATAATTTCTCCACCCACCTCTGCTCCAGCATGTTAATCTCTCTTCTCTGCTGACTTCACAGAGGCTCTGTTCATTTTCTAGTTGTCATGTAGAAACTGGTGGTTCTAGGAGCCCGAGTCCCCTTCAGGATCAGTTTTTCTCATCCTCATTGTCCCCACGGATCTTATGGCCCATTTGATTAGTTGGGATGTCTTTTTGTAGTAAGAGGCTCCATGGGCTTTTCCTGTGTGGATGTTTCTCCTGGAAATACGCTTGTTTGTCACAACATCAGGAAGACAAGAGAGACACATACTCTCATCTGTGTGAAATCTTACTAGTCTTACTGCTTTCTGGATCTCAGCAACAGGGAGAAGTTCAGAGATGGAGGACGTGGTGATTGCAGGCATAGCAGGAAGGCTGCCAGAATCGGAGAACTTGCAAGAGTTTTGGGAGAACCTGCTTAATGGAGTTGATATGGTCACAGAGGATGATCGGAGGTGGAAACCAGGTGAGTGCTTATTGTCTCTCCTTTTGGAACCGTGAGTTCTAGAGGTATTATCGTGTGAAAGAAAAGGACTTACCAGATGCAAAACCCTGACAGAGCTTCTGAATTCCCTTCTAATATATTATAAAGACATTCAGGAGCAGAACACTTCTATGAAGGTCTCATGCAATCCATTTTACAATGTCATGTCCCATGCAGTAGTAGCTTATAAATATCTAGCTTACTTCCAAGTAAAAGAACATTTTGACAGAGCAGCTAGGCGACATGAATCCTGAACCTCCTGTTGATAGCTGCGGCACTAAGACGGCTCTGTCATTTTTCTGGGTTCAGGAGTAGCACAGGGACTCCAGTCCTGTGACTTACGGCTCTTTAAAACGTTCTCTTCTGTCTGGTTGTCTTTCTGAAGTGTTTGGCACATGCCTGTCCAATTGGAGCTAGTGATTTGCAGAAGTGGAAAGTAGCTTTTGTTTTTCTTCTGCCTGGTAACGGAGAGGAACCACTGATTTGGACTCTGTTTATGTGCTTGGTACAACCTGCCAAAGCAAAGATGCTTAAACTAGATGGATGTCTTTTGCTGCCATATCCGTAAGAGACTTAAAAATGACAATTGTTTTTGTTAGTGCAGCGTTGTCATTTCCAAATAAGATTCAGAGAGTTGGATAGGTAGATATTAAGGCAGCACTCTGGGTACTGCAACAGGGAAGTGAGACTTCGTGTGTAATTGAGAATCTACTGTGGTCATTCTGTACTTTGTCTCAGCTGGTAGCTGCTTTAAAACTGATGCATTCTGTGACTCAGTGTCAAATTTTTCTTCTCAGGAATGTATGGACTGCCCAAGAGAAATGGAAAGCTTAAGGACATAAGCAAATTTGATGCATCCTTTTTTGGGGTTCACCCCAAACAAGCTCATACAATGGATCCACAGCTTCGCTTGCTGTTGGAAGTTTCTTATGAAGCTATTTTGGATGGAGGTAAGCAGCTGAATGACTGAAGAGAGAGAATTATGCTGTGTTGTCTCTGTGCAGCAGGCGCACACATGCACCTGTGCGATGAGATCTCTAACAAGAGAAAGCCATCACAGTAGAGAGGAGGCCAAAGAACTGGTACAGGGGTTAGAACAAAGCTGTTTTCTCTGGAACTCAGTGGTGATTGCCAGCAAATCTTTATCTGCCTCATATGGTACAACCAGTATGACAGAAACACTTAAACAGTCAGCGGTTCTAGAGCTTTTGTATGTTCTGCTCTACCCTAATATTCTATAATAGATCCTTTCGTTAAAGGCTTATTTGTAGTGCAAAAGGAAGTTGACTTGATTAAAATTCTCATCCATGGTCTCAAAGAATGGCAGATGGCCTGATGTATTCCTGTCTATTGGCTAGGTTCATGGAAAATCTGTGGCATTTGATCTGCTTCTATAGAAGGTTTGCCCAGGCAGTGTGCTTTCGGAAATGGAAGCCTCTTTCCTCCATCACTGACAGTATCTTGAGCTTTTGAGTTACATACCCACAGAGACAAAAAGTTTATTCTTCATGTTAATCAGTATCGTGTCTGCACATCAGAAGCACATGGGGGAAAAAGTTGTAACCATGTCGCTAGTACTGACTTACTAAAATTAACACTTAGTCCCCTGCTTCTGAGCCTCAGTCTGAAGGCTTGAATATTTTGGTTGTCTCCAGTACCCCTGAAGCACAAAGAAGAAACAACGGAGATCACTGGAAGTTGAACTTGCTAAGCAGTTTTTTAAAGCAGAGTTGTTTCTTGTTATGATTGTTGGATTTTGTGCTTAAGAGTTTTCCTTTCTGTCTTGTACTCCAGATCTGGGCTTTGTGTGTGGCTAGAGATAGATACTCATGTACTCACATGACATTCCAAGTGTGCTGTGATTTTTTTTTTTTTTTTTTTTTTCCCCCCTCCCCTTTCGTCTGCTTCTTTTCTTTACACTGGAAGTCGGCTGTTAGCTTATCTGATCAGCATTTGTCTTTCATAGTCCATACTATGGACATTGCATGCTCTAGTGACACAGATTGTAGGGGGTTTTTTTGTGTGTGTATGGTTGGACTTGATGATCTCAAAGGTCCTTTCCAACCATGAAGATTCTATGATTCTGTACACTTTTTTTACATAAGACTCGAGCAATGCCCAGCTAAGCTGAAAAGCTGTCTCTGGGCACAGTATGTTCTGGCCAAAAGCCAATACCAAAGTTGTGGTGGACTTCTCAGGAAGACTTGTAAGGTCTGCAGTTGAAACAGATAAAAGGTGACGATAGGTAAGGGAACAATGCTGCAGTCCTGCTAGAAAGGGAGAGTAAGTAGCATTTCATGAACTGGTGACAGCGTACCTGATGTCTCCCGAGTTTGTCTCCTGTAATCTACCATCCAATATCCTCATAGGTATTAATCCAGCCACGCTCCGTGGCACAGACACAGGTGTATGGGTTGGTGCCAGTGGGTCAGAAGCTGCTGAAGCCTTTAGCCAAGATCCAGAATTGCTTTTGGGATACAGTATGACTGGCTGCCAGCGTGCTATGCTTGCCAACAGGCTTTCCTACTTTTATGACTTAAAAGGTAAGTGCCCCCAGACTTGTTGATGCTGATCAGCAATTGCAATTTGAGCATGATTGTATCACAGTTTCTGTAGACAAGTGGGATGGATATGATGACATAGACCCCTTTTGGGATGAGAAAGTGGCTTGCAACTATTGTAAGGAGGCATATAAGAAGCAGAAAATGTATTGTAACTGTGTCATAAGACTCGTTATAAGGCTTTGTAACTTGGTTACTGCTGCTGGGCGTAGCTGGCATTCATCTGAAAGATGATGATGTCGGGAGGCCTTCATAAAAAAGCCTAGGTCCTTTCCTGAGTTTAGACTGCTATTTGGTATCTAGCTATGTAGAAGTTGGCTAGCCCAGAGACAAATGGACTGCAACAGTTGTCTCTGAGTAAAGTGGAAGAAGTGGGAGAGCCACCAGAATGATGTAATTGAAGGCATAGACAGGACTTGAGCTCTGTGTGGCACTGAAGATAAGAATGGAGGGATAGGAGTTGCTCGGGAGATCAACAGAGATACTGGGAAGGGAGTGGGATTTTTATTGGTGATAATGAGGAAACTGCCTGTGAAGCTACAATATCTCCTTTTGATGGAGATGGAATTCTAAAAGGAAAAAAATACTCTTAAAGCCAGACTATTTGCCATTTTTTTTCCACCTTTCTCATCCTTGTTACCTGATAAGCAGGCAGAGATGGTGATTCTTGTCTCCCATTGTATCAGGATTACCTGTTATGTTCTAAAGCGACTCTTATTTAACTTTTTTTTTTAGTATGTTTCTCTTGTGATCCTATCCTGTAGTTTTTGAAGAGCAACTCTAGGAAATAACCAGTTAAAAAAAGCTTTTTTGTTTTCCCTTTCTGTTCTGTAAGGACCAAGCATAGCTATTGACACGGCCTGCTCCTCTAGTCTCGTCGCTCTGGAAAACGCTTATAAGGCAATTCGTGATGGACGGTGTGGTGCAGCCCTAGTAGGAGGGGTCAACCTTTTGCTGAAACCCAACACTTCTGTGCAGTTCATGAAACTGGGTTTGCTTAGTTCTGATGGTGCCTGCAAGGCTTTTGATGCTTCAGGTAAGGCATCAGTACAAAAAGTTACCATGCTGTATGACAGGAACTGTGGAGTCTGTGACCAGATACTCTTGTAATACAGCAAAGAGCTGGCCTCGTAGTTTTTCCTAGGTGCACTGTTTGTGACATACGCTGGACCTGATCTGTGTTGCATGCTCCATTGAACCTGGAAAACTAACTGGGGAAGAAACTGTATCGTTCATTCCGTAGCCATTGGGGAGAGGAAATAGCTGTCTCTTGGTGGCAACTTTCTGTCATCATTTCTGATGAGCAGCGAGCCTTTCTAGGACATCATTATTATTTTTAAAGAAATGCATTTGTCATACTCCCAGTTGTCTATTTTAAGTGGTAGCTCAGGAATGAGGTGATCTTACGGCATGGTGTTTTGCAACTTCATTCAAAGCAGAGCAGAGTTAGTGACTCGTTCTTCTTTCTCTACTCTCAGGAAGTGGATATTGTCGCTCTGAAGCTGCTGTTGTCGTTCTTTTGACCAAGAGATCTATGGCTAAGCGGATCTATGCCACAATAGTCAATGCTGGAAGTAACACCGATGGCTATAAGGAGCAAGGTAGGCCTTGGGCCTCTGAAAAGTGAGATACCTACAGAACTGTTCAGTCTAGAGTCTTTGTCATCAAAAATGGGCCGTTAGAGGGTGGCTGCTCTTTCAGTGTGTGAAGGGTGTTTTTTTTATTGCTCTTTTTTTTTTTCTTTTTCTGTTTTGGTAATGCAAAGTTCAGGACCCTATTTAGTAAAGAAGTTGAAGGAGGCAAGTGGTGGCTTCTACTGTACAAAGCAATAGGAATGTCCTGTTGCTAGTTTAACCTTCCTTGGGACATCTCTACAGTAACTTCTGCACTGATGATAGAAATGTAGATGGTGTTATGACTATAAGGCTCTTTCCCTACTGCTGTCCCATTTCTCCCCCTCTCCAGTTATGGAGACAACAAGTTTCACATATTCTGCTTGATCTAGATGTGTCCTCGTATTTTGATAACCAGTATCTTTCCACGCTAGTCTAACTCGTTGCTTTAGGTCTGTTTCTGATTCCTCTGCTCTTCTTCCGAAGAGCCTGAGAAGCTGATTGTGTCTGGTGATAAGAACACTGGTGTAAATCCTTAAAAAGTCTCNTTTTTTGGACCTGGTAGCCCCAGGCAGTTGAAAAGGTGCTAAAATCAGAACAGGCAGCATCTGATATAAGATAGGAATTGATGGCAATTTTGGTCCTAGGTGTGACATTCCCATCTGGAGAGATGCAGCAGCGGTTGGTCAGAGCTTTGTACAAAGAATGCGGTATCAAACCTGAAGAAGTGGAGTATGTTGAAGCTCATGGGACAGGCACCAAGGTCAGCATGGCCCCTTTGGGTTTGGAGTGTGGAGGAGTTTTCTTGTCCCTTATCTTCTTCTCTGCATCACTTGCCACACTTTTCCATCAAATTATTCTTTGTTTTTCCAAAGTGAACTGTATTTCTCCCTTTCACAAGAACATGTGCTGCTTTGCCACTTTCGGATTTTGCCCAAGCTTCTTAATCTTCCAGGTTTCTCTTTTGTGGTGTGCTTTGGAAGTGCTCGCTAATAGCCATTCATGGTCTCTTCCTACTAGGTTGGAGATCCACAGGAAGTAAATGGCATTGTAAGTATCCTCTGTCAGTCCAAGAGAGAGCCACTGTTGATTGGATCAACCAAGTCAAACATGGGTCATCCAGAGCCTGCCTCTGGGCTTGCTGCATTAGCCAAGGTAACAGGTGGTTTCAGAAGGAAGATTGGGGGAGGAGGGGAACACAACAGTGTATGGGTTTTTAATGCTTGTTTGTTTTAAGGAAAATTTGCACTGATCCAGATAAGATGTTCGCTGGTAATGAGAACAGCTCAGGTGCTTATCATTAATTACCCACTTCTTGCTTCATCTGCAAATACTTTTAAAAGCTCAGGCGGCTATTCTGCAAGCTGGACACAACTGCCCAGGTGGCCCTCCGCTGTGTGCGCACACACTTGAGTTCCCCCTTCCTACTGAATTCAACATGAGCATAACTCCGCTCAGAATAAAGGCTTTGCAATCACTTTATTGATTATCATTACACTGGACCTTCCAACAGAACTCTGCTGTGAGTCATTTGGATTTGGGAGGCGTACAAGTAGAGGGATTTAAATCTTTGGAGTAGTTGGCAATGACCAACGATAAGAGGCAGTGTGGGCTTTTGGTGCCAAAGGAGTAGCTGATCCTTCTGCCTGTTTGTCATCATCTCTTCCTCTTCTCTCTTGTGTTGGCAGGAAGCCAGGTGAGCTCTTCGGGATGAGGCTACCAGCTTGAATAACTGGTTGTCTTAGCAACCAGCCTACTAACTACTGCGGTAGGCAGACAGTTGTCTATTGGCTCTGGCTGCTAAACTGCTTAGCGGAGAGCTAGCTAATGTTCACACTTGATTCTAAGCCTATTACTGACAGCCTTGGAGCCATGCACGTTGAAGTCACGTACACTGTCACTGCTAGAATTTTAGGCTTTTTAAAGTGGTTATTGTGACCTGAATGCATACAACTTGCTTTGAATAGCCTCATCTGCAAATAAATCATCATGGAGACAGCGGTGTCTATCTGTCTGTAGAGGAAAGTTTACTTTTCTTAGCACCTCAATCCCTCAGATTGACACCTTCTTAATAAAAGGAATGATAATCGAGTCATAAAATAAACCTTTCCATCCATACTTTATGGTAAACTATAAACAGTTTGTTTAGTGCAGTTCTGCTGTGATCTATCTGGACAGCATCATAACTTTCAGGTATTGTTTCCCTGTCTGTGTTTCTTAGACGATGCAGAACTGCAAAGACAAGGGCCATAATGTCTTTTTGAAGACTTCTCTGACACCATGTTTTCTCACTCTTTTTTCATCATTTTTGTCACTTAACTTTGCATGGGAACTTACAGCTGCAGGCAAGAGCCCATGGCACCCATCGTGCCTGCTAGAATAACTTTTTGCTGTGCCTCTAAGTTGTGTTGTGTCTCGTTTCCAGATCTGGCATCTCAAAAGTACCTGAAGCTTTGTCTCTATTCTCAATTCTTTGAAAGTTGGGCAGCACTTCATATTTTAAGTTTTGGAAGTTGCTCAGAATGGCAGATCAGGCGTCCTTGAGACCTAGCCAGAAACTACACCAAGGCCACTGTCTCTTAGACAGTAACTGTCTCAGGAAGTTTGCAGTTTCTGTAAATGTTTTCTTCTGGAATTCCATAAAATAGTCTTATATGGGAGATGTCAGTTAGGAAAATAGATCTTGAAAGTATCTAATCTCAGACTTGAAGAGAATCCATTAATTATGTGGATAGCTACAAAAGAAACTAGGGCTTGCCAAGGCCACTTAAGTTAAATTCTGGTGAGGGAAGGAAAACTCACCTGCAGCTTTGAAGTACTCAGCCTGTCTGATTACTTGCTGTACAGTGAAGGCAAAGCTTCTTGGTGCTCTGGTGTATGCTCGCTGTACTGTACTCTCAAACCTGTGTAGAAGCCATGGCAGACTTAAAAGTACTAATATGTATGCTGTGTAAAGCAACAGCAAGTTCATAGTGCGTAATATTGTAGGTGTAGGACAGTGTGCATGAAAATAGTTGGGTCACTGCAACTTTAAACATGCTGACCTGGAGTTGGAATCATATATTTATGCTGGTTGTCCTCCCAGGTAAGCTGCCGTGTCTCGTTGTCAACTTAGAACAGTTCCCAAAACAATATCTGTTTATCCGACCATTTTGGAGTGATGAAGAAACGACCAAACATGCAGGGCACTGAGTGCACCTGACCTTGTAGTCTGTGATTTGCTCGACTTGTGCCACAGAGGAGCTTGGTGTCATGGGCTGTTTGTAGAGATGCTATTGAGAGAAGGGAATTCTTGCTTTTTGGCACAGCTGTTCTAACTCTCAGTCTGTTTCTGTGCTTCCCTCTGGCTTTGCCAGTTCTGACCGGTCTGCTGTGCCTTCTTTTTTTGGATCAAGAAGACAACAAATGGGTGCGAAGCAGCAAGGAAACTCCTTAACCAGTGCTTCAGCTTGGCTCATTTGCAGCAAAGGCAGAAATGGAAGCATTCATTGTGATAAGAAAGAGCATGTGTTGGCTATGTGTGACTGGGGAGAGATGAAGCAGAGTGTGATGAAGCGACAGGATCTGGAGAGGGAGAAAGAAAATGTGATATTCTTAGTAGCCAGGCTGCTTTTCCAGCAAGGCTGCATGGCTTTCCAGTTAGAAGGGGTCTGGAAGCTAAACTTAAAACTGCCCCCCTCACCTTCACTGATGACTTCCTGCATGGACTTAAAATTTGCCTAGGTGAAGTAGGTGCTACCTCTGTAAGATCAATAATGCTATTCTCTGAAGTGTCCCTTTATCCAAACATAGAGAGCTGCTTTAGTGTATGCTACATGGTAATTTATAGTAAAACAATAACAACAAAAGAATGTTTGTTACAAGAAAATGTGGAGCACGGAACACTGTTTTTTTTTTTCTTCCAGGTCATTCTCTCTCTGGAACATGGGCTGTGGGCTCCAAATCTTCATTTCAATACCCCAAATCCAGATATTCCTGCCTTACAAGAAGGCTTATTGGAGGTAGTTTGTAAACCAACACCAGTGAAAGGTGGCCTTGTCGGCATCAACTCTTTTGGCTTTGGAGGTGCTAATGCTCATGTCATTCTGAGGCCAAATGAGAAAAAACGCCAGCCTCTGGAGACTTCTACCATGCCAAGACTGGTTCAAATTTGTGGCAGAACCCAGGAAGCTGTGGAAATACTAATTCAAGAGAGCAGAAAACATGGAAGCTGCAGCCCATTTGTAAGCCTGCTCAGTGATATCTCTGCAGTTCCTGTATCGTCCATGCCCTACAGGGGCTACACAGTAGTTGGTACTGAGAGTGACATAAAAGAGATTCAGCAAGTTCAAGCATCTGGTAGACCGCTGTGGTACGTCTGCTCAGGTAAGTGTGCTGCAGTGGGTCCAGGCTTCTATTTTCCTCTGTGGATCTGGGGCTTGAGCAATTGGATTCTGTGCTCTAATGTTTTCCACTCTAGCATGAGGTGATGTCTTGCAGCCCTGTGATATGTCAGGACGCTCATGTTTTCCCGTGTTTTGTCTAATTCTTCCAACTTTGCTATCTTCTGATGATAGCAAAGTCCAGGAAAATAAAAAGCAGTGCCTAATTTAGAGGATGTTAGAAATGTACACTTTGCTCTTAGAATTCTTTCACTGCCAGAGCAAGTGCGTGGCGTCTACTGTTACGGAGCGTTACTAAAGCTCACTTTCTTTGCCTGTCCTGCAGGCATGGGAACACAGTGGAAAGGTATGGGCCTGAGCCTTATGAAGTTGGATTTGTTTCGCCAGTCTATATTGCGCTCGGATGAGGCTTTGAAGAACACAGGCCTAAAGGTCTCAGACCTGCTTCTGCAAGCAGATGAGAACACTTTTGATGACACTGTCCATGCATTTGTTGGATTAGCTGCTATTCAGGTAAGACTCAAAAGACTGGTGGAGGGGCTCATGGACTCAATCCATATAAGCATGCTCTGCTAGTGTGTCTGTTTAGCCGGTAACACTTTATACTGATTAAGGGAAGCTTGTTTTGTGTACCTAGCAAATGGCAGCTGTTAGAAATATCTCTCTGATAGGAGGGAGTATGTTGCACCCTTGACAGTTTTGGACTCTGCCGCTTGCAAGATGCTTGGACGAGTATTGGTCTAAACTGATTTGTGTGTGTATGTGGGGCAGTTTCTCCTTTAAGAGACTAAGGAATATCTTAAGTTTTACGTAAATGTTTGTGCCACGGAACAAGGTTCCATAGAATGCCTTCTAAAATTTGTTCTGCAAATGAACTAAAGGATGCTAAGTGAAGTCTCTTTTAGTTTTGGGTGACAATGTGGGATTCATTGTTTCTTAACAAACTAAAGGCAGAGCTTTTAAAGTGATCTGGAAAGCTGGTCTTGCCTCTTAACTTTGTACAGATGTGCTCTTGGCGACCTCCTGTTGTTGGAAGTACTTTCTTAGTGGAAAGGTACATAGTGGAGAGGCCCAAACAATGATGGAGTCACATAATGATTCTTGGGATTGTTTTGAAACGGAGGCTGGAGCTGCAGTTGATGATGGGGGGGAAGCAGTGAGAGAGAAGGATGTCTGTACCAAAAAGCCATTTTGTAATACACTCACTGCAGCTGCGTGCCTTTGAGGCCTGACACCTGCTTACTCTGGCGTGGAATCATTAATCCCTACTTTTCCTTGCAGATTGCTCAGATTGATCTGTTGAAGGCTGCAGGTCTGCAACCTGATGGGATTTTGGGCCACTCAGTGGGAGAACTAGCTTGTGGCTATGCAGATAGCTCCTTAAGTCATGAAGAAGCCATTCTTGCCGCTTATTGGCGGGGACGATGCGTTAAAGAGGCCAAATTACCCCCAGGAGGAATGGCTGCTGTTGGTAAGTACACCCTTACCAAAAGAGTGGTACAGGATTGTTCACCTGATCTCTCTTGTATGGTTGGAATAAAATTGGGCTCTGAAATGTGTTAGTGGAGACAATCATAACTGTAAAATTTTGGCTACTGTTGCCTTTTCTTATGATGTAGAACAGGATATTAAGTATTGAAGTTGATATAGTGGTAGGAATGTCTGACCTCTCACATATATGTATTTAAATTACTGAAAAAAAAATAAAGAGAGATATTTATGACTGTCAAGAGTAATGAGATGTGAAACCAGTAAGCTACTACTATGTAGCAGGCAACTAGCTAGTCGAACTTAATGCCAATAGAACTTAAATGGGACTAATCGCACTGAAGCAACTTTTCTCCTGAACAAGCTTTGCCCAGTGTTTCTGCAAGTCCTGTAGTTTTTGTCCGCTATTGGGTGAAATTTTGAGCTTTGGATCCAGCAGTTTGTCTTCGTGGTGTGGCTTCATGGTGACTTAATGTTTAAAAATAAGATTACTATTGGTAGCATTGTTGCTCTTCTTATTATTGGATGCAGTGGTCAGTTAAAAACTGAAACACTTAAGAGAAAAGCTGTTGCAGGTCTAATGCAGTACGTCTGGTGACTAGGTCACTTGTTACAATCCTAGACTCCTTGCTTTAACTAATGCCACAAAGGACTACCTACCTAATCTAGCTTTCTTTTCTTTGATATTAAATACATGAGACACACACTTATTGCTGAACTTATCTTGGAGTGCTGCCTATATGTTTTTTGTAATCTGATGTTGAGTTCAAGTTCTTCCTGTGACTTGTACCCATGTAATATACGCCCAGATGCTGCGTACGTTAAGATAGCTTAAGCCACTAGAGTTGTCAATCTCTATGGGTATTTTGTGGTGCTCTGTTTCTGTGAGTCAAGCTCATGTGTTCTCTCTCCTATTCTAGCTTGGATTGCTAAGGACAAGATGAGACAAAACAACCAATTCTGTAGCTTTGAAAGTGTGTGGGTTCCCCCCCACCCCATCCCTTAATGGGATGGTACGAAGATTCAGTCCTCTGTTCTTGTGCTCAATATCACAGTGATAAATGTCACATTAAAGCTCTGAGATAAATATCCTTAGCTTTTGCAGAACTCCTTTTGGGGAAGAGGGCGGTGTCCATCTTTCTCTTAAGAATCCTTCCCACTTTTGCAAAATGCCGAATTAAGCGCAGTGATTGTGCAGTTAAGATTGCCTCCCCTTATGAGGCTCATTGCTGGAAACACTTGTGTTGTCATTCTGTGTCTTCCTTCTGCAGGTCTGACGTGGGAGGAGTGTAAGCAACGCTGTCCTCCAAATGTGGTACCAGCCTGTCACAACTCTGAAGATACTGTCACTGTTTCGGGGCCTCTGGTGAGCAAGGAACTGATACTGTGCATACCAGAGTTGTGACTGGGACCCATGAAGAAAGCGTGAAGCTGAGTTAAAGCTCAGCTGCTTGCAAAGGGGAGCTGGATTAAAGTGGAGGGAGGGGACATGGTGCTTTGTATAAACTTAAACACTCAAATATTCTATGAAAGGAAGTTATATTAGTGCCTCAGTAAGCTAGTAATAAAAGATCTCACGTGCTGAATAGTTTTGTAGCCATGGACATAATGAGTGATAAATTATGAGACTGAGAAGGCAACAACCTCATCCCAGATATGGCTCCCCTTAAGTGTCAGTGATGAAGGGCATGGGGGGAGTACAGCGACTCGTACAGATCCCAAATACATTGTGAGCTTTTATTTTTACTTCACTTATTTTTCTCTTCTTAGAACTCTGTGAATGAGTTTGTAGCCAAACTGAAAAAGGATGGTGTGTTCGCAAAGGAGGTGCGCAGTGCTGGAGTCGCATTTCATTCCCATTACATGGCGTCTATTGCACCGGTGCTGCTTAGTGCCCTGAAAAAGGTAATATTGCCAAACTGTGGCTCGCATGGCTTATGCTCAGGCACCTGGATTTGAGTATAGGTCATGTTGAGCATAAGGGGGGTTCCTTTCTTTAGGAGGAGAATGAAATCTTAGAAGAGCATGTAAACCGCTGTGAGACCTAAGGTTTTAAGTCCTATGGCCTCAAGCAGAAGGATGTCCTGAGCAATCAAGCTGAGAAAAATGGCCTGCGACAAGGAGGGTCTGCTTGCTTTTGCCTGTCTTATTGTTATCTATGACATGTAACTCTTCCTTCTTTCCCCCTTCCTTGTCTGTCTGTAGATCATTCCACATCCCAAACCTCGTTCAGCACGATGGATCAGTACATCTATCCCTGAATCTCAGTGGCAGAGTGATCTCGCTAAGAATTCCTCTGCAGAGTATCATGTGAACAACCTAGTGAGTCCAGTGCTGTTCCACGAAGGGCTGACGCATATTCCAGAGAATGCTGTGGTAGTAGAGATTGCTCCACATGCTCTTTTACAGGTATTGTATTTGTTTGTGGCAGTATGGTGCTATATTGATATGCTGCTGCAGGAGGGAGATGAGGGTCTGAGGGGTAGGGAACACTGCTCCCCCCATCTAGTTCTGAGAACACTTTCTCACTCCAGTACTTCTGAGTCTCTCCCAGTTTTAATGTTTTCTTGGGTTTGTGTGTGTGATTTGTTGGTGTTTTTTTTTGGGGGGGGGGCGGGGGCAGTGTTTTGTGTGATTATTTTTCTTCTATTTGTTTTGGGCTTTTTGTTGGAGGGGGATGTACGTTAAAAAACTTAAGTCCCAACACATTACCACTTCCCCATCCAGAGATGCACATTGTTGCTTTTATTCATTGCCATGCATTTCCGATAGCTGATAGTCAGCTCTCTGAACTGTGCAATGGAGAGCATGTGTGAAATTGGGGTGGGAAGAGAAATCCAAGACTAACAGGCCTTCTCTATGGAAAATCTGTTATCACCATCTGTACACTGGATTTGGTTTGAAGTTCTTGTCTTAGAAGGTGGTGGCTGGTAGTTCTGAGTTGGTTTTTTTTTTTCCTCCTCTTCTCCTAGACCAAGTAGCCTGAGACCACAGGAGCTTTCTCTCTTCGTAAACTCCTTTCCACTGATGATCAGATCATTACACTTCTTTCCCCATCCCATAAGAATGGATCTTTGTGGAATTAGCTCCATAGTAGAGAATGCAGAACATGAGGTGCATTAGGATGCACTTGCTCCACAAGATCAGTGCTGGGGTCTTGTGCCTGTCCCTTAAGGCTCAAGGACTGGCCTTTTTTATTTGGCCTGTGGCATGCAAGAGGAGAAGAGTGTTAAGAAGAAGAATTGTTACTTGTGAATCAAGTTTAAGAGTTAAACAGTGCTTATGAGTCCCAATCCGGTGTATATTTATTATGTCATGTTAGTCTTACTTATGCTTTGAAAGTGACTTGAAGGAAGAATCAGAGGAGAGCTTTTAAATTAGGCAGATATTTTTCTCTATAAAAAATATTTTATGCTTCCTGTTAAAATGATTGTACAATTCTTGACTCTAACGCAAGTGACTAAAGGCTTCATCAGCTGGGTTTGAGAGTGTTCTGGTTTCTGCTTCCCCTCTTCCTTCTCCCATTTAAAGACTGTTGAATCAAATTGAAGAGAAGATACAAGTTGGGTCAGATGTTCAAGGCTATGTTTTTTGATTTAATAGCTGTCACTTGGAAAATGCTCTAGGATGCTTCAGACTAAAAAGGGCTACTCCTGGGAGTAAGGGCCTAAAGCTCTGTGTGGGTGTGCGTGAGTGGGAGGCTTGAGAAGAGTGATCTTGCAGTTCTTGAAAAGCAGCTTTCGTTTCCACTTGAGAATCTGCTTGGGAAAGGGAGATTTGTGTTTTGGCAGACTTTCATTAATATTATGTAGGTTCTGCTTTACCAGATGTGCAACTTCTTGGGTTGCTGGGAGGGTATTGTGCTGCTCTTACTCTTGCTGTTAAAATGTTGTACATTCTAGCACCTAGCACAGAAACAGAAGTGGTTTGAGATCTATAGAGAGAAACTCGGAGACAAAGTAGTAAGTAATGCCTTCCACCAGTAATTTATGGACTCTACTTGACCAGGCTATCTTGAGGAGAACTTTGAAACCAACTTGCACCATTCTACCTTTGATGAAGAAAGATCACAAAAATAATTTGGAGTTCTTCCTAACGCAGACTGGAAAGATTCATTTAACTGGGTAAGGAGGCAAAGGGAGGAGGGTGAGTGGGGTATCGGGAGAGAATTCAAGTCTCTTCTCTAGCATGCATATCTTCACAAGGATTGAAATACTCCTTCAACAAACCTGGAAAAAAAATGGTGTTTACATCTGTGCTTTACATACTTAACCTGCTCACTTATGAAACGTTGCCTTGGGTTAGAGACTGCTTGGGCTGGGAAGATGCCTTTTAAAGAGGAGGAGTCCCATTCTAGAGGCTTGTGCACCTGGAACTAGCTCTTGGAAATGAACTTTGCATCTTGTAGACTGTTAGAATTACAAATTTGGCTGCAGTAAGTGTTCATGGTACTCCTGGAGAAATCTCAGACATAGAGCCCAAGACCAATTGCTGTCTGACCTCTAAGTATTACGGTCAATTTTATTTTTTTCCCCTTCACCCCACACACATTGTCTTGATCCTTTTTGTCTTCCTAGGATAAATGTTCTTGGAAATAACTTGTTCCCACCTGTGGAATACCCTGTCCCAGTGGGAACACCCCTTATTTCTCCATACATCAAATGGGACCACAGCCAGGAATGGGATGTTCCAAAAGCTGAAGACTTTCCATCAGGTTCCAAAGGCTCTGCGTCTGCTTCAGTCTACAATATTGGTGTGTTTGCCTGTTTGGGTTTTTTTTGTTTGTTTGTCTCTTTCCTGCTTTATCACTGCATTTCTTCTGTAAAACTAGGAAAAGTTTACTCAAAGCAACATCCTTGAAGCCATTTTCTGAAGCGTAAGGCTTGGTTTGGTTTGGATTGAAAAAGACTGGATCTGTTTCTGAAATGGGATGAAAGAACGTGAACAGAGCTGGGAACTGTTTTGATTCAGACTCACAATGTTTTTGAGCTGTATGTTGCTAGGCAGGATATTTGGGGAAATCACTAGAACCTCTTACAGACCTCTTTATTAGGACGTTGGCAGTATTTTTATTCTGCTCTTTATTCTTTGACAGATCTGGGTCCTGACTCTCCTGACCACTACTTGGTTGGTCACTGCATTGACGGCAGAGTCCTGTACCCAGCAACTGGGTACCTAGTGCTGGCTTGGCGAACTCTGGCGCGGTCTCTTGGCATGGTTATGGAGCAAATGCCAGTTATGTTTGAAGATGTCACGATTCATCAGGCAACTATCCTTCCCAAAAAGGGTGAGTGAGGAGTGCTGGTACAACTGCAAAACTGTGTAATGAAGATGAAGGAAGTGGGAGGAAAGAAATGCAAGGGGGAAGTGAGGAGGAACACAGGAGAGAGAATGTAAAGAAGGGTGCAATATGACTGAACGAAGAAGTGAATTCATACAGTCAAGTAGCGCAAAGTCAGCTTTATTCCGTGGTCATCTTTATTCCGTGTTGCATGCAGTCAGTCTGGAGATGGTGAGAGAGGAATCTCTGCTCGGGGATGAGAGCAACAAATGACCTCACAGTCCTGACTTCCTCAATGTTTCTTGCAGGATCAGTACAGCTGGAAGTAAGACTCATGCCTGCTTCCCACTGCTTTGAGGTGTCAGGGAATGGGAATCTGGCTGTGAGTGGTAAGTGAAAGAAGTTTAAGTATATGCACTGTCCTACTAAAATCCATTATTTATGGACACTGATGATTCTTATTCTTGACACTGTGCCCATCAGGGAAGGTTTCCTTCCCAGAAAACACAGCTCTGAAGAACATCCTTAACCAGCCAGTTGACTTTCAACCTCAAGTAGGCGTGAGCTCAAAGTCCAACCTCTTGAAAGAAGACGTTTACCAAGAGCTGCATCTGCGTGGATATCATTATGGACCAACTTTCCAGGGTGTTCTGGAATGCAACAGTGAAGGTGAATTTACTTTCTATAGAAGGATGATGAATATTTGCTCTTTTACTTCCATTTGTATTAACGGTCCAACTGACTGTGCTTTGTGTGATAATGGAGAACAACCAAGTGCTCTGACAGAGCATTGGGAAAGCTGTTATGTCCAATGTAGAACTGACTATTGGAGTTTACAAGGGAGGCTGGGCAGACTTTGCATTTGATAATCGGTGACTTCTGGTATCTGCTGGATGACAAAATCACAGTGAGGCTTCCCCTTCCTCTTCTTCTGCAGGAAGCGTAGGGAAAGTTCTGTGGAATGGGAACTGGGTGACCTTCCTTGACACCCTGCTACATATGATAATCTTATCTGAGTCTGGGCGCAGCCTACGCTTACCCACCAGGATCCGCTCAGTGTGTATTGACCCAGTGCTGCATCAAGAGCAGGTGTGCCAGTACCAGGACAATGTAGAAGGTAATGTTTCTCATGCTTGGGCTTTTGCTAGTTGCTTTGACTGCTCTGTGGATGAATGTGTGGCTTACTAAGAAGTAGGATGGACTTTGAGGGGCCCTCTTAACCTGCAAGCTATTCTGCAGCTTCTGTAACAGTCTGACGTAGCACTGTTCATCTGATCAACTTGAATAAAATACTGTAGTGTTTGATGCTAGCTTATGTTTCTTTTCCTGTCTTTCAGCTTTTGAGGTTGTTGTGGACCGCTGTCTTGATAGCCTTAAAGCAGGAGGTGTTCAGATCAGTGGTCTTCATGCTTCTGTGGCACCACGACGACAACAGGAACGGATCCCTCCCACCCTGGAAAAATTCTGCTTTGTGCCCTATATTGAGATTAACTGTTTGTCTTCCAGTGTCCATCTTCTTGCTTATCTGGAGCAATGCAAAGGTAGTGTGGGTTTAGTTTCTTGTCAGTATGAAGGTGAATCTTCCAGTCTGACAGAAATGTCTGAGAGAAGCTCTTCATACTTCTTCAGAACATCCAAGAAATAAAGTGTTGGTCTCTGTAGAAGACTTCAGCAGGAGTCTTATGTATGTACACTTGCTAGAAGCTAAAAGCTACTTCTGCCTGAGGTATCTCTAGAATGTGGGTAGGCGTAAAGCCTAGTAGGGCAGGAGGGGCATCTACCCTTCTATAACAGTCAGTGCTGTGTCAGATGGCACAACCCCCTCTTCAGGCAGAGGGGCACAAATCATCTTCTTTGAAGAGAAATCCAGCCTAACAGACAGGAGAGCCTACTCCCTCAATTCTTTAGCTTGTTTTGTTTTCCCCTGAGAACTGCCAAGATGGGTAAGTTGACATGGCTGTTCCCATTTGGTTGCGAGCACAAGAGCATATCCAAGGAGGGAAAGTGATTTAATGAGGCATGCCAAAAAGTTTGTGTTTGCTTCAAGAATAGAGTAGGAGCAGCTTAGTCTATTGTGAAGCTGGTGGCCTAGTACAGCGCTCTTTGGATGGGGAGACATCCACTCAGCTCACCGCTTTGGGTGCCTTTTCATCAAAGGCAAAAAAATTTACTACTTTTTTTTGAAGTTTTTACTCTAGTGATGAATCTTGTTATATCTTGAGACAGCAATTTTGTCATTCTGTATTCGTAAAGTGTCTTCACACATTCTTTGATTTGGCGATAGATTTTAAAGATTTCTGTTTTTTTCTGCAGTGTCTAAATACTGTCCCCAAAGTCTTTTACATGTGCTGTAGTGGGATTTTTTTTTTATTTTATTTTTTGTAATGCTGTTTGTGGTCTTAGTTGGAATGAGCTATTTTCCGTCTGATGATAAAACAAAAAAAAGTATTTTAGCCTCTGCAGAAATTTACAATTCCCGTCCACAACTCCCTAAATCAGTCAGAGGTCTTCTGTTGCCCTCTTTCAGTCAGTCGTGCTATGGGTAATTTTGGTGTTTTAGACTGTCCTGCCAAAAAGCCCAGTTGTTTGGGGGCTGCAGCTACTGCACAATACATAATCAGGTGAACGTACAGGAGCATGCGCTGTGTCTTTGTGTGTAGGCTAATGAGACAAGGTGCTGTAATTTGTGGTGCTCATCAGATGGTATAGCAAATGGGGACAAAGAGGAAAAGAAAAATCTTTGGAAAATCTGACTCTTCGTTTCGTTTCTCTTGTGTTCCATAGATCTAATCCTGAACTTAAAGGCTAAGGTGGCAGTGCATGGGGTCAAATTAGTTGTCCCTGGATTAGAAACTGCAGTGGCTGCTGCAGAGTCCTCATCCGCACAGAAGGGCCTTCAGCATATCCTTGCTGAAATCTGCCGTCTGGAACTGAATGGAAACCTCCATTCTGAGCTGGAACAGATCGTGACTCAAGAGAGGATACACCTGCAGGATGACCCTCTTCTCAATGGATTACTGGATTCTTCAGAGCTAAAGACTTGCCTGGATGTGGCATTGGAGAACATGATCAGTCACAGGATGAAGATAGTAGAGGTTAGCTGGAAGCCCGGGATGGGACCATAGCTAGTGTTCCCAGACTTTCTAGTAAACTGATCACATACTTCTATTGTTACAGTTACAATTTCTGGGTATCATTCAGGTTTCAACTTGGTTTCCCCTTTTCCTTCTTCTCTTCTCTCAGGCTCTTGCAGGAAGTGGACATCTCTTCTCTCGTGTCAAAAGTATTCTGAATGCTCAGCCCCTCTTGCAGGTGGACTACATTGCCACTGACCGCGTCCTGGAAACTCTTTCAGCTAATGAAACGGAGCTACAAGATGCTGGAGTTTCCTTTAGCCAGTGGGATCCCTCTAGTCTTCCCTCTGGAAATCTGACTGATGCTGACCTGGTGGTATACAACTGTTCAGCGAGTGTTCTGGGGAACACCATTGAAATTCTCTCTAACTTGGCAGCTGCAGCAAAAGAAGGAGGGTTTGTTTTGCTACACACCCTTCTTAAAGGACAAACTCTTGGAGAAATTGTCAGTTTCCTTACCAGTCCAGATCTACAGCAGAAACACAGCTTCCTGAGTGAGGTAAGCCTCCTGCAAGGAGAAGTACTTTCTCAGTGGATAGTCTGGAGTCTGCTGCTTGCAGATGCTCTTGTGATGAACGTTGATTGGGCATCACTTGCATCACTCTCCATTGAGGCCCTCTGCAGGACTTCTTCAGAACACTTCTGCAAACACTTCTTCAGAAGAGTTCTGAGTTTCCACGTATGAGGTTGGGAGAGTAAACTGTCAGGAGTGCCTTAATGCATTGAAAATTATTCGTTGTTGTTTGTATATTTGTATAATCTGTATGAAAACACCGGCCAGGACAATTCCTTTGTAGCTAAAATAAAAATAATGTGCTGCCCTGTTGGATGGGGTACAGCTTTATCACTGTAGGATCCTAAAATGCTTCAGTATCGGAATCTTTCTCTTCCTTTTGAATATCACTGCTGGGAGTGAGACTTTACCAACCTAGTTAAGTTCTTCTAACATTGAAATGCTCCCGTAAAGGAAGGTTTTTCTCTTGTACTTCTCTTTTTTGCTTTTTCCTTCCTTCCCTTCCTCCCCACTTTATCTGATCCTGTAGTGAGATACAGCAAAATAAGCCCTTGGAGACAGGGGGTTGGGGGGCAGGGTGTCTGCTTTATATCTGCAAACCAGTATGATGGGCAGATGAACTAATGCCAATGCTGGAACAAGAGAGGAGAGTGAGTGGCTAGGGTAAGGGTGGGAACTGGGACATCCCTTTCTCTTGGCAGCTGTTAGACTAAGCAGTGATGGGGAAACTGCCCCTCTACAGAATGTATGCATTACTGCTGATTTGAGTGGCTGTAGCCTTTCAGATCTTGTTTTACAATAAGAGAGTAGCAATTCTAATAGCTTAACTTTTTTGCTTATCATTCTGGATTGTGATAGTTGGATTTTGAATTTTGCAATGACATAGATTCACTTTCTGCAAAGCCCTTCACTTTCTGCAAAGATTTTTCAAGGAGATTTGAGAAGAAAGGGTGAGTTCTTCAGATTTGCATCTCACCTAGTGAAGAGGGGGGTAGAAAGAAGACTCTGAGATGCTACTGAAGCTGATGGCTTAAAACCTGTATCTGTCATAAGTGTCAGTAGCCTGGTATTAGCAAGCTTCTTGGATATGATACGTGTGAGTTGGATGCACCTTCTCTAAAGAAAACGCTATGCAGGCAAGAGTGGGCAGGACTTAACATAGTTCTTAAAGTTTTCTGGATAGGGACGCTGTCCCTAGCCCTTGATATAAGGGATCATGCTCTAAAAACCTTCTGCTGTTTTGTGCCTGGCAAATGAAAAGCAAAAGGATGCTTTTCTAAGAGACCGAAGTAATCTTTATTTCATTCAGATAATAGAGCTTCGGTATTTCTGGATATGCTTATGTGCACTTTCACTTTTTTGTTCTGGAATGCTGTTTCGCTGTAACTTACATGTATAGGTGCTTTTTACCTGCTAGGGGTTGGTTGCTGCTCCCTGCCCCCCTGCAGCAGAAGGATTTGGGTGACTTGGTTTTTCACGTTTCCTCTGTCCTGCTTTACTGTTTCTATTGCAGACAGGGCTTATGTGACATGGACTAGTAACATCTAAAGTCAGTGTTTCCACTTTTGTTATTTTCTCTGTTGGGATCTCTGTTTGTCTTTGGAGGTGTGCCTTACTGCTGGAATTAAATTCTAGACACGTTTTAACACCCTAGGGGATTTGGCAGCATGGTCACTGGTCTGTTTTTTGCACACCTGGTAGGGTGGTGAGACTAGTTCCCTAACCAGGATTTCTAGATACTTGTACTACCACTTTCTGAGGATCTTTTAGGGAAGAAGGAGTAGTCTAGACATGGATAAAATACTGTTATGTTAATCAAACATGTATTTATACTGAGACACTACAGAACAGATGCAAGATTTCAAGCAAAAGCAAGAAAGAGGTGGACAGTGCCTGTTGCTCATGGTGAAGCAGTCTTTGAGGAGACTCAACGTGAAGTATAGATGTGACTTTTGACTTTGCTGTTAACTATTGTTTTACCTGATTTCACAGGCAGAGTGGGAGGGCTTATTCAGCAAAGCCTCACTGGATCTGGTCGCCATGAAGAAATCATTCTTTGGCTCTGTTATTTTCTTGTGTCGTCGCCGAGTCCCTGCCAAAACACCCATTTTTCTGCCAGTAGATGAGACCCATTTTAAGTGGGTTGAATCCTTAAAGGTGAGAATTCCCGTGTCCTAGATACCTGAATTTCCAAATCATTGCACTTTCTAAATGAGATATTTAGCAGTGTTAAAAGTGTGTGTGTTCAGTTATTTTTCTTAAAATATAAGTTATTTATCTCTGCCTTAAGGATACGAGGGCTGTTTCCTTTGTGGTTCCTAGTAAAACAGTTTGGGGTTTGTCCTGTAGGAGATCTTGGCTGACCCATCAGAACAGCCTGTGTGGTTGACTGCCACCAGTTGTGGGAACTCAGGAATTTTGGGAATGGTGAACTGCCTTCGCCTTGAAGCAGAGGGCCACAGAATCAGGTACGTAAGCATGGCCTTGAGTCACAGTTGGAGATGAGACATTTTTGTGTTAGCTTCTTTTCAAGCCTATAGCAAAACAAACAAAACGACAACTTTTGGCTTCTAGGTGTGTGTTTGTTTCCAACTTGAACCCTTCATCAGCTGTCCCACCCACGAGTCTTTCTTCCCTGGAGATGCAGAAGATTGTTCAGAGGGACCTGGTGATGAATGTGTATCGTGATGGAAAGTGGGGCTCCTTCAGGCATCTCCCGTTGCAGCAAGGTAACTCCTTTGAGGTCTGAGGATCACTTGCAGGGTCTTGAATCTGAATGGATTTTGAATGGAAAACTAGTAGCTGTTATTCCTACGATTATTTTTTATTATTTTATGGGGGTTTTTGTATTATTACTTTTTTGGTAGTATTACTTTTTTGGTATATTTTTTTTATTATTTTTTGGTATTATTATTTTTCAGTGGATAATTTGGAATTCTTCTGCTCTGGCTCAGAGTGAATAGTAGCCTTCTCTGGTGCCAGGAGGAGGGGTGAGCTATTTGGGGTATGGGTAGAAGTGCATGGTAAGAAAGGGCTTTCTGGAGAGCAAATGGAGGAGGAGGTAGCAATTACACAAGGAATTTACTCACTCTGGAAAGCATCTGCCTGTGTTAATGTGTGTAAAGTTCACATTGTTCCTTCTGCAGCACAACCTCAGGAGCTGACAGAATATGCCTATGTAAATGCATTGACTCGTGGAGACCTCTCGTCTCTTCATTGGATTGTCTCCCCTCTTCGACACTTCCGTACAACTAATTCCGATGTTCAACTCTGCAAAGTCTATTATGCATCTCTCAATTTCCGGGACATTATGCTGGCCACAGGAAAGCTTTCTCCAGATGCTATCCCTGGTGAGTTAAAATTGCACTAGAAGAAAATGTATTCATGTTCTGTTCTAGAACTTATTCACATAGTCTCCTGAACATTAGCTATGCACTGGCTGAAGTGTATATCAGTTTTTGTTCAGCAAAAAAAGCGCTTTTGAAATGGAAGTATATCCGTGCTGCAGGACTGTACACCAAGAACTCGTAAGCTTTACTTCCAGCTGCAGTCCCATTTTTCATATGGCAGAATTAACAAACATTGCTGTGAGGAAACATTACTAGCCCTGTTGTATAGATATCAAGCATGAGGTGAAACAACGTAATGGAGGTTCCAGAGATGGGCGAGGTGCATGCCTAGGTGAGAAAGTTGAAGTTTCACGCTGCCATGCTACTGGACATGCTTTGCTTTTAAGGGAGGAAAAATGCGAGATGAAGTAATCTGCCTACAAAAGGGAGGTGATAATATCTTGCCTCATAGGCAATTAATCTAATGTCTACTGAATGGTTTTAAAGCTCTTGAAAGGATGAGGGGGAGGGGGGGGACGACACATGTAAAAAGTGCATTTGGAGATTCTTAGGAGCAACTTGACTAGGGCTGGGTTTCCCTTCATGACTGAGATTAGTCTCTGCCTAAAATGGGTGTTTGCAAAAATTAAGGTTTTACAGTAAAGCTGTTTTTGCTGTTGTTGTCCTTTCTAGCTTATGTATCATTCTTTTTCAAAGAGGAACAAAATTGTCTCTGAAACTGGAAACTAAAGCAATATCATCAAGGATAAATAGTAAGATTTAATGAGACCAAGTCCTTTTCTGCCACGTTTGTTCTTAAGAGCAAGAAATTAACTGTGGTGACTTACGAACTGTGTACTTAGTAAACAAGTTCCAGCGCTTCTTCTGTTTATGGTGTTTCAGCTTTCAGGGATTACTGTGTGGCCAAGGGATTTTAGAAGAGAAATTGCCTTTGTAAAAGATGTTTTAACGTTCTTTCAGGTAACTGGGCTTCGCAGCAGTGCATGCTGGGCATGGAGTTCTCAGGCCGGGACCTGGCTGGAAGAAGGGTGATGGGATTGCTGCCAGCAAAGGGGCTGGCCACAGTGGTAGACTGTGAGAAGAAGTTTCTGTGGGAGGTGCCTAAAAACTGGTAGGTCAACTTTTGTCTTCTGGTTTGTGTATGTGGTTAGGATTTGCCTTCCTGCCTGAGGCTGATGACAGCCCTGATCAGACCAGAGGAGTGCACAATGGGAAGATTCCCTTCTGGGAAATGGTAACAGAGCTATAGCCTCCTGAGCAGCTGTAGGATTTGGCTTTGATTCACTGCAGGAGTTGAGCGCTGGTTTTTGTACAGTGGCTTGCACAAAGTTCTCGTCTCTTTCTTTGGGCTCTTAGCTCCATGTGTTTCAGTATGTGCTGGGATTTTGGTGTCAGTTATGTTCCTGGTTAGTTACTAAAATATTTTTGCAGAATGGTGAAGCTCTTGGCTGTGCTTGGCAGCTGAGGTAGTCTGATGTATGATTGAGAACTGTTTATACTTTTTGGTCTGTCAGGGCAGTTTAATCTTTCCCTTGCAGTAAAGCAGACTTCGTCAGGAGAATCTAGTAGTCTTCCAAGGCTAAAGATCTCTTCTGTCTTTCACTTTGCTGCTTAGGACTCTGGAAGAAGCAGCTTCAGTGCCTGTGGTTTATGCCACTGCTTATTATGCCTTGGTGGTTCGAGGTGGTATGAAGAAGGGTGAGAGTATCCTTATTCACTCTGGCTCAGGCGGTGTGGGCCAAGCAGCCATTGCTATTGCCCTGAGCATGGGCTGCCGTGTCTTTGCTACTGTAGGTAAGTACTGAGGGCCCAATGCTGGGGGCACAGGGGAGAAAATATATATAATAAATAGAGGAAGTGTGTCTGTGTGCGCGCACACATGCGTTTCTATATAAAAACACATTTTTATGCGCATATTTTTTTTCACACGATATGATCTCCTGTAACATCAATCTAGTTTCTAGACTCGGAACAGGATACATGATAGATACAGCTACTGACTATACACTCGAAACTTCCACAGCACAGAGAAATTTATATAGTGTACAGAGGTAGATAATCAAAAGTATGGAAGAGAATCAAGGCTTCTGCACTTTAAATTCAGGAATGTGATCAAAGAATGCCTATCTGTTTGTGAGGCTCCATCTGTTTTTGGTTCTTGCTCTATCTCGTAAATGAGCAGTAACAACTAGACAGCCTTTGTCCTAAGGTTTGACACCTTGAGAGACCGAAAGCTCTGAAGCAAGTGCTTGATGGCGCTTGCAGTCCTTGGGAAAAGATGTGCAGATGAAAATAGGCTGTTTCATCATAATAAAAAATAAAATAAAATAAAGTTACTGTAAGCATACTGGCATCATTCAACCTGTCTTCTACTTCAAGGCTCCACTGAGAAGCGTGAGTATCTCCAAGCAAGATTCCCACAACTGGATGCCAATAGCTTTGCCAGCTCCCGAAATACTACCTTTGAGCAACATATACTGCGAGTTACCAAGGGAAAAGGTAAGTTCAAGGAATAATTTTCCTTCTCTTGTCAGCTGTGCCATGTTATGCAGTTGCATTTTCTAAATACAAAATGAGTCACTAGAAAACAGGTTTAGGCTCTCAGCAGAATTGAGTTTATTAAATAGTTTCTTCTCCTTTCGTTGCAGGTGTCAACCTCGTGTTAAATTCCTTGGCAGAAGAGAAGCTCCAAGCCAGTTTACGTTGTCTTGCTCAACATGGGCGATTTTTGGAAATAGGCAAATTTGATCTGTCTAACAACAGTCAGCTTGGTAAGATGGGACATTGTGAAATACATCTTGTTAGGTTTAAGCAAGCACAAACTTATATGCTATCTTAACACAGACTAATTCTCAAATTTAGAAAAGCTTTTAGCTGGAATACTCGTTTCACTTCTGTCACTAACAATTTCTGTAGTCTTATCAAAAAATACTTTCTTGGAGAAGCATGGTACTCAGCATTTTTTCAGGAAGCCTGCATAAAGCATGCAAAATAATTAAGTTATTTTCCTCAAAGTCTTTCTTTAAAATCAGTATAAGACATGTTGCCTACAAAGTGTTTGGATAGGAAGGTAGTAAGAATCAGTATTCATTTCACATGGCACTGGTTACCACTGCGTCTGTTAGCTTGTAGATTTCATAGATCTGTTGGACTTGACTTAAAAACTTTTTGGGATATATATAACATATCCATTTGTAATAGATGAGTGCTCTATGAAACTGAGCAAATGAACTTCATAGGTATACGAGTTGCAGTTTTGCCCTCTGTTCTGGATAAACTTGATCATTTGTAGAGTGAAAGTAGTTGGAATTTTTCAGATAACTACAGAGAACCTGATCCTTGTTTTGAGAACCTTGATTTGTTGTTTCAGTAAATATCTGTGCCATTTTGAATAGAATATGATAGTTCCAGTTGGAAGGGACCTGCAGTGATGATCTAGTCTAACTGCCTGACCGCTTCAGGGCTGACCAAAAATTAAAGCATATTATTTAAGGGCATTTTCCCAATGCTTCTCAAACACTGACGTTTTTGTTCTAGTGATTGCTGTAAAAGGAATGTCAATAACGCAGTGTTTTAGTTGTTGCTAAGTGATGTTTATACTTTCCAAGGACTCTTTTCAGCTTCCCACATAAGCTGAGAAGGATCCTAGACAGAACAATGGAATGGCCAATGGAATATTTCGTACCATAGGTGTCATCCTCAGTATCTAAATGGGGTTGGCTGGGGGGCAGGAATTCACAATCACTGCTCAGGAAGGTGCCAATTTCACCAATTCACGAGGTGGTGAGAGTGCCTTGTGCCGTCGTTATTATTGGGGTTTTTTCCCTTTTAGTGTTCTATTAAACTGTCTTTATCTCAACCCACGAGGCGCTTTTCCCCTTTCTTCCCTGTTCTCCCTACCCTTCTTGGGGGAAAAGCGGGAGAACTGTGAGAGCGGCTGCGTGGTCGAGCTGCCGGCTGGGGTTAAACAATGACACCTAGCATCATAGAAAACTTCCTATGAGGGAAGAGTTTCCTATGAAGATGGACAGGATGTACCTGGGATTCTAACTCAGCTGTCACTAGACACAAAGTGTCCTTTTTAATATCAGACTGACCGTGTTATAGCTTGTCCTCTTGACTCACAATTTTTGTGAGTCCAGTTTCTGTTAAACTGGTCTGCTTTTAAGAGAACAATCTAATTAATATAGCATTTAGAGAGTACATGCAAGAATGAGTTTGAAAAATGTAGTATTCTAGCAACTAATGACTGCTTTACTCCTCAGTCTTACACTGCTGACCTACACAGAAATGTTTCTCAGGCAGAAGATAGACTCTGTTTTGAAATGCCAGCAGCATCAGCTGATAACCAAATTGCTTTTTCTAGGAATGGCGCTCTTCCTCAAGAATGTGGCATTTCATGGGATCCTATTAGATTCTATCTTTGACAGTGGAAACGAAGAGTGGGAAGTAGTATCAGCGTTGCTGATGAAAGGCATAAAAGATGGTGTAGTAAAGCCCCTGAGGAGTACTGTCTTCAACAAAGAAGAGGTGGAAGCTGCCTTCAGGTTCATGGCACAAGGAAAACATATTGGCAAAGTAATGATCAAGGTAATAAGATAATGACTTTGATTCTCTGATGCGTCTGTCATCTTCTGTGGGTGACTTCATTGGATATTTTGATTCAGTTCAAGTTGAAGTTGTATAACTAGGACAGCACAAAGTTACTGTTTTTACTGCTGATGTTGTAACGTATGTAACTGTCAAGTCTGTCACTCTGGTTCTACACTTCCCACTGCCTGGAGCAGCATAGCATGGAAAGATAAGAAATGTATTGTGTATCTGATCTTAACTACTCTTTTTTTTTTTTTACCTTTCTTCTTTTTTTTTTTTACCTTTCTTCTTTTTTTTTTTTTTCATTTGGGGGGAAGGTCCAAGAAGAGGAAAAGGAACATCCTTTAAGAAAGTCAGAGCCAATTAAAATCTCTGCTGTTTCCCGAACCTCCTGTCCACCTACCAAGTCTTACATCATCACAGGGGGCCTAGGAGGATTTGGGCTTGAGTTGGCACAGTGGCTAGTTGAGAGAGGAGCACAGAAGCTTATACTGACGTCTCGTTCTGGCATACGAACTGGTAAGCAAAAACTGTCAAGGAACAGGGAATGTGACTGCCTTTTAACAGCCCTCAATTTGTAGTTTCTTTCAGTTTTTAAGTGTCCTACCAGCAAATAATAATGTCTTGATCTCCTTTCTTTCCTCTCATGTTCTCTCACTTCAAACAACTTGGTGTGCCCTTTATTTTAAAGGAGAAAGTATCTTTTAACTAGACCTCTCTTCCAACTATCTCTTCCCTGGTTTTTGTGGTTCCTAATTCTATCAACCCATTTTCTGCCTTACCCAGGATTTTTTGTGCAGCTTTACTTTGACCTTTACCCCCTCTACAAAGCCTGTGTCCAGCCTCCTCATTGACTTGCCCAATGGCTGTAGCATGGTGGATCACATGCCACCAGGAAAGGCCTATGAACTCCTTGCTAAAGATACTCTGTCCTTCAAGTTACATGTGGGGATGCTTGCTCTTGCTCCTTCAGGTAGCTCATCTTTACAGATGAGCCCTACTATCCGATAACATCAGTAGGCATTTTTACTCTAATTTAATCCATTAGTTTGATTCCAGTCGTGGCATTGAGATTTCTTATCAGTGGTGGTCTTCCGTGTTGCCTCATACAAATTCAGCCGTAACAAAACTTTTCTCTGTCTCTATAGACTTCTTCTTCCTGTTTTCAAGTTTGCAATTGCACCACTTGTGCCAACACATAGATTAAATACTTCTACTTCTCAGGTTCTGGTTGTGCTACTATAATCTGTTGCCTTGCTCTAGTCTCGTCATTCTTTCCTGTCTCAGTACCCAAATTCACGTTAATTTCCCTTCACTGTTGTACTTTTTCTTCCCCCCACGCACCTTACATTCTCCAAACTCTGTTCTCCACTTCGATCTATTTAGAATATTTCTGAAACTCAAGTGATTTCTATCGACTATACAAGAGGAAAATGGGGGAAAAAAAACCTTGAAGCTGAATCAGTCCCTATTCAGTCACTATCTGGTCAGAAAAGCATGAGGAGCAGGTTAACCAAAGCCTTATGGTTTGAATGCTTCATCCCAGGCACTGTTTACCTTTATTTTTTGTAGGCTACCAGGCTAAACGTGTTAAAGAGTGGAAGGCACTGGGAATCCAAGTGTTGGTATCTACCAGTGATATTGGAACACTGGAAGGAACGCAACTATTGATAGAAGAAGCTTTGCAGCTTGGCCCAGTTGGAGGCATCTTCAACTTGGCTGTGGTAAGTGACAAAAACACTTAGGACTTGTAAAAGGCAGCAGCCATACAAGTGGCTTTTTTACTGAGGGCGGTCAGGCTTCACACAGTTCTAGATTGCCTTTCTGTGTTTCAGAGGACACTTTGCTTTGGCCTTACCTGGTGACTGAAGGCTAACAGGTCTGGCCCCTTGATCTGGGAAGTGGCATTAGTTGACCAGCAAGCTCAGTTCTGGGAGAAGATGAAAGTTGTCCAAGACACCTGGGGACAAGAAAAATCCCATACAGAACTTGCCAGTTGAAGGCTGCAGTGGCAGTACTGAAAAAAAACAGACTTACCAAAAGCCATGTGGTCCTTGTCATATTTTAGGACATTCAAGATATGTCTGTACTGTAAAGTTACAAAAAGGTGTTGTGTAGTGATAGTGTATCGTAACTCAAACCACGTGGCAGATTTAAATGGAGAAACTGGAGATTTCTGAAATTGCACCTCTCTCTTTTTTTCTTTTCTCCCTCCACAATAGGTCCTTAGAGATGGCATGATTGAAAATCAGACCCCGGAATTATTCTGGGAGGTCAACAAGCCCAAGTATTCAGGCACCCTTCATTTGGATTGGTAAGTGTCTGTAGAAGGGACGAATATGAACTGCTTTTATGGCCACAAAGCTGATCAGACATAGCCATTTTAGTCTCGCGCTAGCCTTTCATGGTAACACGTAGTTAGCAGGTTTTTCTGATGGGGGTTTCTCTCTCCTGCTCTGCTCCAAGGGTGACTCGTAAGAAGTGTCCAGACCTGGACTACTTTGTTGTATTCTCCTCTGTAAGCTGTGGAAGAGGAAATGCTGGGCAAAGTAATTACGGCTTTGCCAATTCTACCATGGAGCGTATCTGTGAGCAGAGACATCACGATGGACTGCCAGGTAAGATGACTTTACTCATTGCAGAGAATAATCTATCCCACCAAACATCCAGAGGAAAATCATCTCACCAGAAACCTCTGCACTTGTCTGGAACAATAATGAATGTTGAAGGCTGTTTCCTTCCCTAGCTGTTACCCTGGGTCATTCATGTGTGAATGAACACTGACCATTTAACAGTGCAAAGGAAATGCACGCCTTTGCTTAGCTGTTTTTAAAGTCACTTTTGTTGCTGCCAGGTGCTTTAGCTAGTTTCCTAGTGTGTTCTTTCTTCTGATTTCTCCTCCAGGCCTGGCAATCCAGTGGGGAGCCATTGGTGATGTGGGTATCCTTCTGAGGACAATGGGAAACAACGACATTGTGGTTGGGGGAACCGTTCCCCAGCAAATCAGCTCATGCCTGGAGGTGCTTGATGTCTTCCTGAATCAGCCTCATCCTGTCATGTCCAGTTTTGTCCTAGCAGAGAAGGTCTCTGTGAAAACTGAAGGAGGCAGTCAACGGGATCTTGTAGAAGCTATTGCTCACATCCTGGGTAAGTGCTGTCAGACAAGCACTGCTGCCCAGTGTCTACCATCTCAGTGCTTTTGGAAAGCAGTGGTGCTACTGCTGTAGGTGCTCTGTTCAGCATCTCCTCCTGATTCTTGTGGTGTGGGTGTGGTGGCGGTGCGGAACTGTTTGTTTGGATACTTTTTCCTTCACACTGCTCCTTCTCTCCAATAATCAATTTGTTTCTTCAGTGTGGGCTTTTCTCCCTTAGTATTTTCACACAGGTGTGCACACATACTTCAGTTTCTTGGGTTTTGTTTAGAGTGGACTGGTGCCTTTCTCCAAATGGAGAATCAATAGCATCGTAGAATCATCTAGGTTGGAAGGGACTTCTAAATCACATTCAGCTGTTAACCTAACACTGCCAAAACCACCACTAAACCATGTCCCTGAGCACCACCTCTACTAGTCTTTTAAATACCTCCAGGGATGGCGATTCAACTACTTCCCTGTTCCAGTGCTTGATAACCCTTTCTGTGAAGAAATTTTTCCTAATATCCATCTTAAACCTCCCCTGGCACAACTTGAGGCCATCTCGTCTTGTCCTAATAGGACAACAGGAACAGCCCCCAAGAGCAAAATTCTGGGTCAGCACATAATAGGGAAAATACGTGACTAACTTTCTGGGTACTATTCCAGTTTTCAAACGTTCAACTTGGGATGTGCTTATGCCACAAAAAGTAGCTCTTACCTACTTAAGTGACTTAACTGGTCACTAAGTGATTATGTTGACATCTAGTAGCTGTAGCTTAACTACGCGTTACAAGAAGTGCCAAGTCCTGCTGTCTTGAACCTGCTTCCTCTTACCATCGTGTTCCCTGTTCTTGTGTTGCGTTGAAAGTAAATAATCTCTGTCAACTCTACTATGTCCCACTTCAGTTACCTCTTCTGCAGACTGAAGTGTGTACTGATTCTTTGTTTTTTACCAAAAGAGGTACTGATAAATTAAAGACAGTCTCCTGAGTTAAGGAATTGAGTGCAGTAACTGTCAGCTGTAGAGTTAGTTTGGAAGGAGAGATTGTGTGAAGACGACAAAGGGAGAAGCCAGTAAGAAGCCTAATGGTGGGAAGGGTGGCAACATCGGGCAGCATAAGGTGGAGGAGGGGAGGAAGAGCTGTAGATGGAAGTGTTACTATGAGAAGCCTCTTACAGGTAAGGAAAGGGCGAGAGACTTGAACAGGGTGAAAATTGAAAGGGAAAAGGTGATGAAGACTAGATGAATTGCTGCCCCCTCTTATGTCATAGACATCAAGTGTTGCAATCAACCATCATTGACACTGATAACTGCTTAATCTCATGTTGTAGCTGAGGATTGGTTGCATTATGTCTAGGACTGCAGTTTCAGTTAGAGCCTCCAGTATGTGAAACTACACTAGCTGACTGTTCTGAACTTGGTGTTAGAGGTGAAGCAACAATGTTCGTAGCTATTTAGCCGAGACTAATGTATCCCATATCGTAAAGCTGTGCACATTTAACTTGCTCTAAAGACTAGATTCCCATATGACCAGATGTAGGCTGCAGAAGGGGTGGCTTGTGAGAGCGTTAGATGATCCTGAAAGGTAATTCTCTGTAGCTGCAGTTTATTCAGGGTTTAGGAGAAAGAAGGAGGATGAGAAGACTGTTAGAGAGGCCTAGAGCCAAAAAGAAATAGACCTTTTCTTAGTGTGCTGTTTTTTCTTCAGGTGTCCGTGACATGAGCAGCCTGAATGCTGAGAGTACCTTGGCAGACTTGGGCTTGGATTCCCTGATGGGTGTGGAGGTGCGCCAGACACTGGAGAGAGACTATGACATCGTTATGACCATGAGAGAGATTCGGCTCCTCACAATCAACAAACTGCGTGAACTTTCTTCCAAGTCTGGGACAGCAGAGGGTATAGTATCTGGATCGGCATTGCTACCGGTCCCCTGAGTCCGAACAATTAAGTTCCCAGTCCGTTGCTTTCATCTCTAGTGATATAAGCCTCTATCAAATCATGAAATAAGGTTATAGCTAAAAGGCTGTTAAGTGACAGACATGTCACTGAAGTGCATTGACCACTGGGTCGGGTCTATCAGTTCTGGGGCAGGGTATCAGAAAGGGCGTGAAAACAGCTTTTTGGCCTGGCTAGCATCTGCCTGCATGAGTAATCTTACGCAGATGCGTGCAGGATGTAATTTGAGACCTTTTACTTGTCTGAGGAATAAACAATGTAATGTCATGCTTACTGTAAGGTAAAAGCATACGCAGTTGCTGCAGAGCAACTGACAATAGGAAGATCCCTATGTCTGTGCCGTGATGGCTTAGTGAGCCAGTGGGCTAAATCCAGAGCAGCCCTGAGATTCTCCTTTAGGACTATGGCTACGTGACAAGACTGATTCTGAATCTAATTGTGTTTCTCTGGTGTGCTTCCCTTCAAAGAGCTGAAGCCATCCCAGCTGACGAAGACAGGCCCAAGCGAACCTCCAAAACTAGACTTGAACAACTTGCTGGTGAACCCAGAAGGGCCAACGATTACCCGTCTCAATGATGTTCAGAGCACAGAGCGTCCTCTTTTCCTTGTTCACCCTATTGAAGGATCCATTGCAGTTTTCAAGACTCTCGCCTCCAGACTTCATATGCCCTGCTATGGGCTCCAGTGCACAAAAGGTATCTCAGTTCTTCAGCATCTTGATTTTGTAAATGTAGCATTCTGAATTTTAGTTGCCTTATAGAGAGACCTTTGTTTCTAGACTTAAATGTGGAGGACCAAGCATCAGTACCTATAGTCCGCATAGCATTGTGTCAGACATCCCCAGGTAACAAGGGGAGTACAAAGTTAGATTGAAGAGCTTACGTATGGAGTAATGGAACAATTAGATGGTGATTGTGTCCCTGCGAGCAGATAAGCGTGCAGGAGGAAAACAAGGCATGCTGTTCTACTTGTCTTTGGAAACCAGGAACATTACTATTCCTTATCCAAAATATAAGTTGCAAACCATAATTTATAAACTTGCCTTCAAAATAACCTGTATGTTTCCAATATGGTTGTTTCTGAGCTCTTGAAAATGTAATTGTCTCTGCTAGCGTCTTTTTACCAGAGTCTGTTTCTAACTCGCTTCTGTGTTCTAGCTGCTCCTTTGGACAGCATACAGAGCCTGGCAGCCTATTACATTGACTGTATGAAGCAGATACAGCCTGAAGGACCTTACCGTATTGCTGGATATTCCTTTGGTGCCTGTGTAGCCTTTGAAATGTGCTCCCAACTGCAAGCACAACAAAATGCTTCCCATGCACTCAACAGTCTATTCCTCTTTGATGGGTCTCATTCCTTTGTGGCCGCATACACTCAGGTAAGAGATACAAAGAAAATCTGTCTGGGGACCGTCCTGTGTCATCAGGGCCCATGTTCTTAGAGTTCACTATTCTAGATATGAGCCATCTGAAAAGCTGACAGACTTTTCTGGACGGGGGAGTTGGGAGACAGCTGTAGACAGTGGATGTTTAGGGATGACTGAAGGGTGGAAGCATGTGGGGGCTGGTCCTCATTAACTGGAGAGGGCTGGGACACAAATGTTGTTGTTGCTCTTGCTGTGATAAATCATGGTATCAGTATGTCTCCTGGAAGATCCTGGAGCGTGCAAGATGAGATTTTCGTGTAGGGGTACTAGGAAACCTTACTTAAGCCTTCCTTTCCGTTTTCATTGTACTCTGGAGGACTGTAGGCTCCTGGCAATTGCCACCTGTAGACTTTCTTTCTAATCTGTCCTCAAGGGATCTTCCTCCCCCACCCCAAGCTTCAGTCTATTTTTTTTTCCCCGTTTCTTTTTTCCCCAGTTCAAAGCCCTTTGTTCTGTAATTAATTTTTATCTAATGTTCAAGATCAGGCACATCCCTCTCATGTTTGCGTTTTATTCTTCTCTTTTTCCAGAGCTACAGAGCCAAGCTGTCCCAAGGAAATGAAGCTGCATTGGAGACTGAAGCATTGTGTGCCTTTGTTCAGCAGTTTACGGGCATTGAATACAATAAGGTAATGTTTTGGGGTTTTTTGTTTGGGTTTTGGATTTTTTTTTTTTAATACGTCTGTGTTGCACAGGAGAGGTGTGGGTTTTTCAATATTTGAGAACCCATCTCCGTTAAGACTAATGGGGGGAAAAAATGTTAATATTTTCCAGCTGCTGGAGGTTCTTCTGCCCCTGAAAGATCTGGAGGCTCGTGTGAATGCTGCTGCAGACCTGATAACTCAGATTCATACCAACATCAATCGTGAAGCACTCAGCTTTGCCGCTGCTTCCTTTTACTATAAACTGAAGGCTGCTGACAAATATATACCGGAGTCCAAGTATCATGGGAATGTGACACTGATGCGGGCAAAGTCTCACAGTGAATATGAAGAAGGTCTGGGTGGAGACTACAGACTCTCGGAGGTCAGTCCGAGTCCCACTGGTGACTGTTGAGGTTCTCCCGACACCTGTGAGAGCAAAAGAAAAGCACAAAAACCATCCTTACTGAGAGAGAAGGGACGAAACCAACCTGAAAGAAATTATTATTCTGCAGCTATCATGCTCTAACAAGAATTAGAAGTCCCCAAAGCAAATGAGTTGATTTGGTTCTGGGCGTTTTCTCAGGGTAGTGAGGGCCAGGAGAAGGTCTAGCCTCTATATTGGATAAGTAAGTGTTTTCTATAGCTAATTCTTGCAGCTCTTTTGATAGACTTTAGATAATAAAGATGTTAAAGGAGAGTAACTTGACAGAAGTAACTTTTAGTCTCCTCCTTTCACTGAAGGCCCCTAAAGTTTGTCCGTTACATGAGGGCAGACTTTTGAAGAGCAAGTGTCAGCCTGCTGACAATAGAGGTGGCTTTTTCTCAGTTACCTTTTGTGGACCACTTAGAAGTTCATATGTGTGTTTCTTGTGGGCCTAAAAAACTTAGGTTTTCAGCCTGTAGTCCAGATAAGGTCACTGTTCTTTAGCCCCTGTTAACACAAAAGGGTTAAGTGTCTTACGTTATGGTACAGGTACCAGGGAGAAAAGGAAGTGATTTTCAGAATTACCTTCCTGCTTCTGGCGTCTCCTCTGCCTTCAGACTTCCAACTTGCATTCATTATTGATTCCAAGCTAACTTTTATGTTATGAAAGTTACATAAGGACCTTAAAGGAAGATTCATGGTGGTGGGAGAAGGATTAGGCAAAGGGGAGGATTATTAGATTTCCTTAAGGGCTTGGAAGTTGCTACTTTATCATTCATTCCTTGATATTGTAGATAAGTTACTCTGTTAGTATCAGGTTGGTTGACTTCCTGCCTAGCTTATATTTGAGTGGATCACCTGCCAGGCTGGCAAACTATCATGCTTTAAAGCACTGGTTCCAAACAACGCCGTGCAGCTGATCTGTGAAAATGTGGTGCTGTTTTCATCCGAGTTTGATAGAGACAGTGGTGTAAACTATGAGTAACTTAGAAGACTGACAAACCTGAAACAGCTACATGACCAGCTGGTTGTAAATTGTGAATGTAAAGTTTTTCTTTTTTGTATTTGTGCAGGTATGTGATGGGAAAGTATCTGTCCACGTTATTGAAGGGGATCACCGCACCTTACTGGAGGGAGATGGCGTTGAATCAATTATTGGGATCATCCACAGCTCACTGGCAGAGCCACGTGTCAGTGTCAGAGAGGGTTAACTTCTTCTGCTTACTTCCTGTCAATGGTGAAGAAAATGCCAACAACATTCCTTGTTATGACAGACCCCAAGGAACTCTTCCTGTTGTTCAACATCTCATCTGCTCTGCTGCCAGAACTGGGAAGTCCAGCTGAACTTGATTGGTCTCTTTCTCTCTCTTTCTTGCTCACCTTTTCCTTTCCCAACTTTTATGGGTTCTCTCTCCACCTTCCCTTCCTGTGCTTTGTTTTCCCCTAGTATCCCTGTCCATGTTACTCTAGTGCTGTGACTCTGTCACTGTGCACAGCTATGAGGGTTCCCTACCAATGGTTGCTTCCTAAACCCTTGGCAGTATGAAAAACAAATTTAGGAGTAGGTTTCTTGTGCTCTATATTGTTTGGTCTTAACAGTATTCCAAAGGGTATGTGATAGCACTTGTTGACCAAGCCCAGTGAGCAGGGAGGGGAGCTGCAGCTGATTTCGGAGATACCTTTTGTCTGTGAAGAATCTGTCTGTAGTTAGGTCAGAAAGAGGATTCCATTGAGGCTTTTGTAACTATATTTTTTTAATTTGATATATTCTAAGTATTTATTGTGTCAAACCAGAGACGACTTACTTGGTTTTAATTTATCGTGGGTTATAGGAGAAAAGAAGCATCCCTTTTTGGAGGGGAAGGTTTATTCTACGAGGGGAAGTTGCCCATTTGTTAAACCAAAGTGCATCTTTGGAACAGTCTGGTTTATTTTGTTTGATTGGTTTTGTTTTGTTTTTTTTTCTTTTTCCTCTTTCTCCCACCGCCCTGCCCTGTTCAAAAAGGAAAAGGTAGAAGGGAGGGTTCTTGCCATGATACACTCTTCTCAGTCTTTTTGGGGGGGAGGGGATGGCTTAACAGATGCCACTGTGTATTGAACAGCCTTAACTTGGGTGTGATAAAAACAGGCAAAGCTGTCCCTAGGCAGGTACTTTGTTTATATTTGTGCGAGGTTCTGTGCTCTGCTGTATCAGGACCTTAGTAAAGCATCAAGACTATTGCTTTACCTTATTCCCTCCCACCTCCAGTCTCACCACCCAACCAGACATTTGGAACGGGGCAGGAAATAGAATTCTTCAACGATAACTGAACAAATCCTCCTACCCCTGCTCTCCCATAACCAAAGCTCAGGCAAACATACAAGCATCTACCCAAAGCCCCTGTTTTATTTAGCACAGGGCTGGCTTAAGCCTCGTGTATTCATTTTCCTCTTAGTAATGAGACTGGAGATCCCACATAAGTTAGCTAAGTAATCAGTTTGATGGTATGATTTTAAGACATAGTACCTTTTTAAAGGAAACTTGCATAAGATCCAATTCAAAATTTCTTGCCTTTGCTATGCTGGATCTGTCCTTTCCGAAATCAGTAAATCCTTGCTACACTTATGATACAGAGGAGACCTGGGTAGCAACAAAGCACCAAATAGGAGGAGTTACTGTGCCTCTCAGAACCGCTGTAGGACACCAGTTCTCTCTGTCTTCATCCCCCCCGTAAAGTGTCCTGTTTAGTACAGGAGCATTCCAGTGACAGGAATGGGTGGCTCTTCACTACAGGTTCTGACCTAGTGTCTTTTGCTTATACCACCCTCTGTTGATAGTGGCTGGGTTAACTGGTTTTAGTTTTATAACGTATTTCTTTTGTGAAATCTGAAATAAAACCAACATAATGTCAGCTTAAAGCATCTCCAAAATAAGTCTTGTTCTTTTTTTCTTTTTTCTTTTTTCTTTTTTTTTTTAATACTTTTTGGTCTGAAGAGTGTCTTTTTCTCTTTGGCTTTCCTAGTATTAAACAGAATTGATCACTAGTTGGCTTTTTGTCTTATTCGCTACTACCATTTCTTAATCCTGTGTTTCATCTGGAATCTCTCACTTCTTGGTATAAAGCAAAAACTGCTGCTGGCATATCTGATTTGGAGTCTGTAGAAATAATAACAATAATAAAGAACACTTATTATTCTGGAGCATGGCTTCTTGTTGCCATGATTTTGATACCTTAGGTACAACCAAACAACACACCCACAAGACTGACGTGGAAACTCTGAAATTCTAATTGTGGTTCCACTGTTGCAGTTTTGGACAAGCCATTAGTGCTACTGCCTCAGTTTCCCTATCTGTAAAATGGGACTAATAGCATCTACCTCAAGGTCGTTGAGAGTGTTAGATAGGCAATGGGTATAAACGCTATTAAGTTGTTAGGTGGTAGGTTAGGAAGGTGGGAAGCGGGCGCTGTGTGAGGGTGAGGTGCCTTACAGCTACGAAGAATCTAATACTGAAGAGAAGCTGTGTGAACTGGGCATATGTGCATGCTAGGGGATTCATTATATCTATTGCATACTATCCATGCACATCCTAGCATAGGATACTACATAAACCAGCTGTGGGTGGGTGGGTTGGTTGGTTTGTTCTAATTTAACAACTGGCAGTTGTAGTGAGCCTGAAAAAAGAGTTGAAAGAATCCTACTTGCCTTGGTTGTCTTGAAAACCTAGGAGGAAAAAGAAGAGAGTGATTAAACTTTAAGCAAACAGGTACAACAGTTCTGTGCCGAAGTGTTTAACAAGCCTGAACGGGCTATGTGGAGGGAGCAAGGACTAATGCTCTTCCACCTGTTGAAGCAGGAGTTGGACAAGTTCTCTGTATAAACATAAATGTGCATGGTCTCATCTAAGCAAAGCTTGAAGGTACTGGTTTAGTAATAGAAGTTCCTCAAGAATTACTTCTAGCCTGTATACTCTCAATGTTCTTGTGGTTGTTGTTTGAAAAGCAGGTTGTTTTGTTTTGGGGTCGTCCCCCCCCCGCAATTGTCTAATTATGAGCTGCTGCCCTGTAACCCATTATGTAACTGGCTGCTGAATACAGTGTGCCAAAAATAAAAACCTTATTAGCGCTGGTACTGCTTGTTGTTTCTCAGTAGTCCATCAGGTAGACATAGGTAGAACAATAATAGCATAATGCAAAATCAAACACTGCAATTGCTTGTTTTGAGAAGAAAAGGGCAGAAGCAAAGCCCTTCACATCACAACCCTTCTGTGTGAAATGGAAGTGGGAGTCTCTTGTCGACTGCTACTCCCTTTCCATCCTCCTTTTCAGCAGTCTTCTCACAGGCTTCTCTACACCATACTGGTCTTAATCTTGAGACTGAAAACCACAGTCCCCTGTTGGCCCTATAAACTTACTTAGGCTCAAAAAGTCACAGGGTGGGCAGTATACCTTAAATCTGCAATATAGCCTTTATAGTAAGAATAAGAATGTATGGCACACGGCACATCAAGCAATTGGCATTGAAGCTATTATTTTCCTTTTCTATTCTACCACCTTCCTGAGGGAAAAGAAATATGCCTCTTTTGCCAAAGACGATAGCTAAAAAAATGCAAGAAGGGGCATGGTTTAACAGGACTGATGACTTTAAGCAGCAATACTAGACCATGGAAGCAGAGAAACTTTCTATTTCTGAGACAAAGGTCAAGTAAAACCCAAAAGATTTAAGGTAGAATAGTCATAAAGGAACCAGGTATTTATTTCTCCTGCAATTAGTTACCATAACTGAAGATCAGACACCTTGCCAGCATAGCAGTGTCAAAACAAAAGAAAACAAAAAACAAAACAAACCCAAACCCTGGAGCAGCTGCATAAGAGGAAAGGGGATTGTTGAAGGAGGGGTGGAGAGGCTGGGTCTTTAAAATAGCAGAAAGGGTTACTTAGGCCTCTAGAAGGTAGTGGAAGATAGCAGAAGAGAATGAGAAGAGCTTGAAGCTTAGCTAGTTCCTGCAGCAGGGTTTGTCACAGCCATGAGTGCTAGTAAGTTGGGGATGGGGAGAAGAAATGTAGGCTTCGGCAGTGAGCTTGAACTGTGAAGGCTGTCAATGGACAGGTTTTAACAGAGTTAGGAACAGTTGGACTATACAGGGAACCCTGCTGAGGTGCTGGTGCTCTGTTGCTGTGTATCACAGAAGGGTTTGGGCTGAAGGGACCTTAAAGATCACCTAGTTGCAACCCCCTGCTGTGGGCTGGGACACCTCCCACGTATTATGATTTTGTTTGAGGTTTTTCCCTTTTGAAGACAAAGCATCTAAAGCCCTACAACTAAAGTTACGTTGATGTTTTGACTGGAGTAGGGGTGAAGCGTTTTTGATGTTCTGTAAGGCACTGGTAGATGAGAAGAGGAAATCCTCCCCTGTGCTCAGCCCGGTGGCGGTCAGTAGCTTTATAAAACGCTACACAATGAACGGTTTTGTCATGTATGTTTTTATTTTTGGTTCAGCCAGGTGGATCATCTCCACCTCTCTGCCCCGATTGTCCAACACCAAGGACCGGTGAGACCCCCCTCTCAGCCCAACTTCTCCTGACGCTCAGTAACCACTTCCCCGTGGCATCTGCCAAAAACACCTCTCGGGCCTGGCGGGGATGAGGGCTCGGGGCGGGGGCTGNGACGACGCGCGGCTGCGCTGCGGAGCCGGCCGGAGCGAGATGGCGGTGGCACCGTCCGGCCGCCTCGCTGCCCCGCCAGGGCCCAGGCATCGCGGCCGCCTGCGGGTCTCAAGCGGCGGCTGCGAGCCCCGGTACGGCGGCGCGGGGTGGCGGCTGCCGCAGCGCCGCACGGGCGGGCAGGCGGGAGATGCCGAAGCTGCGCGGGGAGGCCTTCTGGAGGGAGACGCTGCGGAGCGCCCACTACGTGGTGGCGCCCATGGTGGACCAGAGCGAGCTGGCCTGGAGGCTGCTGAGCCGCCGCCACGGCGCCCAGCTCTGCTACACGCCGATGCTGCACGCCCAGGTCTTCCTCAGGGACGCCAACTACCGCCGCGAGAACCTCTACGGCGAGGCCTGTCCCGAGGACCGCCCGCTCATCGTGCAGGTGAGCGCTGCCGCCGGGAGACGCCGCCGGCCCGGCCTGGGGCGGGAGCGGCAGCGGGGCCGGCCGGGAGGAGCCGTCCCGGGCTCGCCTTGCCCCGGGTGGCACCGCCAAATGCAGCTCCTCGCCCGTCCCGGTGCCTCAGCACGTCCAGGGCATCCCCAAATGCGCGTGAGTTCAAGCGAGGCAATCTCACCCCGATTTTAAAGTGATTGTATGGGATGACAGGTCTCGTTTTCTTCACCTAAATACCATTAGTGGTACTTAGCTCATGCAGATAAGTGTGTTTTTCTGTTTATCCCTTGTTTAGCAAAGAGGATTTGGTTTCCTAACCACAGGGGGCTGGAGCACTAGACTTCTCATGGGGTTTCAGTCCTCCACACCTCATCTTTAGAAATGGAGAGCAGCCGGTGTTCTAGAGTCAAGGATCGTTCCAGATCTGATACCACTCAGGGAGGAGCATGGTTTTCCGAGTCATTCTCTGAGAATTAGCTTAGTGAAAGTGCTTAGCTCTAGAGAAAGAACGCAAGGAAGGTAGGACACACTTTTAAGCTTGTGTTGCTTCTGCTTCTTGAGTACTGTGTGAGGTTCAGGTACCTCCCTCCACTCCGTCCCAGAAAGGGAGAGGGGCTTGTGGAGGTGGAGAATAGTACAGGGAAACACAGTCAGCATGAGCAAAGGAATGGCGTGAAGTCTTTTGAACACAGATCTTCATCTGAGAAGGCTGTGTGTTCTGGGTGAGCCTACGTGAAGAGTGTCCATTACTGTGAGCTTCTTCCCACTCACCACTATTGGACATAAGGCACAGGACTAACTAGATTAATCCTTGGATCGACCCAGGAAAGCAGTCCTTACTGACTTCTGCAATATTTCGGGGCATGCTTGGGTTTTGGTCACAGACTCTTGGAGATAGGTTAGGCAGAAGTGCCTCTGAGCCCAGTCTGCGTTTAGTGTGCAAAATCCTCACTGATGTGGCTTGTTTGGAGGCTTTCCATTGTTTCAGTCATCTCACAGAAAGAAAATGCTTTTTCTAGTTTTAGTTGGTGTCATCCATAATTTATGTAGCGCTGTTAGGTTTGAATGACACCTTTTGCTCACATGCGTTTGAGTTTAAATATGTATTATTTAAAGATGCAATGGCATTGTTTTTTGTTAATGAATTTTAGAAAATCTGTTTAAGAGCATAAATGAGAAGAATAGTCTGGCTCTGTCCTCTTCAGCAAAGCAGCTTCAAATTAACCTAATTTTTTCTTAATAAATTGAATTTTGCACTGTGCTTTAAATGTAATATTAATTATATTTAAGACTGATCATTTGACTAACAGCCCGGTGTGTCTGTTTCACACTCCACGCTAATGTGAATTCATTTTGTGGTGAATTCAGTAGTACTTACTGGTATCTACAAAGTTTGATTTGTCTCAAGACCCAGAGACACCACAGGTAACTCTTTTCTTCTGCACCACCTTTATGTATGAAAACGCTTCAGCTGTTCATTCTACAAGGGATTTTAACAGTTGTTGCCTCCTATTCTTGGATCCTACATGTACTACATTCTTTGCCTCTTGAATGCTCATCTTTCTCATTTTGTCATTTGAAGGTTGAGGATCTTTAGCTGGTAAGTGTCACAGTTTTTGTTTGGGTTTTGGTGTTTTGGTTTTTTTTGAGAAATGGTGTTTTCTATTATTAACCGTGCATATTATGCCTGTTTTCTGTAGCAAGGAGTTGCTTCATAACTTATGTCATAATGTGTTGTCAGTACATGAAGAAAGCTCTCCTGATTATTCCACTTCTCTTTGTCTTTCTCAGTTCTGTGCCAATGACCCTGAAGTGTTTGTCCAAGCAGCACTGTTGGCTCAAGATTATTGCGATGCCATAGACCTAAATTTGGGTTGCCCCCAAATGATTGCAAAGAGAGGTACGTGCAAATCTGAACCCTGGATAAACAGAGAAGTGGCGTGTTTCAAATGTGAATGTTGTCAGTAAAACGTGAAGAGGACCAAATTAAGCCTCGGGGTGGGGGGATGGCTGCAGTACTGCTGAAGTCAGACTTAGTTACGCTTCCTTTAACAGGTAATGTTCTGTAGTACCTAGAGCAAAAATTAGATATACCAATAATTAATTCTAACTTCTCTTGAGTGACAGCTCTTGTGTCTAGAATATCCTTTAGGAAAAGTATTTTTAGCAAGAGCTTGATCTTCTTTCTGATTTCAGTTGCTCAAACAGCCTAGTTTTGTAAAACTACATTTAAAATTATATCATGCAGGCACTTAGTGTCTCCTATTTCCTTGATACTTGCACAGTTTATTCACGTTAGTGTATAAGAGGATAAAACCTGCTGAATCCCTTAAAGGTATTGCAAAGATAGCTATTTTTGAAAACCAGAACCAGTGTTTGAAAGTTTTGGATCACTTAGGAGGTTGAGGAAAGATTTGTTCAGTAACTGCCCATTCCTCTTCTGAAGTATCTTTCTCAGACTAATAGGAGATCATCAGTGGTGTACAGGGCGAATAGATCTTTTAATATGATCAGGTTTTATCCTGAAGGGAATTTTTAAACACCTGGTATAAAAAGTTGGACTTTGAGCTGCCAGTGTCAACACACCAGCCCATGGCAGTAGCGGTGAAAGTAGGGTGTGGGGATTCATTGTTTATCCTGTACATATAGGGTGGAATGGGGAACAGAATGATCCAACTATTCCAGTTTGGGCAGGACAGAGCAACTGTCTTTCTGCCAGGGAGGTGTGTAAGTTTCTGGATCTTTGTACGTGAACGCTTTTGAAAGCTGCGTACCTCCAAATCTTACTCTTCTGTACAAGTCTGTCATATGCTATTTTATTACAGGTCACTACGGAGCATTTCTGCAAGAGGAGTGGGATCTTCTTCAGAGAATGAGTAAGTCTTTAGAGAGGCCTCACTTTGAGAGGGAATGGGATGAACTTATCATGGAGACGAGGTTTAGGGATTTTTGGGGAAAGGAGGTGCAGCATGTTTCTTTGGGGATGGTTGTGTTTGGGTTTTTTTTCTTTCTCACTGTGTTCTAGTGGCACCCTCAAGATGGTGGTGTCCTACTACAAACTCATGCTGGATCTGCTAAAAGACTTCAGTACCTGAAACAGACTTTAGGTGAAAGTGAGTCAATTAAGTCCCAGTCTAATGATGGCTTAGTGCTAGTGCCTGTGCCTCTCCAACTCTAGAAACAGCAGAGCTCCCAGTGCCTTACTTTTTCACTTTGAAGCTCTCGGGTGCCAGGAGTTGTGTTTCTGCTTGCAGCCACAGTTGCCCTTTTCTGATCAACTCGGCATACTCTTTCTGTCCACACCATAGCAAGTTATGCCACTCTTCTCCAAATTTTTGTAGGATGTTTTCAGACTATTGGTAGCAGTTATGAACTGTATCATATTTTTTTTTAAGAAATACGTTCGGAACTGATTTAAAAAGCAAGATTTTGGTCATTGTGTAGAGCTGAGAATATGCCTTTACCCCACTTCAAAGCAAGGGTCTGAACCATGAATTTAAAGAGTCTCACTTCTGTTTGTGTTCCCTGTGGTCCGGGGAATCTTGAATGATGTTTAGCACAAAGACACTGCAGAAGACTTGGAAAGATAGACGGTGCTTCCCTGCCCGGCATGTAATGTGGTTGTCAGGGCACTTTTCTTAGGAGTGAAAGATGCAAATCAGAACAGCCTCAGGGTGAGAGGAGAACCCAAGCCATCTAGTTGGGTGAGAACCCAGGCTGACTAGTAAGAGTTGTCTTACTAGGCTATTGTATAAAAGGTGGTCAAAGCTTCCTTTTCCTCCTCCTCCCCTTCTCCCCCAGCCTTCTTTAAAATGATGGAGTACTATTTTCTGCTTTCACCTGTATATACCTTGTTTGGTCCTTTGAAAGGGTGATAAAAAGCACCTATCATTAGAGCTTTTAGGATTTTGATTAAAAGAAGGCGGGTGATGTCTTACATTACATATCCAAGCTCTGGAATAGAAGAGAATTTCAGGCATGTTATTACTCAGTGTTTTCCTGTTGGCTTTCTTCAGTAGCTCTCTTTTTAGTACTTTTTTGATTCCGTGCACTGTGTAAAGACTATGGGAGTTTAACATGTTGTTCTAGATTTCACCCTGACTCTGTAACCTACGTTTACTACTTCATTGGGTCTACAGCCTACCTCAGTTGATAAGCCTCTGCTTACCATGGATATGACTGCTTGTCATGATTATTTGGGTGATAATTTGGAAAGAAGCAATGCATCTCTTGTAGGAAAGATGGACAAGCGACTATTAATGTTGTTGGCAGAATAGAAGGAGTACAATAGCCTGTGATGACAGCAAACCTGTATCAGTTACTAAGATTTTAGGGGGGTGGTCCTTCAAAGTAAAGGTTTGATGCAGTGGAAATGTTAAGGCTATTAAATGCTGACTATTTTATGCCTTCTTGTTAGAGTGCAGATTTTGTGCTTCATGTTTTACTATTAGTCGATTAACCTGTGCAATAAGGATTGCAGAGGACATTGCTGATTGTTTAAGCTGTGAGAACTGCATAGCATTAACTTCAGGGTTTTTTCCATACCACACCCAGTATCAGATCTTGAGAGTAGGCACTTTTCATAGCATTGTGCAGCCCACTTACCTGTCTTTTCAATCTTTCCCAGTTTTACTGGCTAACGAGAAGCTCTCTGTTCCCATCACATGCAAAATCCGCGTTTTCCCAGAAATTGACAAGACAGTGAAGTATGCACAGATGCTGGAGAAAGCTGGCTGCCAGGTAAGGAGGCAGCTGCTCCCTGTACTCTTGCACTGGACACGTGTCTCTATGTAAAGCATCTGATGACCGGATCTTGGCGTATTGGGAGATGAATAGGCTACATTGTTTTACAGATAGAGAAAACGGGATGCAGAGAGATTGTATGTATTTGGAGCCATAGGCAGCAGTTCAATGGTATGATATGGAAGACATCATGACTTCAGAGTCTGTCTTGTAATCACTGCACAGTGCAGCATCCTTCACTGTGGCTGAGCATCTCGGTCTAACGTAGTGCCGCAGGAAGCAGTGCAAATGCATGAAATCCACAGGGTTATAGCAAAAACAGTATCAAAGAAGTAGGCAGCCTTCTAGGATTTAACTACAGTTAATTTGGAAGAGAGAGTCTGTTAGAGCCAGTACTGACAGTATTCAGGCCTTCTGCTGAGGAGCAAGAGAGATCAACATACCACAAATTCCATAATGAATCACTAATGGGAGCCAATGCAATAGGAAATCTGGAGGTTCTCCTAAGATACAATCTTGTCATGCCGTGGAATAGCAAGGTGAAAGAAGCCCAAGCCCATGCCATGGTAGGTGAGCTGCTGATATCTTTCTGTAATGCCAAAGTCTCTGCACTGTTGAAATTGCAGTGGAATTCAGTGGCATCCATTAAGTGTATGGGGTAAAAGGAAATTTTTGTCAGTGGATTTGTTCCAGTGGCTCATACACATGAAAAGTAAATGTAACTTTGTGTTCTAGCTGCTGACTGTGCACGGCCGTACTAAAGAACAGAAAGGACCGCTTGCTGGCGTGGCATCTTGGGAGCACATTCAAGCTGTCAGGTTAGTGAGTAGTGCCAATCTTAGTGGATTGTAAGCAGAGTGTGCAGTGAACATTGAAGAGCAAACAAATTTGTGTGACAGGAGTAGACTTTTCTGACTTGACTTTGATTCTCAATTTTATGCATCTGTTTTATTCACTGGTATAGAAAGGCCGTAAGCATTCCTGTATTTGCAAATGGAAACATCCAGTGTCTCAGTGATGTGGAAGAATGTATTCGTAAGACAGGAGTGCATGGTGTCATGAGCGCAGGTAAAAAAAGTTAACTTTTACTCATCATAGATGAGAATACGAACTGTTTCTTACTTCCTTAGCAGCCCCATACACATTTATTAAGAGATAGACGTAGACTGACTTGATGAACAGCTTTAATTGAAAGCTGAGTGGCCATTCTCTCTCCTCTCATATTGGCCATCTCTCACCAGGACCAGGAATCACTTAAGATTTGTAAGAATTGTTATGTTGGACTTGTAGTACTGTTGAGTGGACAGCTCAAATCTAATTACTTGACAAAGGAATATGGGACTCCTGTTGGGCTGGAATATTTTCATGATATCTGTTAATCAGTGGAATAGTTTTTAAATGGATCTTGATGCAGTAAGTGCGTCCACTGATATTCCTGCAGATGATTCATGTTGGGTTGGGACAAGAAAGAACTGGCATAACTTCCTACAGGAAGAGCTAGGATAGACATCAGAAAAAGCTTTCAATCACTCGCACAGTTAAAGCAATCAAACATATTTGTAGAATATGTAGAATATTTGTAGAGGTTGTAGAATCTTATTTTTAGAAAATACTGGTTAACAAAAGGCTGGTGAAGCTAGTAGAGGAAAGCATAGTGAGAAACATTGTCTGTAAACTTAGCCCAGACAAATGTGAATACAGACATAAGGTAAGACAAATTGTCCAAATATTTAACCATTGGGCAGCAAAAGCAGTGTTTTTTCTGTTTATTATTTTTTTTTACTGTCTTGGTATCAAGACTGGATGCCTTTCTGGAAAATGTACTTTAATTAGATATGAGCTATTTGCCTCAATTAAGAATTGTATAGTGAAATACAGTGTCCTGACTTCAGGCTAGATTTCTGTGGACCCTGTGTTCCTCTTTGTTGAGTACATGGCTGATGTGTCTGTGACTGGCTGGTAGAATCACAACAGAGCTGATCAAGCTCCAGAGCCTAGATTTTGTTTTCTGTTTCAATCCTGAAATGAAAGTTTGAGTATTTCTTTTCATTCCCTAGAAGGTAACCTTCATAACCCAGCTTTGTTTGAGGGCCGAAACCCATTGGTGTGGGAGATGGCTGAGGAGTATCTGGAGATAGTGCAGAAGTACCCTTGTCCATTGTCTTATGTTAGGGCTCATCTCTTCAAGCTCTGGCATCACACGTGAGTATCTCCAGAGAACTCTTAATATTTTCAGGGCTCATCCTGCTTAGCAAGTGTCTGGCTTTTCTGGACAAGGATTTGTTTGGCCAGAATTAGTGTGCTGCAAGGTTTTCTTTCCTGGACCTGGATGGAGAGAATGTGGACTGAGGCCTTTACCCTTCACTGCGTATCTGGGAAACAGGGCACGGGGAACGAACAAGTTACCACAAGATAAGCTAGGGCGTGCGCTCCCAGCACATCAGCTACCGTGTGGTAATTGCCCATATGCGCACATGCGCTTTATGGCAAACGGGAGTTAACCAATTCCTTGTTCATTGTGAGGCAAGCTGTCTTGCATTTATTGTGGAGTAAGAGCATGGGCAGTTACTGAGCAGCTGATGCACTGTACGTTCGTGTCAGCTTATCTCTAAGTACCTTGGTTGTGTGCCAAGTATTTATTTGGAAAAGAGGAGCAGGTATGTGTGCTTTTCTCTGGACTTACAAGAAAGAAGATAAGCTTCTACCAAAGGCAAGTGCAGCAAGAAAAATCTATATAAAGCTTTTATAAAGACATTTTTAGTTGATTTCCTCAGTCTAGCAATAATGAATAAATGTGACTTGATGTTTGGGATTTGCCTCAGGCTTCAAGTTTACCAGCAGCTGCGTGAAGAATTAGCAAAAGTGAAGACTCTAGAGGGCATTGTAGATGTCAACAGGGAGCTGAAACTACGATGCCAGGTACCAAGCTGGGCCCTGATCTCCCAGAACAACACTGTCCGCACTTGGTGGGAACTTAGCATGTATGTCACGCAGTTGATGTCTGTTAGTCACTTCACTGGAACTTTGTGGCTTACCAACCTTGATATTGGTAGTTTACTACAGTAGCAGCCCCTTAAGCCTGAACAGCTTTACATGGGATAAAGTTGATTTAGGAGTTACAAATCTGCTTCAGTTCATCTGTCTTAGTAGTTTGCCTATATTTGACTGTCAGTAACTGTTAGTTTAAATTACAATTTGTAGTTTCCTGGAGGTTGAAGTATTATTATTTAGAGTATTTCCTGAGAACTCCAGGAAAGCTGACTGTAATTCTATGCTGCAGGAAGAAATAGCTAATCAGAAAGAAGGAGAAAAGCCAAAAGAAGGGTTGCCTTTTTTCCACTGGATCTGTCAGCCATACATCAGGCCAGGGTGAGTTATCTATTCTAACATGAACAGGTACCCATAGGCCGTTCCCACCTGTACTAGCACTACAGAGCTGATGGTACGGGCAGGAGAGACAGAACTATCCAGTTCTGTTCTAGGAGCTTACGTTCATTTGAAAATAAGTGAAGATATTGCATTATTTTTATTCTGGTTTGGGTTTTTCCTGGTTATTGCTTTGTTTGTGGGGATATTGCTCATTGTATGCATCTTCTCCTTTAAATCCTCCTCAGATTTCTCTCTCTCTGGAAAGTAAAAACCAAGAATTCCACTGCACTTCAGCTCAAAGCGAATCTGATGTGCAACAGATATGCTACCTGACAGTACTTTATTGTTATACGTAGCACGAATGTTGCTGGTAACTGCCAGGGTAGCAAAGATGGGCACTAGATTGTATTCTATAAAGGATGCTTGTGTTGTATGGACAAGCTTTTCAGATAGTTTATTCCCTTTCTGTTGTGAAAATTGGGCTGAAGAAGAGAACAAGCGTGTTAAGATTAATACTTAAGTAAAAACTTAAGTAAAACCTGGGAATAGCAGGTTAACAGGTGCCTAACTAATTTAACTGGCCAACTTTTATTGACTTTCCAACCAATATATCTGGCAGTGTGTCTGTTATTAACAATGGTAACAAATGGTAACAAAAAAGTTAAGTTTTTATATCCCACTTTTAAGGGCAATGACACTTCCTTGTAATTTAGCCAGGATAGAAAGGTTTACCGTTTACCCGGAGTTCTGTAAACCAGAATAATGGCCAGGGAGCACCTACTTCTTCCCTTCAGCCAACTTACGATGATATTCACTGTTTCAGGCCAAAGGAGAGATGCAAGGAGAATGGAGCCAGTGGGACTGAAAAAGGTGTGCGCGGAAAACGTGCTCTGGAAGAGGAAGAAGATGGAAATTCTGAGCTTCTGTCAAAGAATAAGCAAAAAAAGAAGTTAAGAAATCCAAATAAAAGCTTTGATCCATCTTTAAAACGTAAGTTCCATTTATTGGCATAAATGCATGGAAAGTTGCTGATACCACATTTGACATAAGTTGCCGCTATTTTCCTTGTTAATGTAGTTGTAGAAGCTTCTTTTAAAAGAGGAGGATTATTGGGAAATTTTGATAGTATGCAAGGTGATTCAGATTATGTTCATTAGTAAGAAAACCCAAGAAGTAGGTCACTGATCCACTATAAGAATCTTTGGAAGATCAAAATGCGTTACAAACTAAATTGTAGCTGTAGCTAGTATTTGAAATTGGAATTTCATATGCATTTCAAGCACATGTCCTCGTCTTTTACACCTTACTTGAGGGTTAAAATTCTCTATGCTTGGATTTAGCTTAGAGGCACTTGAAAAGTCGAAGTATCTTTACCTTTGCGCTGTTCGTTGAGGTACTTTATTTTTATTTCAAAAACAGTCTCTCTCTGGACAGAAAAACGCCAAGTTTTGTCTGATCCTGATTTTTTTTTTTTTAACTTACCATTGCTGAAATCAGGTCTCTCTCTTTTCCAGCAAAATATGCAAAATGTGATCAATGTGGAAACCCTAAGGTAAGTCAGTGCCGGTGTCCATTAAATGGAAATTAACTGACCATGTAGTGGTAAATGGCTCAACGTCCAGATGGAGATCAGTGATGAGTGGTGTCCCTCAGGGGTCTGCATTGGGACCAGTACTGTTTAATACCTTCATCCGACATAGACAGTGGGATCAAGTGCACCCGCAGCAAGTTTGCGGACGACACCAAGCTGTGTGGTGCGGTGGACGCAACTGAGGGACAGGATGCCATCCAGAGGGACCTGGACAGGCTGGAGAAGTGGGTCTGTGTGAACCTCATGAGGTTCAACAAGGCCAAGTGCAAGGTCCTGCACGTGGGTCGGGGCAGCCCCCGGTATCAGCACAGGCTGATGGAGGGATTGAGAAAAAGGACTTGGGGGTACCAGAGGGTGAAAAGCTGGCCATGGGCCGGCAATGTGTGCTGGCAGCTCAGAAAGGCACCCGCAGCCTGGGCTGCACCCCCAGCAGCATGGGCAGCAGGGCGAGGAGGGGGTGGGATTCTGTCCCTCTGCTCCACTCTGGGGAGACCCCCCTGCAGTGCTGCCTCCAGCTCTGGGGCCACCAACAGCAGAAGGACACGGAGCTGTTGGAGCGGGGCCAGAGGAGGCCACAGAGATGCTGGGATGTCTGGAGCCCCTCTGCTGTGGGGACAGGCTGAGAGAGCTGGGGGGGTTCAGCTGGAGAAGAGAAGGCTCCGAGGAGACCTTAGAGCCCCTTCCAGTCCCTGATGGGGGCCTACAGGAAAGATAAGGACAGACTTTTTTAGCAGGGCCTGTTGCAATAGGACAAGGGGTGATGGCTTTAAACTGAAAGAGAGGAGATTTAGACTAGTTAGAAGGAAATTTTTTTACGCTGAGGGTGGTGGGCCCCTGGCCCAGGTTGCCCAAAGAGGTGGTGGATGTCGCTGCTTGTTTCGGGGGGGTGTAGAACAGATGGCCTTTAAAGGTCCCTTCCAACCCAAACTATTCTATCATTCTATTCTATGATTCTAAATTCTCTTACTAGGGTGGTGGTGTTTTTCTGCAAGGATTGGGAATTTGAAAAACTGGCGTGGTTGTCAGTGTACTAATACAAATACTTTAGACATCACCGCAGTACAGTCTGCGGCGAGTGTCGGGCAGCAATCTGCAGCTCTGGCTTCTGCTGGGTTTGGATCTATGCCCTTAATGAGAACAAGAATGAACGTCCAGCCAGCTCTGGTGTTGCTAGCAGATTAACATCAGCTTTCACCAGCTGTTTTTCAGGTTGTGTATAGTGCATATATTTGAAACTTTATATGTGAAACTTCATGTATTTTAGATTTGAAAAGAGTTAATTGGGTTTTTATTTTCCCTCAGGGAACATAGCCGTTTCCTTGACAGGGTGATGTTGCTGAGCTGAGTGAGCAGAGTGTATTTATTGCTGCTAATACACCTGTGCACGCAGACATACAAGGAGGTTGTAAGACACAAGGAATAATTTTGTGTTCTAGCAGAAACAGTAGCATTGCAGCTAAGGGGGTGGGGACACAGGGACGCGGGCTTGTGAAGTTGCTCTTCTGTAACACTTTATAGCACCTTAGAAATAGCAGACAGCTGGGGCTCAGTTTGGAGCTGCAGCTACAGAGGAAAATATTTTTCTTGCTGTCTTAATTATTGGGAAAACATTGAGCATTCATCTGGCCTGCTTTCAAGGCCATCCTGTTTCATGGCTAATCCAGGTGACACGGCTTGGTGCATCAGCCGTGATTGTCTGAAGCTGGGATTAGTGTCATTTTTGGTTTGCTCTTCCAGCATTGTGATGTTGCGGGCAGCCCTTGAACTCTTGTGACTGGGCCTGGGTTGGTTTGTGCGTGTTGGGTTTTTTTTCTCGAGCGTATGTTTCTAAGCTATGATGTCATGGAATGGCGGGAGAACAAAAATACAAACAAACAAAAAGTTCAACCAAGGCTCCCTAAACATGAAGGAATTTTTAATTGGGGAGGAAGGAGACACACCAAAAAACAAAACCCCACTTTCCTAAAGGATCACTGAGCGTGCGTGGGCCAACGCACCAGAGACGCCCTCTCCAGTATAGCCAAGACTCAAGTGCTGCTGTCCCCAAAGGACCATATGTTGTATTTTAATAGATACTTATTAAAATACGTACTATATTTGAAGCTGCAAGTAGGGGAGTAATTGCTGGGGCAACATTTATTTTAAGTGTAGCTACAGAGAGTAGCAAGCCTGTCAGGTGCTGTGCTTCACAAACTGCTTTTGCACAGAGCTCCAGCGAACTCGCCAGCAACAAATGTCATAATGGTTGTTCCAAAGTGCTTATGGCACTTCCTGCTTGGGTTGTGCAACTCAGGCTGCCCAACAGATTACTGATGTTGCAGAAGTTGAATGTGGAATTTTTTTTGTTTATTTTGTTTTGTTTTTTGTTCTCGAAATGCAAACAGTTGATAGCTGCCCCCCCCAAGGACAGCTCTGTCAGCTTCGTTACACTGAGGTGTGACTGCCTAATACACGAGTTCGTGTTTTTCCCCCAAGGTCTAAATGTGCACAGCTGTATTGCTGTTGCTGCTTACTATAGAAACCAATAATTTTATTTCACTGATACAAGCTTCTTTACGCTCTTCCCAACCCAGGGCAATAAATGTGTGTTTAACATGTGCCGAGGCTGCTGTAAGAAAAGAGCATTCAAAGAGACAGCAGACTGTCCAGGTAAGTGCGGCAGACCTTACGAGTCACTGAGCAAAGGCCTCATCTCCCGTGTCTGTTCATTACTTTAATCTTTGGTTTATGGGGCGTGTGTTAAAATCTACATACATACCTATCTAAAATTCTAAAGTACAGGTTTAAAAACCTGCACTTCATTCTATGTACAGAATTTCTTCTGCTTCCAAAGCTTTGGGATGCATAATTTCCAGACTATGAGGACCCATTCTGTATAACTACAAGGAATGAGCTATTCTGTTTACCGGTGCCGTCATCTTATTTCAGTTTCTTTTTTTTTTCCTCCCCCCCCCGACTCATCCTTGCTTCTTCAGGTCATGGATTACTTTTTAAGACCAAATATGAAAAATCCCTTTCATGGCAGAGTAGTCAAAGAGTAATTCAAACCCCAGAGATAAGTCGGAGAGGAGCTGTAGATGTGGGGGAGACGGCTGCACTGGAGGAGGCTGGTGCCAGCGCAGTGTGACACTTTGGAAATGAATAGTTCAAGAGCTCCTGCCAGGCCTCTGCTTCCCTGGGCCAAAGAACGTGTCGTCTCCAGCTCACCGTCAGCTGTGTGAACTTGTTCCACGGGTTTATTTTAAGTTCTGGAAAAGTTTTATTTAAGTAAAAAGCTGCTTACTCAGGGAATTTTCCTGCATTTGAAATAAAAAGGATGCAATTGAATATCTCATGCTGCGTTTGAAAGACTGAAAATGCTGCATTTTGGGGTGGAGGCAACCTCTATAAGCTGCCGTCACAATCTGCCTCTTGTATGTTCATTAACCCTTCATGTCCTGTTTTTAATATTGGGGAATAAATGTCTTGTATTAGAACAGCCTTCTGGTGCGCTAAAAATAGCAATATCTCAATGATTCCTTCACTAACAGAAATGTGTCACGTTTGTCCGAGTTTCAGCAGGCCGCGTTTTCAATGCGGAAAGAAATCTAGCAGTACTTCAAAAATGTGAATGTAAAACTAGAGGATGTTGCTGTAACCACACTGTCTATTAATGATTATTGGGTTTATACAGTATGATAAAGCTTACTGGTCTCCCATGAGCCAAAGGCTGGGGGGGAATGAAATCTCTGTTTTAATAGTAAGGGGTGTCTGAAATTATGTGCTAAATTAGACCAAATTCCACAAACCTTTCCACGCTCAAAGTCTCATACTTAATTATATGATCATTCTTTCTCCTTCCTACCTGATAAATTCTGTGACGAGTGTGTCAAAACCAGACGCAGGTCTACACCCACAAGACCCCTACCTGGCTTTTAGCCTTTTTCCCGGCACCGTCTCCAGGCGCTGGGAGCAGCGGGTCAGTCTGTGCTTGTCAGGTGTAGGTTGCTGAGGGGACCGAAGCGGTGATGCATCGTGTAGCCTGTAAAACACACAGTCTTGCCCTGCTTGAGCTGGCACATGGTGAGCAAGCCTTGAACTGTAAAATTAGCAGGGGGTCCCAACCACCGCACGACCCCAGGACCCACTTCCAGCAAGTCAAACCTCTGCTTCCCAAGAGATTCGGAGAGCGCGCCCTGCTTGCTGCACCAAGTATGCCNGAAAATTTATCTCCCCGTGGCCCGTTTCCTGAATGCAGTTGACTTGACCCCATGCTCCGAGTCAGCTGCCGCTGCAGCCTGAGCCTCTTCCCGGCAGAGCTGACGGCACCGTCTCCAGGCGCTGGGAGCAGCGGGTCAGTCTGTGCTTGTCAGGTGTAGGTTGCTGAGGGGACCGAAGCGGTGATGCATCGTGTAGCCTGTAAAACACACAGTCTTGCCCTGCTTGAGCTGGCACATGGTGAGCAAGCCTTGAACTGTAAAATTAGCAGGGGGTCCCAACCACCGCACGACCCCAGGACCCACTTCCAGCAAGTCAAACCTCTGCTTCCCAAGAGATTCGGAGAGCGCGCCCTGCTTGCTGCACCAAGTATGCCTGTTCCGAGCCAGTAAGTTTGCCTCCGTGGAGGCAGGTTTTATTCATAACTGGTCTCAATTTTTTTGTTAGTTTTCATTTATTCTAGGCTGGTGTGTAACCTAACATTTCTCTAACAGCCAGCTGCAGCACTGCACTGGCCAGTAACAGAACTACGGTGTAGTCAAGCCATCAGTTTTGTAAGCAAATAAAGCAAGCAAATTGCCAACACGGTGTCTAGCAAGTTGACCGTCTTACAGTGTGTAGTAACGTGCTCTGAGTGGATGCGCTGTATTATCGGCTGCTGGCTATAGTTGTGAACAGTTGGCGGGTGCTGGGGGTAGGGAGAGCCTCTTCCTTCCACAAACGGCTCATCCTGTTGTAGCTGGTGCCGCATGTTCTGATGTTCAACCTGTGCCACCGAACCTCCACAGATGGGAGCCGATTTTGATGTGTACCCTACACAAGTTAAAACAGGTCATTTAGCATCAGTGCTGGACATACGTATTCAGCCGTTCTGAACACCACCGGGAGGACGGGAGCCAGGAGAGAGATGTTTAGGGCTTCTATCTTTGATCCTTCATCTGGCAGACATTTATTTTTCTAGAATTCTGATTGCAGATATTCTTCCTCTGCCTGTCAGAATCTGTCAGATATTCCCTGTTGGAAGTGACGCTAGGTCTGAAAGGAAAGGAACGGGAAACCCAGCACCCAGGATGCAGTTCTGCATAAAGTAGCGTCAAAGTGTCTTCTCGCTGCATGGGAGTCCTTGCCTTGGAAAACAAAGATTACTGAACAGTAACAAACCAAAAAGCAAAAGTGCCCCAGAGGTCAGAAAACAAATGCAGCACCACGCGGTTCTGAGAACAGGGTGGACCCTTCCCTGCTTCACCGCCCCCCCCCAAAAGAGGGCTCACAGTTGTTTTTGAATGATGAAAACACAGCACTTTCAGGAAGCAGGAGATAACATCACACCCTGATTATTTTATAAACCATTTTTAACACTTTTTTTTTTTTTTGACTTCTCAACCACCATCCCCTGCTTATGCACGTGTGTGTTCATGCACGCACACACCTACGCGCGCTCCCTCCAGCTCTGCAAGATCAGGTTGTATTTCCTAACGTGCACTACGAACTATGTTATAGTTTAGTCATGAGTTCGTACATGGACTGGAACAGTACGCTGAAAAAAAACCCCCTAAACTACCAGCAGCTGTAGACATACTCAATCCATGATGAAACATTCTCATTCAAAGCATTAATTAGCAGAGAGCCCACAAGCAAGATTAACAGACCACTAAGCGCAGCACCATACGTGAAGCAGAGGCCTTGACCTACCCTTACGTCAGTCACCCTAGTGCTCGTTTTCTTCTAGTCTGTGTTCAAATTTTCCGTGCCGTTTCTTCAGGCACCTTCCCCATCGCAGGAACATGGGCAACTTAATCTCTTTGGGCATCTGCCCCCATCCAGCTAGCTTTCATCTAGCTGTTCCCATTCATTCACACAGTCCTCCAGAGGGACCACAGGAGGTAAGAACTTCGTATCCATTTGGAGGATGGACTTAAATGCTGCCTAACATTTAGTTGTGGCTTTCTACAGATTATGACAATAAAAGTAGCTCAGATTCTCCTTTTGAGTCTTCCCATTTCATTTGCTCATGACTTGGAACAAAATATTTTCCATGATGTTCTGGGAATAGCACCTTCCAACCTTAATTGGCTTGTTAACCAAGACTTCCAGCAGCTTTCATAATTCTCACTACCCTTGTATTCAAATCACCCAGACACTAAGCTGGGAGGTGTTACTCTAGCTTGCCTTGTGGATTGGGACCGAGGGGGAGGGAAAGGGTGTGGCATTTACCAACTAGCCCAGTGATTAGTGTGGGAGAACCGAGTTTAAAAATGCTTCTCTGCTTTATTTGAACTTGAAACCGTATCTTCCACCTCCTGTGGAAACAGCCCGCTTCCTCCCTCGCATACACTTTAAAGCTGGCAAGTATGCTCAATTCCCCTGTCTGACCAAAAAGCCCCTCTTCTAATAAAAAACTAGATGTTCATTATCATGGAATTTCAAACTGCTCACCTGACTCCTCCTTGTTTACACAGTTTCCCAAAAACATCAGAAAGTGAAAATTTACAAAGTCAGAAAAGCCGCTTGCATGAGAAACATCCAGTGTTACAACACAGTAGTGGACTGGCGCTATGTGAGAGATTCGGGTTATATTCTTAAGCACACAGTGGGATTTTAGAACCTCTCTCAGGAGTACAGTTGCATCACAGAATCACTTACGAGTGTGCGGAAAGGATCGAGCTGGCTTTAGGCTCCCTAAACTCTGGAAGGCCCTTACACTGGAGAATCCTAAATGGACATATTTCTATACAGAATTGGTATTTAAGGCATATTCGTCCCCACCCCCTCTTCCAAGGCATTTCTGTTATCTGGCAACGCGGCCAGATGCACGCTGATGTCGTTGGCTCCTGTCCCGCGACTCGGCAGAAGGCTGCGGTGCTGCTAACGCCGCACTGAACACCCTCTAGCGAAGCGCTGCAACACTCGGCTCCCTTTGTGCATCCAACTACAAAATCACTAATGGGAAAAAAAAAAAAGAAGTTGCAACCTGAACTTTCAACAGACATTCTAGAACATGATAACCTTGCAATTAACAAGGTAAAGATGACCAGTGTATCCATTTCTTAATAAACAACGCTTGTGAATTAGGAGGCTCTGTTACAACACGGGTAAAGCCGAGCCATTTACCATTCATGCCGGGCACACCTGCACCTACACTAAATAGGGATTACTTTCAGGCTAGGCAATATACTAATTATCCTGTTTATCTCTCATCAAAAAATTGCAGCCTGCCAGCTCAGCAAGGTGATGTCCTGTTTTGTTTCTGTTTCACAGGCCCTCAGGAAGATACACGCTATTCAATTTTAATGGGAGCAGGGGGAGGAAAAGGCAGCGCTCTGCATGTAGAATGACGGCGAAAATGAGACTCGGTCTTTGGGTTTGAGAGAGATTGGATTCTTGTATCTAAATCCATTTTCAGAGGCACACAATAAAAAGCAGTGGTAGCTCACCTGACAAAAAGAAAGCCAACTGCTTTTATTGGGCAAATAGCTCACGAGATATCAGAGAATTAAAAAAAAAGAAGACGACAAGTAGTAGTACATCAAAAAAAAGCTTGAAAACCCTGGATCTCAGCATGTATCTACAGGGTACAAACTTTATGTACACAAAGGCTTCACAGTTACATAAACTACAGGCACAAGGAGTATAATCGTCAAAGTGGGATCAAGAGCAAGCTTGCCTGGCCTGATCTACCACATCAGACAGATTTTCAGGTCTTGCCACTTGAATTCTTGTTTGAATTAGACCATCTCTGTCTAATGCTGCTACCCTTCAGTCTGCAGCTTTTAATAAGTTTACTAAAGCCTAAGCTTGAATTATTTCTTTGCTGTCAAGAAACTGTCTTACTTGCATTATGAATTCACCAAACTTCTAACTACTGAGCCTCATGCGTTTCTCTTAGAGGTTGACATACCCTATTAGCCAGTTTCTGATCCCTATCTAATTAATTTAATCTGATCAAGTTATCCTATGAGATAATCTAAAGACAGGTTATTCTATCAGACCCTATAAATGTTGAGTGGAATTCACAAATCCATAGGAGCGCAGAAGACAAAAATGTTATCAGGTGAAGTACGAAGCTCATTTGCAAAGCAGGGCGTAATTCATCCCCCATTCCCTAACAGCATCAGCGATAAGCGTCAGTCAGTTCCACACCGGTTCGGTGTTTTTCACCCTCCTGCAAATTCGCAGCTGACGGACTACCAAAAAAGTGAAATGCTGACTTGTGTTAGTCAAAGCGGGGCGGCACATGAAAATACTGAGAGCACTGTCCTGTGGAACACACTGCTCCCCCGCTGTAATCTGCTTCGTATAAAAAGTAACGAAGGAGATCGCATAAGAACCTCGAGTAGCCAAATTAAGTTGTCTGAGACTTTACTCCTAAAAAAATAAATATTTTTTTTTAAATCAATGCTTGACCAGCACATTCTGCCTACGTATGATGGGTCTTTATTAGAAGCATTGTTGCTATGACTGAACTTTCCTCATTTGTTTTTCTGAAAATTTCTATTTTTTACATTGCATGTATCAGAAATAATACGTGATTCAGCGGCAGTTTTGCGAGCTGTCCAGAGAATGGAACGATGCTGAAATTTCAACTAAATTAGGATGTGACGCCAAGACCGTTATGGCAAAGTCCCAGAAACCAATGCAGAGATCGGACGTGCGTGGCATGGGGCAAAGACAGAACTCCATTACTTTCTCCCTCATGCACTTAAGTCTCTCAGATGACAGCAGCTCACAGACGATGCTGCACCAGCCACAGTCCAATATCATCTCCCCCGCTCGCCGGCCTCCCTCTACAAATCTTAGCAACACAGACCACTGCGCTGGACAAGTTCTGGCCAGACAATTGCCACTCATCCCCAACTACTCCAACACAAATCTCATAATGGCAGTTTCTACAGTACCACTACAATTAGTTGTGCTAATTAAAACTGCCTTCGCCAAAAGAACCCTGTTCTTTCCAACCGGTTTTCCTTTATCCCTAGCTAGGTCAAGTAAAGAACTCAGGATTTACGCTGCATGAGGACACCATCAATTATGGCCTACCACTGGCATCTCCTTCCTCATCAATAAAAAGGTGCTGCACAAGTCCATGAAATCCACTTAAATAAGTTCCTCTGAACATATCTTAGACATAGCACCATGCTACGGATCCCACAAAACTTCATCCCCTGAACTACCTTGGTGGTCACAGGGAATCACTGGAAATTCATTCTACGCGAGTCACTCTTTCTTATTCATTACCGGGAAATTACTTAGAAATTTAAGGTACAAATCAGCTTTCATTATGGGAAACTGCTTATGAATGCAAGTTATACAGAACTATATCTGTGCTGTGTCGTACTTCCCGATTTCTGGACTGGCAGGTAGTTAGGACTGAAGCAGGCATTGAACAATGTCTAGAAGAAACATGCCTGGACAGCCCTGACTCGCACGTACAAGATCCTAAAGCAACGGCAGCTTCTTTCACAGGCTAAAGGAGTGAGGTACGTGCTAAGGATGCTACACAAAAGCATACACTAGGCTTCAACAGCGCCAATGAACTAAGCAATACCTATCTGTCCAAAATGGGCTGTAAGCATTTTTGTCTGGAGAGAAGAAACTGATCACACTTCTGCCCCAGCCATGGAACCGCCTCGGGCCACAGCAAGAGCTGGAAACTGCGGATGCCACCTCGTGGGCTCCCTGCGACTGCCGAAGGACACGCGCTTCCAGCCAGCTCCTGAGAGCGGGCAAGCAGTAGCGCCTGGCAGAGCAGAGACTCTCAAGTCAGCGTGCCGCAGACGTCCATTTACACTTGAGGATTCCTCCCGCAGAAAGCCTCCAGGAAGGAACAGACGTAATCTAATAAAATCAAGAGAGCGGAACCTGTGCACAAGCAGACAGTCAGCTGACACGATGCACTTAATTGGGTTGCAAAACCATCTTTTCAAGAGCAGGGCATAAGATCTTTTCCTTATCAGCGGCCCATTTTAGGAAGAAGGCAAGAACATTTAAGTAGTATTATGGGACTGAATGGCTTTCCTTCAGCATGAGCAGAAGGCACTAAAATTACTTTCCCAGCATTTCTACAAGGATGTACAGCAATTTACCTGAGGACTCAACTTGCCTTTCTCACTAAAATGGCCATCAGTGATGGCCATTTTAGTGAGAAAGAGCTTAAAGTTCTCGATTAACTGGCTTTCTCCTTTGTCCCCTCAAAAATGGGAGACTTTTTCCGTGCCAAACGGAAGACATTTAATCAGAGACCTCACATGAACTATTGCTTCCATTTGCAGCACCTAAGTCATAAAAAGCACGGAAAGCCAGAGGGAGAGAGCACTCTTGCAATTTAGCAGCAGTGCAAATGCAGTCCAGGGATTTTCTGTTAGAACGTTCCCTCAAATTGCACTTTCTTCACAGTTCATCCAAGCTACATCTCCAGCCAGATGAGAAAGCAAAACACAATGGCCTACGAAACGTCCTCAAGCTTAGCAAAAAATCAACGACTTGAGATCAAAATACCTAAAACACAACACAAAACTCCAAATACTCAGAAGCTTTTTAATCCTGCTGTTTAATACGCTAGATATAACGACTTATTAAAAAAAAAAAAACGGAAAAAAAAAAAAAGCATTAACACATTAACAGTAACATCTGTAGTCAGTTGCCAGACCAGTCAGTGCTGGATCAAAATTCTTAGCTTGCCTTATGGATTAGATGAATGCAAGGCTGCAGTGACTTCAGAAAATTCAGTGCATATCTCCTTTCATTAACACAGAACACACACACACCCCTGGGCTGCCACCTTTAATCCCTTTATAAAAGGAAAAGCAGAATAAATGCACCTGGAGAGCGGGCACCTAGATTGGATGCTTTCAGCTCTTCCACAGGACTTGAGTGGTATTTTATGGCATTTATCCATGCTACCAGAAGCAACTGTTGCACATGTTGGGAAACCATCACACACTACGGCAGTAAGACTGGACAAGCAGCAATATTTGCATGAAGTAGAGATTTACTGCTATGGTAACACTGGACCCCAAAGCCAGGTCATGCACAAGTGGGAAACACATCAGGAAACAGGTCTTCGAAAACAGACACCAGAGAGAAAGAACCTGGATCCAGGTAAACATAACACCCTAAAATAAAGGCCTGTGACTGAATGCATGGAAGCGGTGCTATGTTTTCTGGTGTAAGTAAAAAAAATCATTAAGAGTTTCTCAAACGAAATGTCTCCCATCAGAACTCTATCTCCGTAATTGAGAGCAACACTTGTAAGTTTTATCTGGAATAAACAGAAAGCTCAGCATCGCTCAGAATCAAGGCAATACTTTCAGGCCAGAGGAATTCATCTTAGTTCACGCCTGTCCATTCAACTTAACACTAACTATTTTTGCAGCTTCTAAACAAGAAAACTAACAGCAGCTGAAAAACTCTCAAATCGGCATCTGTATGAATAACCTGACAGCTCTTTATGGAGTGGTGGAAGAAGGAAAATGAAGGAAGGTGTTCTACCAAAACTGAAATGATGACCCATTGCAGGGATGCTCTTTTCAGAAAGAATTTCTTTTCAAGGAGAGTTGGAAGTTATTGGAATATTCATATTATCCACCATCAGCCCTGACCCTCTCAATCCAAGTAAGAAGTGAGGGAGACAGGGACAGTTTGTGAAGCTCAGCAGTTAGTGGGCGAGACACTGGGTACAGTCCTGGAGGGACCATTTCTTTTGGTAGCGCACGAAGTTTTTCACATGTTGGTGCTCATCCTGGACTGGCTGTTAGCTGGAGTAAGCTCCCCTTGGCTACCTTCTCTCGGAGGAGACTGCAACAAGACCAAAACACATCCTAGTTAGTGACGTGTAAATATCCTGCAGAGTGCTTCCTGAGAGACCAAATGAAGCACAGGTGAAGCACAGCAGGATAACAGCAAGGGGAGAGCACACCCCCAACTCATAAATAATGATGGCTTTGCAAAAGCTTTGTGTTTACAACTTCTATTGTTACAGTTCACAAGAACTGTTCCTAAAAAAGTCAAACCAGAATCTTGAAGCCACTCTTATTTACTATGTACAAGGTGCTGTTGGCCCCCTGGAATCCTATCTGGCATTTAGTTACGACAGAGATTAATATACTATAGAATTTAACGTGTTATGTGGCAGATGGCCTATCCTCCCCTAAGGGCGTTCCTTTGGAACTACATCCTGGAAGGAATACTCCAAGCAATTCATGCATTTTTTTTTATTTCCTCTACTAAAAAAAATTACTTCAAACAATCTTTGTTTTGATAAGATAAAAGATATCTGTATCAAGAATTAGTCGGAATTAATTAGTTAGAATCAACGCAATCACATAAACTTCAAAGGATATTCTGCGTTGTACAAGCAGGTCAACATATGGGCTAGAAACGCTTGCTCCTTATATATTTAGCATTTACTATTGCAAGAATTCACCCAATCATGAGCACAATAAATCCATTCCCCCCCAGAATCTTCAGTTCACCAACTTCTATGGTCTCAGTTAAAAATCTTAACCCTGTCTCAAAGTCCACATTGAACATGCCCATACCTTGACATGTATCTGGTTGCGCAGGACTGCGGCTCGCAGGATCATAGCTTTGGCACGTCGCTGAAATTCTTTGCCCATTAGTAAAGATTTCTCAAAAGTTGTGCTGCGCTGATCTACATCTCGAGCATAAAGAATCTGTAACCAATACAGAGAACTGTACGCAGGAGCTATGACAGGGCTCCACAGCACGAAGCCCTTTCTGCACAAGGGAACAAAGCTAAGGTATCACAGAGTCTGAGTTTACGCAGAGATCAGCCCTACTGAAAATACCGGTCACAACAGATGAATGCAACTTCAAAGTGTCCCAGGAATGGAGAGTTTCTAATCTTAATACAGCTGTTCGGTCTATAATCTGTGGCTCGGATGCACTCACCTTACTGTGTGAGTCTATTCTGGCATTGATGAGTCCCTCCAGGATCAGCTGAGTAAGTTCATCTTCCAGAGCAGCCACTGTGGTATTAAAAGCAGTGGCCATCTTGCGCATATCTGCCGACACATAGGGGCTGAAGTACTAGGAAGAAGAAAATATTCAGTTGCCAAGTGTACTCCCCGCCCTCTGAAAAACCACGGGCAAAACAATTACAAAGAGATGACCTATCTCACTGTTCGTCCACCTCCGAGGATTACAGCAACAATTACCTGGATAAGGGCACGATTTCGAATCTGGGTATAAAGTGTCCTGACATGAGGTGCGAGGTACATATCCAGCAGCAGGTTATCCTGTGCAAAAAAAACCCACAACACCTAAGAAGCTGAGAAGCAGACAGGAAAAATATCTTATTCCTATGTTCTGAAACATGTATGTACATCCTCAAACCTTAAGGATGTTACATTACAGCAAGACAATACCATAAAACAAGAACGAATACAAGAACTAGCAATATATTTTAAAAATTTATCATTTCTCCTCGCTCTCTACTGCTAAACTACTCCCAGTTGCCATTCAGCATGTCAGGAGACAGAAGACACAGAAGAGGTAAAATGCTCTTAGTAGCTTCTCTTTTAACAGTCACTGTTTCTCACAAAAGGCTAGGTGAAGGGAACTTTCACTGTCGACACTGTTCGACACTGCTCCCCTGCAACTCACCTTCATCTCATCCAGCATCTTCAGGCATGAAGCATATTTAGATTCATAAAACTTGAAGATGATGTCACGAACTTGCGGCTCCAGCTCCAAAAACAATTTGAAGGAGCTACAGATAAAGATGGCAGCGATCAGACATTGGAACCCACCACTTAAATACCCTACAACCCCATCACTCCAAGCTGCAAGGTTACAGACTCTCACTACGAGTTAAAGATTCCAAGAATTTACTCGCTAACAGACTAGATAGTCCATTTTCAGCAGGGCTGAGAGCCTGGAACATTGAGAGATGCAGCACAGCGTCAGAGCTGTGGTGAAGGAAGGCAAGAGACTTTTGACAAACCAAGCAGTGCAAGTGTTTGTCCACGCAAAACAAAAAAACTAAATGGGAATAGGTCAAAATCAGGATATACCACCAGAAAACACAGTCCACATCTGCGCATGCATTGTGTCTGTGCTGGTCAGCGTTGTGTTCCCTTTCAAAGCACGGCATGCCCGAAGTAGGTTAAGCATGCAACTGTCTCAGGAAAATAACCCATCGTAAGCGTGAGAGATCTTTGGGATGCACGCTGTTTCTCAGCACTCTCCCAATTCCCCATCACAGATTTCCAAACCTTGGGATCTCACCCTATGAACCAGACAATGAAAAAGTCACGGTAACAACCCTTTTCCCACATCAATTTAAAATCAGTGCTTCCATAAACTCAGCTGACAGGAATTCAGTATCATTGTAATTCCATCTATGACACGCAAATACCCATTTTATTCCAAAGACTGTAATTCTTTTAACCTTGTTTATGTCATAGTTAGATTACACTGCAAGTTGCATTAACAATTATTAAATTGTATTAATACAATAAAACACACACCAGAACAAGTGGCAACATGAAGGCAAATTATCTTACAGCTGCCTTCTGCAGGGCTCTAGCCCTGATACGGACTGCTGATTGAGAGAGGAAACTGGGCTATGTAGATGTTGGATTTGAGCTGGCTTGGAAACTTCTGTTATACTGCCAAAATTTCAGCTGTGATTAACCACTGTGTTTTAGACAGTGAAACATCACTTAATGCTAAAGCCAAACTAAGGCTCAGTGATTCTTTCTCTTCTGTATGAGAAAGCTACTACTCCTGCCAGAACCCGCTCTCGACCAAAGTCCCATGCCCCAAAAGATGTCCAGTACATACAAACTCCTATCAAAGCATCACTTACCTGCTGGAGATAACATTTCGTTGCAGTTCCTGACGATCAAAGGTAGCAAGGGCACAGAGACCACCATACACAGCCACATTGCTAGGAGATAACAGCTGGAGAGAGAGAGGGGTCACTAACTAATAAAACGGCAGAAGGTTGGAATTAAGTATTCCACCCCAGGCCTTTCCTTCACGCAGTGACAAGATTAGTCCTTGTCACATGCAGTGGAACCACTCAGCATGCTCCCAGGCATTCACCCAGAGCCCAAGGATTGATTGTCCACTGCTAAGAGAGCAGAAACCACTTCCAACAGCCAGCCTTTTGATTGAGCTACACCAAACCATGGTTCACAGCACTACCAAACTGTACAAGAGGGCTGTGAGAATAACTACAATATCTGAATTTTACAGCCTAGTACTTAGAATTACATCCCCTCCAAGACCTGTACAAAGCTCCCACTTGGTCCTCACCTCAGGGAAATCACAGTGATCAAACGATGCCAACAAGAAGCACTTTGCTGCCTGTTTGTACTTCCGAGCAGCTAGTTCAGCCAAGCCTAGGAACCAGAAAAAGTTAGTCCTTTGTTTATGATAGCATACAAATTAGGAGAAATTGCAAAATCTGTGGTAGGACAGGCCCCCCCAGGGTTGCTAGTGCCTTCACTATTGAAGTGAAACGAGACTCTCAGACAGTATCTAGCATCCTTTGAACTACGTTGACTCACACTGGCATCCTCTCTGAAGAAACTTAGGGAGAAAAAAGAAATGGCAAAAACAAGTCAGCAGTTCCATCTCATCAGCTTTATTAAATCTTGCATTTCTGGTGAGAAAATATAAAGTCTGTCAAATCTGAGAGGAAAAACCAACCAAACCAACGAAGCTAACAGGCAGAAAGGTGGGCAGACGATACAGGAAGCTGAAGGATTCACTAACCTGCTGCACATTTCAGTTTGGTGAGAATCGCTTGTGTCTGGCTGTCTCTTTCTCCTCTTTGCTAAAGGATAAGAAAAAGCAGTAGTGAGCAAGCAGTATGAAAACCATTTTGATTACAAACGTCCTTGGGATGTTTCATCCTAATAATTAATTTGCAAATCTCAACAGCAAGATAATTTCGTCTTATTTGTCTTGGGAAATATGGCAAGAACTGGAGATGGAAGGTCTCTCTGTTTTTACCATGAGACAGATTTCCTACACACCTATGATGGAAGAAAAGCAACAATGAATCTCAAAAGAAATAGTATAGCAGCCAAGGAGGCTGGATTAAAGGAAGAACAGACTGTAAGATGAAGGGAGGCTTATAGGGAGCAAGTTGTAAAGGGGGAAAGTAAGAAATTGTTTTACAAATTCTGGAGACAGAAAACAAAGGGAAAATTCATGCAAGTTAAAAAGCAGGACCTTACTTCTGCAATTTCTGGTGTAGACTCAGCCTTGCTTACATAGCTCAGAACATGAGACCAATTCTGGAGGTAGACACTGACCTGCAGAAACAGTGTAGAAAAGATGGTGTTACTTAGATAAGCAGCATCATTGCAGACACAAGAGATGTAACCAGAGCAGAAGTACAGGTAGACGTTAGAGCAGATATCAGAAAGACATCAACTACCATTTCCCGCAAACTTTCCTACCTTGATGACATTGAGACACATGTTGATAACATGTTTAGCACTGGTGCAGTAATCACGGGCTCGTGAGTAGCACTTGAGAGCGTTGCTGAGGTCCCCACAGTCAAGGTAATGATCACCTAAGTCATCATGGCCTCTCCTGGAGCACAGGAATTAAAATACCGATGAACTGTGTGCTCAAAAAGAGACACAGTCAGTTTGTACCAACCAAGTAATTCAACGCACTGACCTAAGGCACTGAATGCAGTTGACATCCTGTGTTAGGTGTCTGGAAGAGCAAAAAATGCTCTTCCTTGCTCCAGCAGAGCCTTCTGCATCTCACCTGATACTCTCCTTGATGGAGTTCCCTTTGTAATTTTTCAGATCTGTGTCGAGTTTCTCCAGTTTAAGAAGAGCTTTTTTGCGTGTAGCTTCAACCCAAGCTGTGTCAAGAGGAGGGGGTTCAATTCCACTATCGGGGACAGCATCAGGTGTATTCTGCAGTTCTCTGAAAGGGAAGAGTTTGAATGGGGTGATTACGCTGCAAACTTTTCAAAACAGAGGTCTGCTAAGAACCCGGCACTGTTACCCTAACAACCAGTACCTCATACACAAAATAGACCAAAGAGAAAAGAAGGGTCGTGGGGAACAAAGAAAAAGACTTATAAGATTTCCAGTGAAAACAGTAACATAAGTATCACAGACATTTACAAAGTCTTCTCAAAATTGTCCTAATGATCTTTTGCAGATCTTTGCACAAGTCCAGGCCGATGACATCAGTTGCTCTTCCCTTATCAATGCTGTAAACGCCATCATAGAAGGCCACCAAATTTGCCAGGCACTATTTGCCCTTGGTGAAGCCATGTTGGCTGTCACCAATCACCTCCTCATTTTTCATGTGCCTTAGTGCAGTTTCCAGGAGGATCTGCTCCATGATCTTGCCAGGCACAGAGGTGAGAGTGACCAGCCTGTAGTTCCCCGGGTCTTTCTTTTTTTCCCTTTTAAAAAATGGGGGTTATGTTTCCCCTTTTCCAGTCAGTGGGAACTTCACCGGTCTGCCACGAATTCTCAAATGTGATGGAGAGTGCGTTAGCAACTTCATCCGCCATTTCCCTCAGGACTCATGCATGAATCTCATCAGGTCCCATGGACTTGTGCACCTTCAGGTTCCCTAGATGGTCTCGAACCTGTTGCTCTCCTACAGTGGGCAGTTCCTCATTCTCCCAGTCCCTGCCTTTGCCTTCTGCAACTTGGACAGTGTGGGTAGAGCACTTGCTGGTGAAGACTGAGGCAAAAAAGTCATTGAGTACCTCAGCCTCCTCCAGGTAGCCAGGTCTCCTGTTCCCTTCCAGAGAGGGCACACATTTTCCCTGGACTTCCTTTTCTCACTGACATACCCATAGAAGCTTTTCCTGTTGCCCTTGACGTCCCTGGGCAGATTTAACTCTATCTGGGCTTTAGCTTTCCTAACCTGGTCTCTGGCTGCTTGTACAATTTCTCTATATTCCTCCCAGGCTACCTGTCCTTGCTTCCACCCTCCGTAGGCCTCCTTTTTCTGTTTGAGATTGTCCAGGAGCTCCTTGTTCACCCATGCAGGCCTTCTGGCATTTTTGCCTGACTTCCTCTTTGTCGGGATGCATCACTCCTGAGGCTGGAGGAGGTGATCCTTGAATACTAACCAGCTTTCTTGGGTCCCTCTTCCCTCCAGGGCCTTATCCCACGGTACTCTACCAAGCAGATGCCTGAAGAAGCCAAAGTCTGCTCTCCTGAAGTCCAGGGCGGTGAGCTTACTGTGCGTCTCCTCGCTGCCCTAAAGATCTTGAACTCCACCATCTCATGGCCACTGCAGCCAAGGCTCCCCTTGAGCTTCACATTCCCCACCACTCCTCCCTATTGGTGACAACAAGGTCCAGCATAGCACCTCTCCTCACTGGCTATTTTATTAACAAGCAATTCATTGCTAATATTAAAGAAACAACCTGCTCTACAAATCAATTGAAAGCAAGTTAGTAACAGTGCTGCAATGAATTATTACATTCTATGAAAGTATTTAGTGACTCTTTAGGGTCCTTGAATCCAACCAAACATCCCTGTATGGGACACAGGGTGCACGTGTTTACGAATTCTCTCCCCAGCTATATTGCAATGGCTTGATAGCAAGGCTACACTGTACAGATACTATCCAACTTTTTCCATCCAGCTCAGATCAACATATCTACTTGCACTGAACTCACTTTCCAATCTTTTAAACAGAAAAAAGACAATTTGCAGAAGAACGTGCTTGTATTACATGCAAAGTCCCCCACTGTGGCACACCGGTCTTAACTCGGTCAAAAAAGCTTCCCAGGTTCCCATGATCTCTTAGTACCTGGTGGCCTCAGACAACTTTCTGTGGATTTCTTCGTACACATCAACGTTGAAAGTTCTCTGGACAAATGACAGTGCCATCTTGAGAGCTTCCACCCGCAGCTGTGGACAGTGATCAGCAATAAATTGCAGCCGCTCAATTCGCATCAGACCACTGTAGCTGGACGCATACTGCTCCAAATCCTGCAAACAAAACCTGGTCTTAGAAGGCAAAGACAGCAACGCTAAATCAGGCTACTACACTGTCACCTGCACAGGTTTTCCTGCAGTCCTGACCCCTTCATGAAGGGAAACGTGACTCAGGCAAATGAAAGATCGGGTAAGATTATTACACTTCTGCTTTCTTCAAACATTAGTAGTTTCCTCAGAAACATGCAGTACATTACAATTTACCTTTTTTTATTTCAGTTGCGATACCATCCGTTAAGGCTAATCATCTCATCCACTTTAAGCATTGGTTATATCACCTGTTAATAATTTTGTCAAGATTCCATCATTTGAGCTAAAGTTTCCTAAACCAGACAACCATCCCAGATGTAGTTTTTTCCTTGAAAAATAGTTTCCATGGGACAATTTGCATTCTTTTGCTCATACTAATTTCTTAAAACATCTCCTTTGAGAAGAAACAGGGTCTCTTATTCTTGAGGAAGGATTTGAGGTTTAAATTCTGAACACTTAACAGATTTTAAGCCTTGGGGTGGGGGGTAGAAGAGGAGCACAAAATGTCTAGTAAAGATATGATACGGCATTGCAGGGAGATTTCCTGAAGACAGAAGTACACACGCAAACAACCACAGCAGACTGTTCAGGGCAAAGTCAAGCATTCAGGCAGTAGGAAACACTGGAGTCAGGTTGCCCGTTCACATTTAATATGCATCCTGTGTCACGTCCGACTCCCTCACCCCATATGTCTAAATTAAGATACCGCTATAGATGGCACGGTAACATTTTCTAACATGATTCTTGCCTGATTCAGCGCAAGAATGATTTTGCTCTGAGATTGAAACAGAACTGTATGCACTGAAAATTTGTATTTAGGATTCCTGCTTTATTTGCTACAGAACTTGAAAAATATAAAGGCAGGAGCATTCTTTCTTCCACAGTTTTATGCCTGATGTTGCACAATACTCCTGAAATCACTGAGTAATTCCACTTCACTCCTCAACTCTTTGAATGTCAAAGGGGAATTATGGTCCTGCGCATCAGTTACAGTGAAAAGAGTATCACTGATTTTCTTGGAACACTTAGGTGCTATAGCAATAACAAAGACATAAAGGTCGCAACATAATTGCTTCATCACTCTAGCTTCAGAACAGAATTGAAATGCAATGAAATCAAATAAGGTATCAGGTCGTATGCTGAAAAAAACCCACAACCAACCCAACAACAAACAAAAACCCCCAACAACAACAAAAAGAGGTCTGTGCAGTAAAAAGTGAATAACTATGTGATAACTGTTATAAGGCATGGGGACAAGAGGAACAAATTAAAGCTTCAGAGGCCCAGAGGTGAGATCCAAAGCTTCCTAACCGAATGCTTTATTTTGCAATTTTAATGTTGCTTTAACTTTTTCCAGTTAACATTTTTATTCTCTTCTGCAACGCCCACCTCTCGCTGTTACAGAGCTGATACATAAAAATCGGCCAAAATCTCAAACCATTAACTAAAAACTGAAAGAACTGATATAAGCAAATACAGCCTTTTATGACTCTGCAACTCTGTGGGGTTTAGCCAGTCTCCACAGGATCAAACAGTGGAAGAATTCTATCCTAACTATATACTTAAAGCTCCTCAAAGAACAAGCCACAAAAAAAGTGAACGATGTCTCAGAAATGTACTAAACTATTTCAGAATGAAAACTGCATCAAACAGGCAGCATGCAGCAAGTCACAAAACAGCAATTGCTCCTTCATCTCAGAAGGTGCAGCAGAGGTCAGTACGTGACAAGGAGCTACAGAAGAGGTCACTGCTATTCTTACCCCACCTTGCTTTGAAGATAACCTATTAATCTCTAAATAACAATCCGACAAGGAGTAAAAGGAGGGAGTTTTTCAAAAACCTTAAAGGAAGAGGCCGTGACCACGAAATGTAACCCACTAGCCCTCAACCAGCACATACCAGAGTGGGGTTCTCCACCACATAGTTGATATCAGGTGCATTTTGCTGATCTTCTTGTGGATCTACGTCAATCTGCATGGGCTCTACTGCACCCTGGAATAGCAAAAGGAGGTCAAAGGTAGCATATTACATTTGAGCAGGAAACAGCTAGGTCATTCAATCTATTAAGGACTTGCTTAAATACACATTAAATTTTAAAAATGAAAAAATACCCCTCCGTCTTTAGACGTGTTTAGGATTTTTCTCTAGCAACAGCACTACTCAGCATGGTGCTTTGTCTAAAACAAGCAGTACTAAGGCTCAGCATTCACACAGTGTGTTTTATTTTGTTTGGTAGATTATCAAGCAAGAAAGTGAAGGCGTCAATAAATCTGATTCTACAGAGTATCTCAGGCATGCATGCTAAATTCCAAATGACATTCCATTTCTCCTCCTTGAGCAAGAGCAGGCATTAACACTCAGCTCAAGAAGTTCCAAAAGTCAAAAAGTACCCAAAAAAACTCACCAGAACCTTTCAAAGCTGCTTTAATGCTTAAAAGTAGTAATTTTTTTTTTTTTTGGGGGGGTGGGGAGGGAACAAAACCATCAAACCAAAAATGACAACTCTTACACTTTTTTAAAGTATTAAAAAAATGTAAAGAACAGAATGCAGAATGGCAATTCCACAGTTTCTAACAAATACTGGGGAAAAATGTATCTGCGCTGCAGAAATTTACCATCAGTTGAACTATCCTGCTATAGTTATCCGAGTCCAATTGTTTAGGTAGATTCTCTTTTGCAGGAACAACAGCATTTTATTCTCCCGGTATATCTTGCACTGCTTTGAACCACATGAGGAATCATACCAGTAGTGACCTCAGTACAACTGCATCAATAAAATACCTGCACGTGTTCCCATTTAAAACTAATTTACTATGCAGTCCCACAATCAAAATCGGTATGCTATCATGAAATTCTTTCGCTCCTCCTAGTCAAGAGTGTGCTGAACATTCCCCCTAGGTATTACCAATTTAAACTCAGGAAAACCAAGATGAATGTCATCTTATAAAATGCTGACTATGTGCAGATATTACCATAAGCAACACCTGATTTGGGGTAAATCGCAGGAGCGGACCTTAGAAAGGACAAAAATGCCAACTACCTCGTCCCCACCAACACCAAATTATTTCCGTGTTTTTATTGATTTTGCTGTCTGTTAAGAAATCAAAGATAGAGGGGGCTTGCGATTGGGTTGGTGGTTTGCTGGTTTTTTCCTTTTTGTGAGTAGGAATAGGGCAGATCCAGATTTCCTAACTCTAAAAAAACTGATACATCTTGTGTTTACCCACAGCCTGCTTATTCTTTCAATATCAAATATGCACATATCTCAACAGTGATGTGAGATCTCACAAGATCTGAAGTAAAAGCAAGTAAAGCATATAAAAGCTTGCTTCCTAGTTATTCTCTACGTGAAGGGAAAGGGAGGGAAGATGCAAAGCAGAGTCTGATTGTCCAGATGACCACTCAGGAAAAGCGTGCGTAAAACCACTTAAGTCACCATATATTGAGACCATTACTTTTTTCCATATTTATCTACCTTACCTCTTTTCTTATACCATAAACACTGTCAGGGTTGCTTCTTTTATGCTGTGTTTACCTATCATAGCAAAAACCTGATATGGTCTCCTTAGAAATCAGCATTACAGAAACTAACAGTAGCTCCTGTCAGCAGGGCAGAATGATTTGTGTCCTGCTCCACTGGTAGGCTGTACTCTGCACTTCTCAACTCCCAGACAAGAAAAGACACAAGTGGGCTGGAAGTCCCACTGGGACAGGTGAACTCAAGACATTTTCAAGCTAACTCTTTATTTTGGAAGGAAAATGCAAGGTTTACTTAAGAACTACTCACAAGGCAAATAAAAAAAACCGCTCACTCCCCAAGATTTTGTGAGCCCAGAAGGGCACCCTGTTGGAAGGTACCTCATAGAGCCTCACACAGCTGGTAAGCTGGCACTCAAGCTGAAGCATCCCGCGGTACTCGGGGGGGAAGAGCCGTGCCCTGCTGCCGGCGGGGGGCACCGTACAGAGCGGTCACTGAGGAGGAAGCTGAGCTGCAGCCTGTCCCTGTCCTGACCTCCCGCGCCCCGACAGCGAACTCGCCGGTCGCGGCAGGGCAGGCGGTTGACCCGCAAAGGGATGGCGGGCGCGGTCACCGAAGGCCCGGGCTCAGCCCACCGACCTCCCCGGGCTCCTGCGGCTTTCCCCCTGTCCTGCAGGCCCTCAGTTCCTCTTCATCCGCCACCTCGCTGCCCCTCCTCCGCTGCCGAGCCCTACCTACGGCACGTACAACGCGAAAGCCAAGCACGGAGCTCGCTGCAGCGGCGGGGGACGCCGCGGGCGCCGGAGGACGCTCGGTCGGGTGCTGCTCTCCGCGGACAGCGGGGAGCGACACAGAGGGACCCGACGGACGGACGGGCGAGCGAGCGAGGGCCCGGGGCCGACCGAGAGCGGCTCCCCTCCCGGCGAGGGGGCCCCGGGCAGAAGGGGAAGGCCGCGCCGCGCCGCCCGCAGGCCGCGGCAGGGCCGTGCTGGGCCACGCTGCCTGGCGCCGTGCGGGAGAGAGGCCAAGCGAGGCGCGGCGGCAGCCGGCAGGGCGGGGCGGG
>VWZL01004292.1:0-21984 GCA_013396915.1 Stercorarius parasiticus | reverse complement strand
TCTATGATTCTATGATTTCAATTTTAACAGCATAGGTTAAAAATTGTGAAATGACTGAAAATCCAAAAAAAGCATCCTCATCTTCAAACCATGATTAACTATAGAATTTTGTGAGTTTATCATAAAATTGCCTCAAAAATGAGTCACTACACTCCATAAAAAGCAATACACATCCCGAACATACCTATGTCCAAAGGCCAATCCTCCAAACCAGCTAAACCACTCAGACTTCAAAAAAAACCAAAGCAGTTTACACACTGTTGACTACATTTGCCAGTCCCAAACTTCACAGAAAATAGCTAATGGCTATCTTATTTCTTCAAAAATGTCTATTTGTAGGCTAAAAATTAAAAATTGCACAATGTAAGTGTAATTCCACTGTATGGAAGCCAAATCTTCAACCTGTCATTTATCTTGTGTTGCACCCATTTCAGAGTGACTAAATCAGCATCTCTAAGCACTAAAACCGCTGCTTGTCTCTCAGAGCCAGAGAGAAAATTCCAAGTGTCTTTAAACAATTAAACTGGTAGAAAGCATTTTATAAACCCACTGAGATGCAAACTCCATCACCAGAGTTGAAATGGAACAAAGCATCCCAAAAGAACAGATGTACAGCATTCAACATCAGGAAGTTCAAAGGCTATTGGCACCACTCATAAACCAGCACGTGTATGCAATTCATACACCAAATACCTCTGAAGACCACTTTATGATAGATTACTGTAAGGTTTACATTTAAAATGAAATAATGATAGGAATAACTGAATGATACACATTTCAGACATTTGTTGAGAAGCTTTTATTTTTGATGAAAATGCTGTATTACACAGGATTCACTCCACGGGAGATGAGGTATTTTGGTACGCTAAGTATCCGACTCTTCAACTGAAGCTGCAATAAGTCAGGCCTCTAGGTGAAGGACCAATTCCTGTATTGTTTACAGTGGCAGACATCATCAAGTATACATTAATGAAAAACCTTAGAAGGAACTTCAGCAGTTTCACAGGCAATATAGTTTCCGAAACACAACTAACTTGAGACTGCAAAAATGCACTCACAGAGTGACCTGGGCATACTCATTCAGGAGTCTATCTTTAAAAAGACAGTTCCTGAACACTAAAAAGTTGACTGTCTGTCTTCCCTTTATTTTTTTAAAACTTTTGGATGAATGGGGCATACCCATGTCTTCCACTTCACCGTTACTAATGTAATCTATCTTTTGATCTATCTTTGCTTACAGGTTAAATTCACCTTCAAAGCAGCTCTGCTCTCACCTTTGAAGAACTCAATGGCCTGATCATAAAAGACCTTTAAATTGCCAGAACACACCAGTGTGAAAACTGCAGTTAACAAGAACACTTCTCAGTGCAAGAAAAGCTTATTTCCACAGAAGACTGGATTTTTTCAAGTACTGGTCCCAAAGAGTGGAACTAATAATTGTTAGAAAAAGTATGTCATCAACACAAGGTATGTCCAAAGGTGCACACACTTTTACACTCGCCTTCATTAATATACATAAAACACCCACCATACACTGTAGAAAAATCCCTGTCAAAACAGTAATTCACCATAAACAAGCAATTCCCCTAGAGAGGAAACGAGGAAAACAGCAAAACAAAACAAAAATCTATGAACCAAGCATGAGAGTCAGATACTGAATAAAGTTCTAAAGAGCACATTGGGCACAACTGCAGCAGCAGCAAATAAAAACTCAGACAGAATAAAGGAGCAAGCAAGAGGGAGCCCACAAGTGAGAGATGAAACTTTCATCAATGGGGAATGGCAGAGAAGGGAAGACGACAGATCACAGCTTACTCAAGTCCTGAACGACAGCACTCTCTTCACTGCCTTATCATTCCATCCCTACTCCATCTGGCAGCACAACAGCCTCCCCATTATTACTCACCTAATAATCTCCACATAATAATCATTTCAATCATGCCAGTCAGAGAACAAGTGATTAGCCCTCTGCAGAGAATGTTTGGGCAGGATGAAAAATACAAAAGTGAGAGAGTTTAAGAACATGTAAAAATGCATCAAATTTAAATTAAAAGACATTTTCAAGTAATCATAAAAGGCAAAGGGTAGCATGCAAGACAGTCCCAAATGTCAATCTTTTCAATCCCTTTAAAATAAAGTGTCAACTGTAGTACAAAAGGTTCAATTTTCGTAGCTTTCTGCAGTCACAGTTTTATTTATATCCAAAAAAAGCAAAACCCATCATTCTGGACTGCCTGTGGCCTGTCCTGTGCAAGCAACAGGAGGTGTGTAAGCTTTATGCTTAAGCTTGGAAACGTGAATAACACTTGCATGTGCCAGAGAAATTACTTAAGTTGTCTTTAGGCCACAGATGGAGAACTGGCATCTCATGAGGTGCATGTGGCTTACAGTGAAAAAAACTCCCAACTAGCGAGATCTGTGCTGCTGTTCAGCGCATGGAAAGGCTGAAACTGCTTTCAACTTCTTGGCCAACTAGCACCAGATAGCTAGGGGAGAAGCAGCTCCCACAGCCAGGGCCAGGCTACACTGACTGGGGAAGGGTGCAGAAGACGGGGGACTTCCTCTCGTATCTGTTGTTCCTTCCTCTCCTCATGCTGAGCAGGTGAAAGAACTCCTTAAGTGGAATCTTTCACAGCTGAAGAGAGGAAGGCCCAGCCCTGCAGAAAAAGTAGAACCAGGAGGTATGCGAGTAAGCCAAGGAGTCCTAGAATTAGGGCAGAGACAGGGGAAAGCGCGTTTGATATATCTGTTACAAATTGTAGGCCTAAAATTTAAAATTTTTGTTAGCCTATTCGCAGGCTAGTAAGACAAACCACACAGACCTGACTTAATTTATGCTAAGAAGAAAAAAAATACACTATACTGAAAATACATTTGAAACTTTTTTTGCTGTGAGTTAACTAGAAAAAACGAAAGTCTTTGTGGAATATTACAATAAAGTTTGCAGCTCTTGTCAATTTTCATTCCCTGCCTCTCCAGATATAAAGACTTCGCTGCTAACTTTACACTAGTCCCTCTCACACCCAGGTAGACTAAAAGGAGCAGGATCTCTACTCCATTCTCCTTATTGCTGTAATGCTTAACAGTACAGTTACACTGCAGAAGGTGCAGCAGGCATAAATAAATTTCGCAAAACTTATTCCTTCTGCATGTAATGGAATGAGATTTGAGACACTGGATCACGGTTTCCTGCACTTGTTTCACATACATTTCAACATGCTTTCTTTTTTCCTGTGAGTCAGACCAAGCTCTACCTAAAATCCATTTTCACAGGTATTTAATAGTGTCCAAGCACCACAAAATTCAACATAAAAGGTGAACTGCTGCAATATTAAGCATACTTATTGGTGGTAGCCTACCATTATCTCCATAATTTGCAGTGATACAATATTGGCCTTTGGACTGAATTTACAGTATTATTTTAGGTCTATCAACTACAAATGAGGTGAGGACATTAGAAACACACCCATCAGCATGCCACAAATGGATTTTTCAAAGGCAATCTAGGAGGCATGTAGCAGTAAAACATTATACAACCATGTAAGATCCCGAACTCTGCAACAGACTTATTAAAATTACTTTAAAAAAACCCCTCAAGTACCTTAAATATTGAATTATGAGGCAACAAACCAAGATGAGTATATGCTGCCAATGTAAGGCAGATGAATACACAATTCTGGAGTTCAACAGAGGATAAATTTCCAACAAAGATAAAGTAAGATGACCATGGTGAGAGTCAGACCATACTCAGTCTAGTCCAGCATCCTGTCTTCATATTTACTTCAATGGCACATGTACTAAATAGCAATAATAAAAGATTAGCATAGGTTTTACATGAACTCATATTCTTGAAAAAGAAGCAAAAGAAAAAGGTTACCATGTAATAATATTTTTTCTAGTACTTTCCCAGACTACAGCAACTTAAGTTTAGGAGCTTCCTGGGCACAGGTGGTACTGCTGTTCTTAACAGCTCTTGATGGATTTTCCTTCCATTAATTTGCCCCACCACTTTTTAAAACCATGTCCATTCATTTAAGACTAAAATATTCTTCAACGAGGAGTTCCACAGATTAACTGCAAGGAACCGTCTTCCTTTTGTTCTAAATTTGCTTCCTGGTACTTTCAGTTGATGCCCCCAAGCTCGTACAGTAGTAGAGACGGCAAACAACCTGTTCCAAAAGCAGAAATATTCACACCATCTCAGCAGATTTGATCTACAGCATTCTATACAATTTTCCCGTATTCAGAAAAGACAAACTTAAATAAATTTAGAAGAGAACTGCAGTGCTAAGAGGAAAGACGAAGAGTCTCTCTTGCAAAAGGAAGTCAAAACAGCTCAAATTATTTAGTTTAGCAAATCAAAAGCTAGTTATGACTGTTTTCTACAAGTACCAACAGGACAAACACCAGGGAAAGAGAAAAGCTATTTCAGCCTAACAACAATGTAGACAAACAAACACGTATAAATTTAGACTGAAAATTCAAAAAGGATTTAAAGAAGCAAAAAAATAGGATGTTGCACACATTTAAATGGAAGCAGTAGAGGCAAAAGGGCACTTTTTAAGTATTCCTCTTTTTTAATAATTTTTAAGACAGTGATTTTCATAAATGTAATGACAGTATATGTAACTATGTACCTGTGACTTAACTGCCTGCAACATGAAGGGACAGCCTTCAAAAAGAGCTGGAAACTCTCATGTAAACCTATGCATTCTTTTGTGTTCACTCTAAAAGGCTGCACAGGACTTCTGTGAGCAATTTCTATCTGAGTGCGACAGAAGCAATGCTAATTATTTACTATAAAGAGATAAATTGTGAAACAAAGGCCTTATGCCCTTGAGGCACTTCTGGATAAAAGTATTTTGGAAAGCTTGGGTAGAAGATGGAACTAACTTTTTAAGATTTTGAAATACCACATCACTACTGTCCAGACAGGAGGCAAACACATTGCCTGTAAGTTCAGAGTATAACTACAGACCCAAAACCCACAGACAATATTTGAAATCCGGCCAGCTTCAACAACATAAATAAATGCAAGATTCGGTGCTTGGATTCTCTCTAGAGAATGTCAATTTTAAATTGTAATTAATGAAGGAATGCAATTTTTTAGCAGATATATTTAATTCATTAAGAACCAAACCCACCTATTATGGTCTTTCAGATTGTATTTTGGCTTTAATTTCAGCATTACTCTAACCAGACAAATACTAATACTGCAGGTATGTCAGTATCACCTACCATAACAACTGAAACTTCCCATCCTCATACAAACTAGCTTTCCTGTACACAAAGGTAACTGCTTTTCAAGACCCTCTTGTGAAATTATTTTCTCCTGAATTTGAATAAAAGTTTTAGTTTAGCAACTCCCCAGAAAAGAAAAATGGAAGAGTAAAAGAGTAAGAATATTCATAAAAAGTCAGTAGCATTACATGTTCTGTGATATGCTTCCAAAACATTACATAGAAAATTAAAATGGTTTTGGAGAAAAAAAAAAAGGTTATTCATACCTTTCTGTTAACAGATCACTTAAAGAGGTAACAAGCAACAACAAAAAACCCCACACACCCCTGTCACCAAATACCAACAGAAATGAGACAGGATATCACTTTCTAAATAACTTTCGATGTCTCATGCCCAACATGCATTGCCACCCATAGCACAGTACCAAAAGAATTAACAGCTCTCTGACCTCAAGAACTATCAATAACATGCTACAAGAAAAACAGGCATTCAGGAATCACGGCAGTTACATTAGAAAGGGTATTTTAAAAGTTTTATAATGCTAAGGTACTGTCTCAAGTTCTCTGAAAGCAGTAAGTTCCAAGTAATTGTTCACCGCATTTTTTTTTCCAAAGATGTTCCCCTTCCTACATTCAAATGGGTAGAAGCATGCAATTTGCTTTCTCCTGCATCATTTATCTAGTTGGTAGGCTTCTAACTCAGACTTACTCTTTTTTCCAAAACACACATAAACAGCCACTGTCACCTGTTATTTTGAAATGCTCTTAGTTCTCATAAAGCCAATGAATATCCATTTTTCTCTCCAAAACAGAAGTGTTACCAACAAGATCAGAAGCAAATGACAAAGAAACAGATCCAGCAAAATGCAGCATTACAGTTAGATTCTGCTGTCATTTTTGTTCATGACTTAAGAATCAAATAACTAATCACCCATTCTCGTCAACCCAAGGCTAAATCTGGCATGACATTTTAAAATTTGAAATATGCTGCTTTCAGAATTGATGTCCTAATGCTACTACTTGCTTTCACTAGAAAAAGCTATCATTGTCTAAAGCGATAGCTGTATAACTATAGTGAAAGCTACAGATAGTGAAATCTGTATCACTATTTTTGTATAGTTTACCTGAAAATGTAATATACCTTTTAAATAGAACTGTAACTCTAGGATGGTGAAAAAGGTTTTCAAAGTGACATGCCAAGTATAAAAATACTAGGTGAAAAGACCTTTGTCAATAAAATTTAACACATAGTTTGTTAGCAACTGGAATCTTGTGTAAGGCCTTCCAGAAGGCTTAAAGCAACTAAACGATGTCCTGAAAACATGAAATGCATGTAACCACAGTTCTGTCCACAAAGATCTGACAACAGTCACTGGGAAGCAGCTGTTAGTACTCTAGCTGCATCAGGGGTAGCTGTTCACTACAGTCAAGGTATTAAGCAAAAAAGTATGAAACATTATGTTAGTAGTGATGCAATGCAGAAAGACTTTCCCCTTGAGAAATGTTGTGAGCTTGATTGCTAACATGATCAAATAAAAGAACACTTCTGTGCCTCAAGAAAACCACTATGATGTATTTAGCACTGCCTTGTACAGGCAGGAGGAAGACTCAGGGACATCTAAGCCACTACGACCATCAGCAGTTGCACAAGACAAGGATTACACACAAATCTCAAAGTTGGTGTAGAGAGGTCAATCTCCTGATATGAACGTAAAATGAGTTTAGAAAAAAGCACAGCTCAGCTTAAGAACTGAGCCATACGAATGCCACAGACAGCTGTGTTTCTGTTGCAGACACTGGCAAATGAGCACATGCACATTACAGACCTGAAAAGAGGGAGTGTCACCCATGGAAGTCAAGAGTTAAACTTACATCCATAGGCACAATTTCATTCCCCAGTTTTAAAAGTCTTGCTAGACCACTCTGCAGGGACACAAGATACCACAGAACAAAGTTCACCGCATAAACCAAAATTTTGTGCTGTTAACATTGAATTTGCTGGGGAGGGGAAGGACAAAAGAAAAAATCCTTCCTCTTACTACAACAATCTGAGTAGTTGTATTCTAGGGGGACTTCATATGACAAAGCCGTCAATAGCTAAAGGATCCTGTGCAATTCTCAAATATACCTCCCTCCTCCTGAAAACTCTGCTAAAGTTTAAAGGGACTTAAAGGTTGTGCATTCAAAACTCACTCCAAAAAGCTAGACTTGTATCTCATTCATTTCCAAGACTCATTTAAAACCACTGGCACTCACTTACTCCATGACCTCATGTGCCAGATGCAACTAACTGGTCAGTTTGGATCTGACATACAGGTTTGCAGGTGAGGCAAATACTACATACCGCTCTACTACAACAGGAGGTTTGCAATTTAGTAACACCTCAAGACCAAAAAACAATGACACTGTAAGGTGCACTTCTTAAGTGTAGCACTGCAAGTCTTCCCTGTCCTGTGACCTCCTTTCCTTCACTTACTATATAGCCTGATGAAAGCAAAATCTTTCATATTTCAGAGACTTATATTTAGAGTGCACAATTAATGGAGACATTTATGTCCCAAATGTGGGCTACTTCACAAAATCCTCCTTCCACTGGTCATAGTAGTTTTAAAAATGTTCGAGAAGATAGGCATGTAACTTTCCGACTTCATTATGTGGCCCAAGCTATACGTTACTTCCAACCCCGCTACATAGCTGGGCTGTGTTGAGAGACCTCTAGAACACTATTTGGCTACTTACTCTTTCCTGTATTAGAAATCTTCCCACTACTCACAGTCTGCTGTTATCCATCTGCCCTTTCTTCCCTCCTCCCATTCCAATCACACACTTTTTGTTACTTTTCATTCCAGAAAAGTAAATGTAAAACTACTTCCAAGGCCAACACCTGTTACACGTGGCAACGTCTCACAGGACAGTTAAATTCAGCTCACTGGAGAAAGTTCTGGGTAACCATATCTATAAACCTTTTGTGGTGGTTCAGATACATACTTACAGGGTTTGAGGGATCAACATTTCATTCACTGAGAACACAGAAAACAACTCAGACCTCTAAGAGCTTAGACATAACACTAGTCCAAAACTCAAGGCTTTTATACACTGACTGCATAAAAGTAGATGATACTGAATTAAAGGTATTTCCCCACAGATAATGCAGGCTACACACATAGAAATAAAACACTAAATACTTGCATAATAGCATCCAAGAGAAAACTACTGAGGATCATTCAAAAAGATATGTGTATATTAAAAAGTGCTATTACCACAATTGATTAGGTTCTCTTTGCATATTTATTCATTAGTTGAAACGCATAGTAATAGACTTAAGTAAGTCATGAGTAATACTGAAAATAAGCACTGTTTGAAACTATTTTTTCTGAAATTAATGAGTATGTGTCTCCCCCTTATCCACATCCTTTTATATCANAAAAAAAAACAAAAGAACAAACAACTCTGTTAACTTGCTGGAGAGGTTAGGGGGGCCAACATTACACAAGCAATGGAGCTTTAAGTTTTAACTGTTTCTAACCAGTCAAAGAAAAGACAACTTGCAGAGATCTACAGCTTCATACAGACATGTAAGTGCAACTTCATAGGCACTTTCCTGCAGTAAATGCCACTTGGCAATACAAACTTCACCTCTCATCTCAGATCAATCCCCTGAGCAAGTGCTGTGCAATAATATCTCCCAAGAGGTATTCCTTCTCCAAAGTTAAGGGCATCTCCCTTTAACTTTTATGTTCAAAGCAAGAAGTCCAACCAAAGGGATAAACAAATGCCAAGACTGTGATACATGTGAAGGAAGAAAACCCAACATTTCATTTTTAATGTAATTTCAAGGAGTAATACAACTCACCTTTACACTAAAAGCCAAAATTATTCAGAAGTGGCAATTTAATTTCATTCCCTTATCTGACTGCGGAACGAGAGGCAGTATCATGGTACCTGCCCTATTCATTTAGTGTCTGTTCTTTAATTTCTAAGCAAAATGTGAACAAGCCATATGAAGTTACATAAATGTTGCATCATCTTAAGAATGTATCTGTTGTTTAATAATATTCTTCTATCTGCCATCAAAGTAACACTACTCATTCTTCTTACACTGCAGATTTAATCCACAAAGCGTGTTTTCCAAATTTTTGTTCAAACCAAGTTAAAAAACAAGGAGAAACATAGTAGCCTATATAATTAATATGTAAGCTGAACAGCAGTCGCAACAGAGTAAAGAACTTAAATAACTTGTGATATACCTTTTATTAAGGACAAAAAGCAACGGCTCTAAAAAATGTTTCTTTCCTTGAAAGCTATCGCTTCAGAATAGTTTTAATCCAGAGAATATTCCGTCCTAACCAGAGGTGAATCCTGTGCAATCATGCTACAGTACAACATTATTTAGTTTTTCTGGTCATTTGAGATAACAAATCGTAAGATCACATTGATCTGGGCTCTAAATTACATTATTTGCAACAAGATTTAAGGCCTATCAGAATTTTTCATTCTTTAGAAAACACGGAAGATACTGAAAGCTGAAACTAATACAAGTAGTACCACAACAGCACATGAAGGCCCCAGCTACAGACAGCATTGCTGTTTTACAGAGATCAGCTCTACCACATTCCACCTGCTCATACACCAGGGTAAGAGAAAAAAAATCATACACCTTGGTTCAACCCTCTCACTAGGGTAACAGTAGAGAGCTCTAACGAGTTTTGATTCTGACACTGCACATAACAGTGCAATGATGCTAAGAGAATAACTTCTGTCACCACAGGCTGTGTAGGGATTGCTGGGATAGAGAAAATGTTAGCACAGCTACAGAAGCAGAGACTACTGTCCAACTGAGATCCAAGTGCGAACATAAACACAAAGAGGTTATCTGAATTTGACAGTACACTCATTCTTAAACCCAGGTACCAATATGTATGGGTACTGATAACTACTACTCTTCAGTATTTATGGTTTTTTTATTTACAGAAAGGAATCATGGGCAAACAAGGTGCTAAGCCATACAGGTAATCTGTTTATGAGAACATATGAGTTAATTTCAGCAATCACGTGACAAATCTGGAAAGGTTCTCAAATGCTACAGAAGAATCATGAAAATTAAGTCACTGGAGCAGAAGCGTGTTCCTTCTGCTTTCCAGCTGTCTGAAGCCTGACAGACCTTAAACTAGTCATTGACGAATTGCTTTGAATTGTTCCATTTTTGAGTTCTGATTGTGGAAGCAAGAAGGCCCTGAGGAAAAAGTTGTGAAATGACCTGTAGTTGGAACTTGTTTTCCTGTTTCAGTCTGTAAATCTGTGTATCTGCTTACCCACTCATGCCCCTTGAGGCACAGTTCCCCGGTGTTACAAAATTCCTACCTACCTGTGCTTAACAATCTTTAAAATAAGTGAGTTTTAATGCATTGGAAGGAGCGCTGCATTATTAAGGAAGCTTCACACTAATCTCGTTGCTTAATAATAATAAATATTAAAAATAAAAATCAAGAACAAATTAAGATAATCTCCGAGTATCAACAAGCTTTCTCTAGAAGATCCCTGTAGCTTGTCTGGACAATCCAAAATACCTTTAATCACTAAATACAGAAATTGAAGCAGAGCAATCAGGCAAAACCCACACAGAGCTTGGGAGGGGGCAGGTGGTGTTGCTAGGCCTTCTCAAGCAGCACCGAAGTCCTAAGCTGCTCCTCAGTTCCACAGGCACCACATGTTCCCTGAATCCTGAGAGCTTCTTGTGCAAAATAAGTGCTCTTAGCCATTTTCACTCTCTCAGGAAGGTCACTTTCATCTAGAAATGATAATAAAAATCACCCCTTCCATCATTCTCTGCAACCGAGTAGCAAATACTGGTCTAAAGCGGAGGGCATAAACTACTCCATTCTTTCAAACTACCAAGGACTTAGCTTAATTAGCAATTAAAAGTGAGCAGTACAAAAGATTCTTTTCTCACTGGATATAATGGAGTCATCGTTGTTCTCAGATTTTTGGCCACAATGCAAGCAAGCTCGAAGCTTGCAACTGGCATTACAGGAAAACACCCTACCATTCAAAAGCAAAAAACAAGCTGCCACAAGGGAAGACAATCAACTAATAAAGAAAAATACAACTTCACATGACAGCATTTTTGCTGACAGGGAATAAATAGATTGCGACATTCCAATTCCAGCTTTTTCCTCGTACAGTTTGGAACATATCTACATTCCCAAATTAACTGAAGACAACCTTCAAGATTAGGCATCACAGTCCTAAGCAACAACCATATCCCTACCACACAATTATCTAAGCAATCCTTACACAACCTTCCACAATTCTTCACAAACTGGCCCAAGTACATCCACCTCCCCTACAAGAGATTTCCATACTACAATACAGCTTTTGCTATGCTTTCTCTAACATAACAAGTGTCTCCTTTCCAGGTTCCATTCAACCCTTAGTAGTTTTTTTCAAATTATTTATATCAAATAAACTTCTAAATATGTCTTGTCTTGAGACTACACATACAAAAAATTTCCACCAAGACAGCAAAGATGGACAGTGTATAACTAATCCCAGAAAACTGTCGAAACTAGTACATTTTTTAACACACGAACTTGTAAGTTAACAGACCCCTTTTAAGTTTGAAAATGAGACCTTATTCTGCTCATTAGTTAACATGGACTCTGATGGTCTCTGTGATCTCATCTTACTTAGGCAACAAAAATTAACTTTGCTATAAGCATGAACACCTCTAAATCCTCCCCACATATAATCAGAAGAGGCATTAAAGCCATCTCAGCTATTAATTTCCTCCACATAGTAACTACAGTTAAAAAAGCCCTCCACTACAAAAACTTAACTTGCTAATTAAAATACATGTGGTCCTACACTAAAGGTGTATTTGAGGACTTTCATAAAGTTGCCAAAAGAGGCTGGGTCAGACATGCATCTCTCTCATACGCTCTAATGCTGAGAGTTTTGTTTTCATGCACATCTTGATTTTTTTAGTTTACTTCCCCACCTCTTAAACAAGAAATTGAGAAGTATATACTGTTCTGATTCAAAATTAGCTGAATAGTTTCTAACTAGGGATTCTTTTTCAGAAATTATAAAAAGTAAAAGCTGTACTCACCCTTTCTTTTTAATTAAGAAAGGGCTAATAAACACTCATTTCTTTTTAAAAGGCGAGGGGGACAAATTTGGTTAAGAAGCACAAAAGACCCTTAAGCCTAATTTGTTGATCTTTTTAACAGGTAACATTTGAAATCAGAACAGACAGTACTTCAATTAGTTTTATAATCTCCCATCTTTGAAAATTTATAATGTTCAAGTGTTAACAAAATCACAAATTCTGCCCTTCCAACCCTTAAAACCCACGAGAGATTAAAAATACTCAAAAACCAACACATTTCTGTGCACTACACCAAAGACAAAGAACTCATAGTTTTAAGAACCATGGTGTGTATCATCTACCTTTAGTTACTGTATTTGCAACATGCCCAGAAGCTCCACTGAAGTTTACCAACCAATGTACTAAATTTTTGTACTTCTTTATTCTTCCCAATATCATTCCACTTTTTCTTTCCTACCAGAGATTGCTTATGACATGCTTTTTCATGTTATATAATGGATGTTTTCCATTTTTCTTATCCTTCCACTTTATCTCACACTCTTTCTACACTCTGTTGCATTAAACTGTACTGTTATATTCTGTACATCAGCATCATTCTCCCTTACACTGGTTTTCAGTTCAATACTTGAAACTATTTCTTGCCCTTTTAACATTTCCACCTACATCTTCCATACTTGCTCAGCTTTCTTTATCCTTCAAATCTAAAGGCAGCAAAACATGACATGAGAACAGACACATGACTGTTCTTGGCCTTCATTTTCACCTTGAGGGAAGAGCGGAAGCAGTAGGTTTCTTTACTCTTCCCCTCCTTGGGGGTAAGGAGGGAAAAGGAAAGCAGCAGTAGAAGATAAAGATGTAGACAGTGCAGTCAATGTTTCTGTTAAAGAAGCGGTTTCCTCTATCATATCTTACTTTTATTTCAAAAATGGGAGAGAGCAGAGGCACTGCTATATTCAGAACTTACAGCATATAACTCTTAAGCTTTTTCACACCCTCCACAAACCTTCCTCAATTTTGTTATCTCTATTTTGTTCCAGTTTACCTTGTTTTTAAAACCTTTTGAGGCAGGGACCAGCACTATCAAGAGCTTAAATGCTACTTTAAATTAGCAGTAACAGCTAGATGGTATCCAGGGACAAGACTCGGGTAGCTGTTGGAAAGAATAAACATAGTATGATTTCCACTGCCCCCTCCCATTTTGTCTGCATCGCTATGTCACCCATTTAATTCCTTGGTTTCACACTCTTCCTCACATCTAATCTTTTAAGTATGCTTTTCCAACCTTTCCTCCACTTCCTTTAATTGAAAATCTACTCATTTTATTTTACACTATATTCTGAAAAACCTTCCCAGAAGACTGTTTCATTTCTCCTCTTCCCCAAAATAAAATGGAGGCATGATTTTCAGTAGGCATAGGTTCAAATATAATTCATTAAGTACCCGACCTAGATCCCACAGCATCTTTCCTTCATTCTGAGTCATGTCCGCAATGACAAAAAACAGCTTCATAAAAAATTTCATTTTCTCCTACAGTCCATGTTACATATATTCTGGCATTCTCTGCTGCTGCACATATGTTCAGATCTGAACCTGTCCCAAGTCTCCTAATGGCAGAGTAACTTCACAAAAGGTCTTCCTCCAGAGAGAGTAATGAAGATAGGCCACTGTGCTCATCCCTTCAGTCCTCTCCAAAAAGAAATACAATCCTGGCAACTTGTGCTTCCAAAATATATATAATTCAATCCCCCGTAAGAAGATAAGGGAGCAAACTTTTCTGCTTCAGTAATAGTTTTATAAATATTCCTTACAGAAACAGTGTCACACTAAGCTGCACCCTCCCTAGCCTCCCAAATCTATCTCTCTTAAAGCACCTATACAGCCTTTTTTGAGTCTGCACAATGAACTGTACTGGTTATTATGAGTTTTCCATTTATACTAGATTATTTTTGATCTGAGTCAGTTCTCCAGCCTGATTCATCACACAGGCCGAAAAATGGCTTCACTAGCACATACAAGAAGCAACAGAGAGAGACAGTGCTTAAAATTCTGTTACCTACAGGAAAAACACATTTAACTAAAGCCTTAACTTTAGTCCATTTTCTACTCTAGGTTCTTGTGCAAGTAAGTTTTTAAATCATAAGACAATGAAAACAGTACTTAAATAAAAAGTTAAAATGGCAACTGCAATGGAAGTAATGTAATACTACCAAAAAAAAAAAAAAAGACCTATTGGCTCTATTTTAAAAACCATTGTACTGGATCTTCTGACTAATGCTGAAAATTGTATCCTGAAACTGTTCAGAATTTTTAAATTCTCAAAATGCAAACAGAAATTTAATGAAAAGCACATTCACAATTCAATCTGCTTTAGACTTTAATAACCAATCTATATGGAGAAGTGAATCATTATCCTCAAAATGCCACTGTGAGAAAAGGAAATGACTTAAAGCCATTTTAACAAACAACAATTAATTTAACAACTTACCACAAAGGAAATTCATATGTAGACATATAGTGTACTGGCTGTAATTCATAACACACTTTTAGTCACTCCCTTTACAAAACTATAAACGAGCTCTTAATTCTACATCTTAATTAAACAAGCTTCTTCCATGAATGCTACGTAGCAAATGCAAGAACCATAAAGGAAGTTATTTTGTCAAAACAGCTCTAATGGCAATCCATGCATCCTCATACCATAAAGTGAAAGTAGCTGAGAAAGAATATTCTTCAACTCCCAAATACTCTTAAGGGGCTTTCTGTTCATTAACACAATATTTATTTACAGAAGGAATACTCTCCTATCATTGTTTAGATGCAAAGAATAGTATTTAGTATCAAGAATAATACCTGATGCACTGCAAAATGTTGACAAACAGAGGCTCATTTTAAAAATGTACCATTCAACAAACTTTATTAGGTCCACAAGCAAACTATCAAATGGCATATAGTACTTTTGACAGTATCAATAGAACTGGCCTTGAAATAGGCCAGTCTTGAAAACAGCCTTTCCACAAGAGGAATTACAACTACTACAGCTATTTCTTTAATGTGCCTATCTGCATATCAGAAACATATAGTAAAATATTTGATTATTTTCTCTTACTTTACAGACCTTCCCTAGTCCAACAAACTCAGACCTGACTATATCAAACAGTTCCTCTCTTCCCTCATAATAAAAACGTTCTGTAAGGTACCAAGATTATCCTCTCAGGTACACCTATACAAATACTGGCAGCCTTGTGTAGGACTCCAAACAGGACCAGTTAGTTCAATTTTGTCGGTTTTTAACTACAAAGACATCTTCTGCTAGTGAACACGATTAATGTTGTTAACATTTGTAACAAAGACAGTCAGCTGGTCTCTATAATGACATCTGAAGTTTAATGAGCCTCACTTCAATTTGTAATTGTGAAGATGTGTTATTCACACGTTACACTTCAAACACCATAGTTGCAGAATCTCACCAAGAAGGTAGGTTAAAACAAAAAGTAACTTACATGAGTTGAACACGTAAAATATAAGTGTGGAACTACAGGACTGGAAGTTGTATACATATACCTACGTGCATTCACAGTGAGCATGATAATGGATCACCTTCTGGACTTACCTGAACCAATACTAAATCCTGCCACCTACCTCAGATGTGTATTCACCTCAGACTCACAGCCCATCTGCTTAATTCATTTCTGCAGAAGCTGATCTAGGCCCTTTACAACAGTAACTAGTTTTTACACAACTATTATAGTATTCTCAAACTACAAATACACACACTTCCTTCCCTTTCAGCCTGTTGAAAATATTGCAAAATCCCTCACATTACCCAAAAATCCCACCAGTTGAGACCAAGAAGAACAATATTTGTCCACTACCCAGAGATCAACCTGGTTTTAATCATGAATCTGTGAGGCTGGAAACCAAAGCTTCATTTCTCCACAGAACGTTAAGTTTGCCTAATTCTCAGTGGGATAAAGAACAGTGGGCCATAGGATTTAATTCTGGTAGTGGAAAGTCTTGTGATAAATGTTGATCAGTATAAAACCACTTCATAGTCGTAAATATTTTCGACGACTCTCCTTAATTTTGTATCACCTTACTAACGTAACAAAAACAAATGGTTCCACATGCACAGAGTTATCCAAGTATGAAACATCTACTCTTTTTTAAAATGGTGTAATAAACATATGGTATAGCTTTTAGATGATGCTTTCAACACCTACTTCAGATGGTATCAAGACTTGCAGATTGTCTTGCCTCTATAATTATCAAGTCCACTCAACCCACTACAGTGAACAAACAGCTACAAAGGCTGGTGAGAGGCAGAGCACCATGCTCTCCACGAGCCGAAAGCACACCTGAATACTAGGTATAGCAAAAAAGGTTTAGATTATCCATTTCTTCCCCACATATGGTACCCGAGATTACCTGTGTAGAAATTTGGAAGCTAGAGTCCATGAGTATTGTGGATCCACAAATGAATTAATGGAAGGATTTCAGTGGTTAAATTACTGGAATGGAATTGAAGGAAAACACCTGCATCCCATCCTTGCCACAGGTTTTCTTCACACTTTCAAAAATTAAATAATTTATCAGAACGCCTATTCCTCAGCTGCTAAAATACAGTAATATTTCTCTCTCTTCATCCCAAATTGTTGCCCGCCTTGTCTGTTTAATTATTAAGTCAGTAGGGCATGAATTATCTTAACTCTATGCATATGTGTCACTTAAAGAAATGGACCACTTCAGCCTCCAGGCTCAGCAGACCAGTACTTAAAAGCTACAGTATGTAACATTTATTGCTTAAGAAACATGAAAAGCTACTATAACAAGGAAAAATCTTACATTGTATTCCATAGCAATAGTCTCCTGATAGCGAACATAAAGCTTACTGAAATGCAAATACCAATATGCTAGCTGTCCTGCAATCTTAACTACACTTCTATAAAAACATGTTGTTCGCAGAGATGAGGTCCATCCTTGCCTTTTCATTAACATACTAAAATGACAACCGTAACCTTTGTAACTTCCTCCATTTCCTTAACTTCTGGAAACAGTAACAACACTGCACTTTAAATTTAAGAAACATTCAAGAATTCATGTTTTGGGCAATAAAACCCACTATTTTAAAGAAATATGCCTTGAACGCTAGTTTTGAAAGTATCAAAAACATGGCAAGTATCTCATACTTAAGTAACAAGTACTGTGTAATGTCCATTTAAAAAAAAAAAGTTGTTTTTAATACTAGATGAAGTACAAATATTGCAAACATATAACTATGTTATTAAGTACCAGGATGCATAAATATATCATAGACTCAAAGTATAAACATGGTACAAGCATGAATTACAGAATGTGTCATCCATTACATCTTAACCGGATCCTAAAAAACCCTACTCTATCAACATAAAGCCCAAATTGCATACAGAAGAATACTGATCTTAAAAAATGTATACATCAGTCCCAATTAGACAATAAACACACTTAACATTTTCACTTCAAATCTTTCCAATTCCAGACACCTGCACAAAAGGCCACCCATAACACAATTTACAAAATTTTAACCAACTTCAACTTGTTCCACATTGACAGACAGTATACTAGATAATAAACAAATAAATGCAGAATGTGATTTAAAAAGCCATAAAGGAACAGCACAAATACAAATTTACAGAAATTGGAGAGGCTGCCCACTTCCTGGAATGCTTCACAAGTATCTCATGGTACCAATTCCCAGTTTCTCAGTTCTCAGCACTGCCATTATATAAGGCAATCACTATAATTCTTTTTAAAGCAATATTTCTTTGTTTTGATGCAAATAAATTAAGCCAAAACATTTCCAAAGTTATTAAAAAAATGTAACTTTATTACACCTAGACTAATCTGCTAAGATGTTTTCCTGCATAATTATTTTTCAAGCAGTCTGCTATAATTAAAACTGGGGATATTTAATTATAGATTAGTAGAAAATTAACATTAAAGTCAACTCGAAAGGGACAAAGTCAATATATAATAATTCACACTGTCCGGAACTATTTTTAAACAAGCAACACCTACAATTATAAGAAAGATTAAAGAATATTGTCACTGTGCACTTATTTTGTATGCTTAATAAAAGCACAGATAATCACTTTGTTAATTTTTGTCAACACATGCGACCTTTACACAAAGGAAATACCATTTTTAAAATCAGCTTGAAAACAAAAGGGCTGCAAAACCACAAAAGGTAACAGAGCCCAAAAAGTGGCATATTGCATGGAACTACTTCATTTCTCTTTAAATCGACTTCAATATCAATACTTTTAAACAGAAACATGCTTCAAATTGTGTGTACAGGATATGACAAACTGATTAAACTCAATTAATAGGGATTAACAAACAACATCTACCCAATACATTAGACCAATTACATCAACCTAAATCTGTAGAGAAGCCAAAATAATTACAGGTTATGAAATTAAGGTTTGTCACTGAAATAAAGTCAACTTTAGCTAAACACTGGAAGTACCATCAAAAAAGAAAAGAAGAAAAAAAAAGAGGAAGGAAGGAAGAAAGAAAGAAACAGGAAATGTTTTCCAATTCACTTCCAATACTATGGATGCCCTCCCCTTAACCCCCCAAGTCATCTTTAAGCTTCACCTCCTGGGAGAACATCTTCCTGGGAGAAAGAGACATCAAGATAACAGCACGGGGTTTTGGTTTTGTTTAGGGGTTTTTTTTGCTTCTTTACATTAATGTTCTTGTCAACCACAGATGAATAACAGTAAGCACTTTCTCCTGTACAAGTCTGGCTACATTGGATTTCCAGCATTTCAACCAGTTTGAAAGGTAACCTCTCTTTCAATTTCCCTCTCCTCTCCCACAAAACCACGCTAGCTGCAAACTATGACTTACAGGCTCCTTTTCTGCAAAACAAATACCAAATTTTTGGCAACAGAAAATTCTGTTCCTCTGTCACACATACTAACAGCGTGTACACCATTACAGGGAAGTTTGATTTCTTCTGGCTTATGAGATATCCGATACATGGAGCAACAATACAATATTCCAGACCTTTAGTCTCTATCTTCAATAATTCATAAAATTGTATAGATTTGATGTCTTATCTGCTCTTTTGATTTGCTACACCCAGCAGCAGGACTCAGTTTAATGCATGATACTACAGCCATACATCCTACAAAGGAAAAAAAGGCAGGGATTGCAGCCCAGACCTGGAGCATGAATAAAACCCACAACTATGTTAAAGCTCCAGACATGAAGCTTCCTCCATCCCTGAAAGAGATCCCAGATTCTTCATATTAAACTCTGTCAGGGTGTGCCTTCATTAAACCCGAGTTGCCACTGCACTCCTGAACAGCCTGCAAGTGGCTGGATGGAACGAACGCACTGCCTCTTGCCGAGTGAACCTCAGGAAAAACGCGAGTAGCACCTCCTCGTATTGAGGCACTGAATTTAAGCCAACAGAATCCTGCTGCTGCACAAGTGCCTGTGCAGATAACGGAGCAGTTCCATCAACACTTGCAACCCAGGTCTTCACCAGTCTCCCTGGGCACATACACTGCTCCTACCACCTTAACCACAGGTAAGACTGTCCACAGAAGAGACTCTGCTACAGCCTGCCCTTTTAAAAGCTTCAATAGCCGGTGTGCTATTCTCACATTGAGAGGAGTACTGATAAAATTTTGCCTTTGTGAAGGATTCCTCTGGAAACGTGACTCAATGGTTTTCCTTACTTGCTATACTCGCACATAAATCTCACGTTACTTTGTAATGTGCTGGCTTGTAGATTCTTAAATCAATCAGTTAGGATTTCATAATTATGGAGACTAGGATCTTTGTCAGCTGTTGTTGCTCCACACACAAAAGGGAATATTTTGCTACTAACACTGTAAAACCTATTAATTAAATGGACACATATATGGCCACACTTAACTACAATAAAAATAACCCTTACATGGAATTAAAGTGATTTGCTAGATTAATTACTCTAAACCTCCCGGTACAGTGTAGACTGTATGAGGCTTCATGCACACAGAAAAGGAATTAAGTAACAAACATCTTAAAAATAAAACTTCTTACTTATCAATAACAGTAACTGAAACGTGCACATTCCCTGAAAGTAAAAGCACAAACAAAACATAACTTGTTTCGAGCCCAGAAATTCTTCTCAAACATCTCTGCACTGAACAGTAACATTTTAATCTTTCTACTTCCTTAACAATCTATTTTTCTCAGCGACAAGTTTTACTGACAACACACTTTGTGAGTTAGTGTGTAATTCATAAACATTCAAAACAGTATCAGAAAACTTGACGCAAAATATTTGGTTGAGTAATATTTGCTACATAGATTCATACATTGATACAATAGGACAACATGCAATGGTATTTTTAGAAATGTACTTCAAAACTATCAAGATGCTGCACAACTTTAGTCATCTCAGACTGTCTGCATATACTAAAACTTTAATCGACTGGTATAAAAAAGAAAGTGCATTATATGCAAGAAAGGGGTCAAAACTCAACTAATATGCTGAATTGCTGCTTGCATTACTTAATTTTACAGTACGCAAAATAAAACTTACCCTAGTGATGTCAGGCAACAGATCTAATTACATATGATGCTTTTATTTTCTACCTGGCATCCTTAAGCTCTATCCCATATATGATTCTCTGTAATATTTCCAATAGCCTCAACAGCATTCACAGAGCAGACATTAATTCTGGTCCACTAACAGTTAACGTATGTTATTTAACTGGTCTGACGTGTCACTCCCCTATCTTTTTGACTTATTGGAAGAAGTACTTTTATAAATAACTCTGAAAAATGAAGAGGAAACCACGAGATATTTTAACATCTAAGCACAAAGAAAACTGTACTTGCTTTTCCTTCCATCCCTTCCCCCTTCCCCCACGTCCTGACATTGAGCTTTTCCAATCACACCAGAAATAAACACCCAAACACATGTAAGGGCCTAGGCTACCAGATTCAACACGCTTTACAGTTAGGTCTTCAGATCCACCAAACCAGCGACAGAAAAAGATTCTTTGTATGAAAATACCAGCGTGCGGCTTGGGCACAACAATGGGATGAACAAAGTGTCAAACGCAGCGCTCCTGATAGGAACAAGTCAGAAAGCAGCAACCAGCCGAACATCATCCCCTGCTCCAACTGTGGGGTATTTTAAAAACAGCTGGACTTATCCTGTCACACACGGGTTTAGTCTTCTAAAGCCAGCCGGCAGGCGCTCAGCCTGCGCGGCCTTTGTCAACAGCTCACGGATGGGCAGCAGAACGTGCTACAGGTTGATAAGGACACAGGGGCTGCGAACGCCCTGCCTGCAGCGGGGAAGCACCCAGAAAGAACTTGCAATGCACAGGAGAGTTTCCCCTCAACCCTCACCGGGAGCTCCAGGCGACGTGCCCTATTCCTTCCCGGCATTTGTTTCGTGTTTACCTCCCCCACCACCACTACCAACCCCCCCTTCTCNCAGCCATTACTTAACTAAATGACAGGGACAACAACTTTTCACAGAAACAAACACCTCTCTCCAAAGGCCGGGCAGGCTCCAGCAACCCGCCGGGGCCGTCCCGCTGCCTTGTCAAGCCGCCCGGCAGCGGGGACGACAGTGAAAGGGCG
>VWZL01004287.1:0-81508 GCA_013396915.1 Stercorarius parasiticus | reverse complement strand
GGGGTTTTTTGTGTGCGTACGGTTGGACACAATCTCAAAGGTCTTTTCCAACCATGAAGATTCTATGATTCTATGACTTTATTCTAATAACGCTTCTGACACTCTCTTTGCAGAGTTTAGTATGCTGGTCAGGCTCCAAATTCACTTACTACATCTTTGTTCTCCTTTCTGCCTTCATTTTAGATAGAAAATGGGTCGGCTGTGTAGTGTCCCATCAGTGGTTTTTGGACAGTCTGTCCATTGATGTTGGTCTCAATCCAGGAAAAAACACTTGTAGTCCATGTTCATGCATGTATATATTTCATTGGGAGAGGAATGAAAAAGGTACGCACAAGGTGCCCGAAACATGCATATGATCTTTATCCCTTACTTATGACATGTTAAGATACTTCAGAATTATATAATACAGATTTTGAAGTTTCCACTGAGTTCAAAAGGATTATTAATGTCAAAATTGTGGAATGAAGGCTGGATGGGGACAGTGTTATGTGGAACTTGCTGATTCCATAACAGTGAATCGACGAGTGTGTGCACTCTTATTCTACACAGTATCAGTCTAAATAGTAAATAATAAGAACCCTAAACTGGTCTGGTATTGTCTGTCATCTTGCAGTGTAGCAGACAAATTGATAAATTCTGCTTATTTAAGACTTCAGTTTATTTACATAGTATAACCTTCAAAGGTGGATTCTTTTTCCTTCTGACAGTGCTGTATGAAAATTTTCTCAATCGAAAGAGAGAACTTGAGTTACACAGCAGTTCTGTATTGAATTTATCTCCCTGCTGACACCTGTAAACTGTGGAAAAACACACTAATGTAACTTTACATGTGAAATTTACTTTCCTCCATAAAATTTTTAGCAAATTACAGTTTTCATATAATATGGAATTTAAGACTGTCTTACACCTACTGATGCAGAAATGCTAGGATAGGCGGTATACCAAAGCTTCTAGAGCTTAATCTAAAACATGACAGTTTTAGTGTCTTCCATGGACACAAGTTCTTTACCTTTTTTCTTTATTGCTTTCCATCAGGGGAAAGTTAGATATAAGAATCCCTACTCTAATAATTTTTTTAATCTAAGGGTGCACAGAGGTTACCTGCAGTTTTTTGGAGTTTATTTTCAGCTCTCTCATAAAAGTTTTTCTTGCATATTATCCCAGGTGATGGGAACAGTAATCCTTGCTGTGATACGAGGCTGGAAAGTAACCAGGGCTTTTACCTAGAACCAAGATTTTGAAGTGCTTCTTACTGTAGGTAGTAGTAAAGGTATCCGTCAAACGAAAAAGCTATGCTTGTAAATAAGAATTCAGTTTTTCCCAGAAAAAAAGAAAATGAGTGAAATGTTTCATTTCATTTTTAAAATTTGTTTAACTTGCAAATGAATAAGTATCTCTTGCAAATAAAAATCAGACTTTCATTTTTAAATGTTGTAACAAAGCATTAAATATTCAGAATGTGGTGTTATTATTTTCAGTATCCACGAAGTCTGATTTCACGTAGAATTTGTTATCATGAAGCTCTGGACTCATATGCTAGTGAGAAATATTTTCTTTGACTTTTCATAGAGATAACTTCCCAATTTGACTTTCTCAGTCTAGGGGAAAACAGCTACCATCTTTTTTTATTTTGACTAGAGTAGAAGTGCAGGTATTATTTTTGTCTAGTCCAAAATTAATTATTTTTAATATGCAAGTGAATTTAAAGCAAATTAAATAATACCAGAAAACATCTTTGACTTTAAGACAAGCAAGCAGAGAAATATGACAAAAAAAGATGATCTACTTCTGATAAACTGCTTTGGAGAGACTACCATCTCTTCTGAAGGCTAAACTGCATTCATGGAACATAATAGATTGATCCCCTTCTTGGGAGTACAACAATAAATATTAATTTTAAAACCATATTTAGGCAGCTGAATACTTTTCTGTAATGCTAAATAGGCAACTAAACTAAATGGAAGTTGAACTTGCTTCAACTGAAACTATTTTCATGTTAGCTGTTAGTAACTTTGGTTTCTTCTTAAGTTCCTCAGCGATTTCTAGACTAGAAAGGGAATCCGTTTGCCAGGCACCAAAGAGTGAGTCTGTTACAATGCTTATTCTGCAGTAGAGGAAAACTTATTATGAAACATTCTGTGTTTAAACCCAAGCTTTGCAGTTTTCAGTTTGGTATGATACTGGTCTGCACCAACAGGTGTATGTAAACCCAAGCTCTTGTTTCCCATGTCTAGTGACATTAGGGTTATGTGTTTGTGCCTGCACAACCTTCATGACTTGTAACAGTGTATAGAGAACAAACTGTATCAGTAAAAGCCTGTTGAAATAGTGATGCACTTGACCAAAACAGGGATGAGAGATGGGAGATTGTTCACTTAACATATCAAGTTTGTTGAAATGAAAGGCAGTGATCTTCCTGATTCAGGTGACACTTGCTTCTCAGTTTCCCATCCATTTCTGTGACAGCTCACCATTAATTTTGCCAGAGCAAACATTCATATGGCTTGTTGCAGATGATGCTGTTTAGTAATCCATACAATTAGCAACTATTTGATTGGGTTGTTTAGTTCTTTCACATCTATGCTTCTAAAACTCAGCTGAGCATTGCTGGATAGTTCGTTTCAAAGCCTCTTCTTCCAGTGCTGTATTTGCATTATGTGATTGTTTTTGTGGCTTTTTAACATATTAACAATGGTGGAAGCTTTTCTTTAACTTCCCAGGAAATAATTACATGAAGTCATCAAAAAGAATAGGAAAATAAGAGTATGAAAGGTAGGGTTTTTTAATTTAATTGGTGGGGGAGAAGAGTCAGTAAGTAATTAACATTTAAAAACAATTAAATTAAACAAAAGAGGGGTAATAGTTTACTGCTGTAAAGTACCATAATGGTTCATCGAAACTCTTCTTACCAGTTTAAAAATGTAAGTTAACAAGGCCCTTGCACAAGCCTTCAGCTTGTGCTTTTAGGATGAAGCCATTTAATTGTTAATGAAGTACAATATGTAGTACAAGTCTAAGACAAATGGGGTTTTATTAAGGAGCTTAAATTTTAAAGGAGCTACAAAAGAAATGTCTTTACTGTGTTCTGTTAACCCTGCTTGGAGAAGTATGCTGAAAACCACTGAAGAGGTATAACAAACCAGACCTAATGGGCCCCTTGCTGGTGTGTTGGTCGTCTTCATTTATATCCTACCACACTGTAAGCGCTGTTAATGCAATCTGTGATATCTCTGTTATTTCTTCATTATAGAGTACACTTCTAATTATAATTACAATGATTTTATTACTTGAAGAGAAAAACCTCCCAGATCACAGGAAGCTAACAAGATGAGGCTCTACTTGTTCAGTGTGCAAAATGTCTAAAAAAAGTTAGAACTAACAGTAGCTTATATCAGTAAAATCTTGTTCTCACTTCCAATGAATACATTACAATTATTTTAAAAGTAAAGAGGTCAGGAGGAAATAAACACAGAAAGCATGTGAGAGCTTTCCAGGATGGTAAAATTGATATAATGATATAAATTTTGTACTTGGCTCTTGAAAGACCTCAAAAAAAAAAATCCTAGTCTGCACACATCTTCTGGAGGTGGAGAGTGTTACTAATATTTCAGAAACTGATGTCAGAATCTTGAAAAGCCCTGAACTTTAAGACAGTTCAGACTTTCAAGTTCTACTTCATCTCTAATGTTTAATACATAAAGTTTTATACCGTTTAGAAGTCAAAATACACACTTGAAATGCCAACCTCAGTGAAGTGTTTGACAAGTGTCTTTCTTCATATATAACGCTTTAGAAATGCTTTTGGCCTGAATGAGTATATGAATGTGAGGGACTGAGGTGATCTTAAGGGAGAAACATGGACAAATCTTTCCATGTGATGATCTTCATCCAAAGGAGATCAACAGATGAAAACCTCAAACATTTTAGAACTGTGACACTAAAACTTGGAAGAAACAATTTAAATGTGTGACATGCTGCAGACCAGAAACTGAACTTTTAATGATCAAGCTAAGAAAACATTTCCATACATATGGATAGGATGGGAATGTAATGGAAAGAAGCAGTAAGTGTAGCATGATTACAATTTACTTTGTAATTGTTTGAAGGCTTGAGAAATTAATCTTAAATATAGAATATGACAATTTTTATTAAATAGTTTTAAAATATTTTATGTATTTACATACTAAGATTTAAAACTTTACCTAACTTTCAAAATAACTAAAAAAATCTGAAGACTGATTACTTTCACTTAACAACTTGTAATCAAGGTGTTAAATTATGGGATTAAAAAAATAGTTCAAAAGAAAGACAGAGATGCCGAAGTGGAAAAATAGACACCTGACCATGTTTCCACTGTGCTGCAATAAAAGCTAATTATATCACTGGACTAGAAAGCCAGGAGACTTGAGTGTACATCTGCCTCTGCTAACCTTGCTGTACACATGACCTGTGGGTTAGTCTTTCCATATTTGTGAAGTGTTTTTTCTTCCTACCCTGCTTTTAATCACTTAGCTTGTAGAGCCTTCCCAGACAAGGATTGTCTTTTAGCATATTAGCATTTAACTCAGATGTGCTGTGATCTCTGGAGTGACCTGGACCTTACCTAGAGCTCTCAGAAACCCAAAACTGGTTCTGGCTGTGACTGCCTAAAGTGTGAAAGAAATGTTTCATGTTAATAATTGAATGTCTGTTTGCACTTGTAAGATCAGGTCTCCATCCCACATACATAGTTTAAGCACAAGAATAGTCTAATTATACTCCATTGGTTTTTCAAATGAAGGATAAGACACAGGATTGTTTGTGTGCTTTCTATGTGCTGAGAAGGAAAATGGTGATAAATCTGATAGAGAATTATATTGTAATAGAACACATAGAAACAAATGTGACTGTCCCCATCTGAAAGTGATAACAAATGTCTGTTTATGGAGCTTGAGAATAAAAACATACAAAGTAAGATTCTGTTCCTTCCTCAGCATGAGCTCAGCTGTGTCCACAGCGGTTTTTTCCTCTCTGTGGTAGTGGTTTCAATGTAATAATGCAGTATATACTGGCTTTTCTAAATGAGATTGTTCCACTTTGTTTTAATTGAACTGGAATAGATATAATACTCATACTTGTATATGTATGCTTATGTATATACAAATCCTAATTATATACAGTATATATAATTCCTACACTTAATAAAATGCAGCCTTCTTCTCATGTAATCAGTTCATCTCTATGGTTGCTAAGCCTTTTTTTGAGGGTTGCTTTAGCTGTTTTATACTGAGTCCTATGACAAAATATAAACCAGCTTAGATCTACATTCTTTTCAAGGGGGATTTAAATCGCAGGCTCAACCCATCCCATTCTGAAGTACTCTTCTCTAAAGATGATCATATGCTGCTGCTATTCTACCTTCAACCTTTGTAATGTGTGGGGTTTTTTTCTTTCCAAGTCCTTCCCCAGCTCAGCTCTTTCCATGTTTTGTGGAGAAACTTCTTTTCACGTGGTACCTAGTTCTTACCTGGATGATACTTCTTGCTCCAACTGCAAGAATCAAATCTCAGTTGCCATGTCGAGATGGTTCAATGCATTTCTCTTTCTATCCTTTGTGTTTCCTGTGTTCAGAGTCTTCTGGCTCTGCATGTACATTAGTCAGGGATGTACTGTGTCATGTGTAGATTGTATCAGGGATTGGTCCATCAGGTGTGCTCAGAATGTGCCTGATGAATAACTGTAGAACGGTGTTCTCTAAAAGAAGAAAAAAACTTTAAGTACAATGGATGCTATTCCATAGTCAGCTTCCAAAAAAATAGAAAATTTAGATTCAATTTATATATTTACTTGAGGAAATTCAAATCTACATCTTTTTGAAGAGTGTAATAACTATTATAAAAAGATAAATTCTTTGTGTGGGGAGGATATTCTTACTACTCCTGGTTGAAAGTTGTCCTTTGAAGCAAANAAAAAAAAACACAAAAAACAAAACAAACCCCACCAAAACTATCACCAGGCGCTGTGATATCAAAAGAGAAAGGAAAAGAAAACTTAACTATTTACCTTAGAGGTTAGGAAATGTATTTGTGAAATCCAGAGTATTATTCCTTTTAAGAACAATGTATTTCTGTTTCAAGTTTTGCCGGTGCAAAGATTGTTAATCACAAAAGTGTTTGTGGAAACAAGATGCATACATACAATTCAGAGAAAACAGACTGCTGTTATAACACTGAAATGTAGAATTAAAGTAGTATGGATGACACCAGCAAAAAAAAACCAACAACACAACAAAACAAACAAAAAACCAAAACAAACAACTTGTACCAGAAGTACCTGCAGGCTTATTCTTAAAGGCACAACTCTAGCAAAAGTGTATTTGGTGCACTGTGTAGGAAGCTGATTAGGTGATAACCCATTGCACTATAATGGTAGCTTTTATTCTTTTAGCATTCCATTACTTAAGTAAAAGGACTTTTCTGTTTAACAAAACATATTGTTGTCTGGTACACAGAAATATATAATTTAACACATCTCGTTATCTAACAGCTCTATATTTTTATCAACTCAATAGGCTCTTTTATTTTCCTCCTGGTTGCACTGTGATTACATTCTTTTATCAGATATTCATTTGAAAGAACTGAAATGAATTAAGTAATATTTTGAGTTTAAGTATCAATTGCACTTTAATAACTTGTATAACAATGCTTCTTATTTTTAATAAAAGTAATATTCTGGAAATAAGAAGGTATCTCAACACCTGCATAGAAGAGAATAGCTCATTTTTCTCCCACCTGTGTTGGTGCAACTCCACTACTTGGGAATCTGACACAGTAAATTAACAAAATAAAACTACCCACATGGTATATTGTGCTATGACTAAGGGTAAACAATATTAGGTGCTAATTTATATGCTAAGGCATGATCCTGCAAACATTTATGTATGTAACTAAGTTTACAATGTGCATGAATTTACTTGAATCCATAAGCATTTGCATTATCAGGGCAAAATAAAGAACTGGCTCCTACTCTGTATTCATCTAAAATAGTGGAATAACACTTTACTGAGGTACAGGTAGAATAGCTGCAAACTATTTCAAATATATAGTATATTTTCTCTTAACCTCATTTGAGAATGAAAATGACGAAGGGTTGTAGGATCTGTATGAGTATCGTATTTAATCCTGTTTTAATGTTGTTTCCGTTATTATGAGTAACTAATAATAAAACAATGTTGTTTCCTTACCATTTTCCCTGGGAAAGAACCAGTAGGACAGTGGTAGTGATCTGGGAAAAGCTGCTGTATGACAGCGGGGGGGGAAATGTGTTCTTCTGGCAAGTGCTGTTTTAAGAAAAACCTGCATAGGTACAGGGTGATAAATGTAAACATACATCACAAATCAGTCTCAGAATCATTGTAGATTTACCAAACACTCACTGCAGGAAGCTTTTCGGAAGTGTATGTTTCAAACTACAGTGATTGCGCAATAGTACTTTCCTACTCCTTATTACAAAAAACCCCAAAGGGTAAAATTCTATTAATAAAACTGAGTAAAGTGACACATCTCCAAAATACAAAAAGAAAAATTATAGGGAGAAGCATACTTGGACCATCCTCATTAAATAACAGAGTAAGTGTCTTCCTAAAGCCACATGCATTGTATGTGACTGAATAATGAAGAGTAGATGTTATCTTTAAATGACCTTAACTGTAAATCACTATACTGCCAATATTACTTGTAGTTGTCATGATTCATGTTTACAGCTGCCAGCTATCCTCCAACGACCCAGTTTAAATGTTATGCATGGAGGAGGAATTAGAGAAGTGCTTACTGAAAACCTAATTAACCCCCTAATGCATTTAAGGTGAACTCCTTGTTCCTTAAATGTCTGAATATGCATAATAACAACAGTCGTCCAAGGGGAGGATTCAGTGTCCATTTTAGGAAACACTTCCCTAATATCCCCTTCTGGGATCTTTGAAAGACTTATTTAGCTCTCTGTGAAGGTATTGAAGGATGTGAAGTTTTTGACTCCACCTTACTGCACATCTTCCCTTGCGCCTTGAAGAAAGTTGAAAGGGCCTGATCCATAGTTTGCCTCACTCAATGGTAGAGCATTTTGGTAAATAGATGCTGGTTTAGCATTTCAGAAAGATTAACTTGCTGAGAATCTAGAACTTGTACATTGCTTCCACAGTTTCTGGAATACAGTTGTCCATATCTCCTGGATTCCCATTGCCAGAGAGAAACTTGTCCATGATGTCTTATGGCATGATAGAACTAGGATACTTTTTATGACTTGAGACTGAGCTTGCTAAGTAACAAAGGTATGGTAGCTCCGTTACCTTTTTCAGCTGCTGAGAAGATCACAAGGCTGGCAGAGTGATTTTAAGAGAAATGTCTAAATTATTAAAGTAAAACAAAATAAATAGGTTGTTTTTTGAAACTTAGTTCAAATGTAGACTGATAAACAGATAAATAATTTATTTTATAACACAACTCTCCTGAATTTGTTTTGACACAATTGTAGGACCTGATCTGAAACCTGGTTAACCAATGGGGATAGACAACAAATAAACATCAGCTTAAGGAAGTAAAACACAAAGTTTAATCTAGTCCAGTTATGCATTCTCTGATAGTGTCTGATAGTAAACACTGAGGCAACTTCTTCCTTCTTCCCTAGTCCTCAGTAAACTCTCACCCAGGATTTTCCAAAGTAGAATGGATGAATTAGTGCCTTTGTCTATAATGATCCCTGATGTTGTCCTTATTTTTGTGTGGGTTCCCCCCCCGCATCTGTGAATCTGTTTAAGCACCTTTTGAGCCCGGTAAACTTCTGGCATCCACAGTATGCTTCAGTGAGGAGCTCTACAGCTTACCTATGCCTTGTGCAAGGAATTGCCTTCTTTTGACTGTTCTGTGTGCTAGTTTCCTGTGATGGTAATGTGTTCGATCTAAGAAAACAGGAAACAGATCCTTCTTTATTCAACTTTTGTTGTGCTCATAATTTAGTAAACTGCTATTGTATCTTGATTATTTCTTTTAATGGCTAGTGAATTCAGTTAATTGAACTGGTCTTACAAAAGTATGTTATATGTTCTTATTGCTGTTCTTTCATAGACATACAGCATCTAGTCTTTTGCATTGGGGAACCAGAACTGTACAACAGCATTAAAAAATAAATAATTGGACTTCAACTGATGCTCTTTATTTTTTTTTTTAATTGAAGTATTAGCCCAGAGGAGTACAGGAAGGAGTGGTACTGTGTGTCTCCAATTCTGTTGCTTCAGCTGGCTACAGAAGGTGTACATATAAATCAACAGCTGTAGAAAGCTCTGCTAAAAAACCCCCCACAACCCAACCCTGTCATCTTTGACTGTTATTTATAAAGGGAAAAAACTCGAGGGGTAACCAAATTGATACAGCGCTCTAATGTGAAAAATAACATAATCAATAAAGACTAAAGTAAAATGTCCCTGAGGTCTGAACCTGTGGGGGTCTGTTCCTCAAGAGGCAATATTTTTCCTACTCTATTTACTTAAAATCTTTAATAAGAATTAATTTAAATTTGCTCTGTTCAGTCACAGACAAACATGACCCTACATGTGGTATCACAAACCAGATATGTTTTCACTAGAACTGTTAAAGACAGTACTTGCTGCAATCACCAGCTGCCTACTGCTATCCTTCTGCCTGGACAGTATCACTCAGTTAAGGAAGAATTGGTTTGGTTTTATTTTTAAGGGGTGTTTTTGGGTGTGGTTTATTTATATCTTCTTACAGTAGGCTTTGAGTGGAACCAAAGAAACTGTCATGCCACAGTAATTGCAGATTGAATAATCCCCATCAGAAGGCAGAAACAGAGTTGCGGTGATCTTGTCTCGGACTGCACTCACTGACAGACTCCCCCCTCCATTTCAGTAAGCAGTTGTGTTCTGTGTATGACCACTTAATTCTCTAGCGGCATAAATATAAGGAAAAAACTTATACACAGGCAAACTGACTAAAGCCCATAGGGGATGATTTCAAAGATACAAATGCCTCTTACTACCTGAAGTGTAACCACAACTTTGCAAACCTTCTTTAGGACCCAACCATACCCTCTTCTTTCATGTGGCTCATTAATACTTAGAAAATGAAGTGAAGTTGAGGCAAACCGGCTTAGTAATTTTGGAATAATGAGCATTGGTGTTGCTATTTTCACATGTGGGTAGCTGAACTTGTGTAGTGTTTTTGCTTGTTGATTTTTTTCAAAGTATCAGTAAGAGTGAGTCTAGTTACTTAAAACTATGTAATACTTCAGTAGGAATTCAGTAGGAATCCTCTATGTAGAAGTTAAGTAAATTAACTTGTCTCTTCTCAGCTGTTATTTATAGCATTGCTACAGGTCAGGACACTTGAAAATTGAGCTTCCCAAGGTGAACATTGTTGTATTCTTATTTATATTTTTGTGTATCTATGTCAGTCCTTCCCCTGTTAATAAAATGTGTGAATGACCATGTACTGTCTCTTTCATACTGTGAAAGAGATGAGTTTCAACAGTGAATCATAGAAATCAAAGGCTCAAATCTCATAAGAGTGAAATACAAGTTTTGCAACACAGTAGAGAATTTTCATTAGGCCACGTCCTGGGGAAGGACTTCCTTATTCCTGCTTCCTGTGCTAACCTTCAAACTTATGGCAAAACACCAAAGAGACCATAACTTATCTTCTGTTACTCCTATTTAAGAATTCTGGTATTTTGAACCTTTCAGTGCAAGAGAGAACAACTGCTGTCCATTGGGCAAGGCAGAGGCTTAATTGACAGAGCAACAGTTATCAAGGCACAGTAATCTTACTGATTATCCCATTGTTCATCAGTGCCTTGGTCAGATGACTTCTCTATCTTAGGGCAACCAGTGATATCAAATCATTTTGTTGGTGTAATTTAGGAGATCCTATGATTTAGCTAGAGGTGTGTTGCTTTGGGTTTTTTTTAAACACAGAACACAGTTTTATGAACACCATTATTCTATTTAGCTATCTAATTTTATTAGCTAACTTTTAACTTTTCCCTGTGTATTTACTTAAGTTTGTGGTTAGGCACAAACAATTGTTGAAAGCAGCAGCACATTAAAAAATGAACTTGTTATATCTCCCGCTATTTCACAAACAAACACTTTCATGACTCCTTCATTTTGCATGTATATATATATATTTAAGGTTTTTTGGTGCACACGCACTTATGCCATTAGATTACTGGAACAAGGCAATCGGAACAGATCTTGTATTCAACTACTGTGCTGCTGGTGGTTTGCTGAGTGGGCTATCAAATTTGCTTTAAAGAAGTAACTAGATTTTTGTCAAAAAAAGACAATGTGAGCACAAAGTTAAAAACAAATAAGCAATTAACAGTAATTGACACTTAGAAACAGAAAAGGCATTTTCCACTTTTTCTTCCTGCCTTAACTGCACCTTTTCCTTGTTTTGTATTATAAATGAATATTAATGTATAAAACAAATCGGTTAAGTTGTATCTGTAGTTCTAATTAAGGGACACAAAACGTGTATGAAACATAATACATCCTCCAAGAACATTAAAAAGCATTGGAAACATAATTGTATCCTAAATATTTTGTTGTTCATTTGCAATCAAAGCATTTCTTCACTTTGCTTGTAGTAATTAAGCACTAATCTTTTGCTGAAAAGCTGCACTTTAAAATAGTAAATGGGTCAAAATATATAAAATATGGGAAACCGTTTTTAAAAGGAAAAAAGAACATGAAAATTGACAGATTTAGTTCCTGTGAGCCAGATTTTGGAAGTTATTTAAAACTGTCTGACACCTGGATATATCCTTAAATACTTTCAAAAGTTTGGCAGCTATTCAACTTTCTTGTAGGGGATCAACATGGAAGATGAGCAACTCTGAGACCTTGTAATAGTGCAGCGTGTAATGTGCAAAAGTTGAAATTGTATTAAAGTTTTATCTGTAAATTCTGATTTCTCCTTCGAAAAGAGAATCCTGTAGCTTATAGAACAGGTTAATGGCCGGAGTTGTTTTTACTCTTGTCAGGGCTGTTAGTGGTATAAAGTATTTAAAACTGAAAGGGAACCCCGAGTTCCTGACCTGGCTCATGTTGTAGCTGTGTGAACAATGAGGCTATAGAAGCCATTCACTGTTGTTCTGCCTGGTGCTGGCTCTGTAACTTGTTGCAGGGGTAGCTGGAAGGCACCCTGCTCTTTTTTGGGGCTCTGTCCTAGTGGCAAAAGCACTCGCCTCACCTGCAGGATGGGAGGCTTCATCCTCTTCACGGGAGAAGGATGGGGACCCTGAACACATGCTTTAACTAGTGCTTTTCTGAGTGAAAGGAGACTGTAGACTGCTCCTAGTGAGATTTGTAAATAACTATTACCTTAGACAGGTAAGAAGGTAGCTCCCTGGATGATTAATTACAGGCTGATGCAAAGTTGCCATGCTTGGAAACTGTGTTGACCTGTTTGGAAGGGGACATAGCACTGAATTGCAGCAGGGCTGTGCCCTGTTCTCAGTGCCAGCTGAGTTATTCAGCACCAGTTCGGTGTATCTGGTAGGTTGTGTTACGTTGCCTCAGTAGACTTGCTCTTTTTCATTTTGTTCATAGTATCGCAGAGTCATTTACGTTGGAAGGAAGCCCTTGCTCCAGCAGGGGCAGCTTTGAGCAGGTTGTCCTGGACTCTGTCCGGTTGGGTTTTGAGTATCTTCACGGATAGAAACTCTAGAAGCTCTCTGGGCAACTTGTTTCAGTGTTTGACCACTATCATGGTAAAAACCTGTTTTTGTGTGTTTGGATTGAATTTCATGGTTTTAATGTTTTTGTTTTAATTTTTTTTCATATCTTGTAACTTTTATTCTGCCTTTTGCCCTTGTCAATGGGTGGTACTGAGAAGAGCCTGGCTCCTCCTTCTTTGTTCCCTTGCATCGGGTATTTATACGCATTGATAAGATTCACCTAAACCTTATCTTCTCCAGGCTGAACAGTCCTAGACCTCTTAGCCTTTCCTCTTATGAATGATCCTTCAGTCCCTTAATCGTATTTGTTAGCCAAGTCCAAAAGAAGTCACAAATGTTCCACAATGGATGGAGCACCAAACTTAAAATGTTAAGCTTTTAGCAAATATAATGCCCAGTGTCTCTAGTTAATGGATGCACATGGATGAACTAGGTAATACTGAAATGATTTAGACCTAACTAATGTGACTAACCAGTGGAAGCAGGAAGTCTAAGAGCTGCTACACCTAGTTAATAATCAGAAGTCTAGCTTTCTTAGTTTCAAGAGTAAAATGAACATGCTTGCTATTAGATCTTGGAGTAAGTTACTTGCAGCTGCCAAAGATCAGCCATTCATAGAGGTAAAATGACATGGCATTTTGTGTCCTGCTAATGACATCAGTGATGAGGGTTCCATAGGGATTGCCTAACAGGCAAGAGATTTTCTCCAGTTGGCTGACTTTCCACTCCACTGCTGACCATTAAAGAGAAGAAGAAAATAGCCCACAGTGCTGAAGATAATTTGTTTTTGATTACATACAGAGATCAGGGGGAAAAGTCACAAAACAAACCCCTTCCCAGGAAAAAAATCCAAACAAAACCAAACAAAAAATAGTGATTTATCCAGGCAGAAAATGTGTATGTATCTATTTTGAACTAAAACTGCATATCCAGATTGAATTTGAGAATTAGTTTGTGGAAAGAAAAGAAGAAGTTTTGAAATGTCAAAATAATTCTGTTTTGTCATTCTGAACTGAAGCATTTCTGTTTTCTTAAGCCAGTGGCTAGGGAACTGACCTGTAATCTTTTTCTAATTCATAAGATGGGCTTGAACATAAGTATCTTATGCCTCTCAAAAGTAGCTAGAGGCCACCTGAGATGGACCTTTCTCTGATTCATCAGCTGAAACCCTTCTGCTATCTAGATCAGTCCTAACTATTCAAAAAAGAACAGAAGAGAGACTCAATAGCCTGTCACATTCAGTGTATTTGAAAAGAGAATGAGAAGGGGCGGGGGGGGGGACACGACCAACCCCAAAACGCTTCTATTCTGGGTCAATTGGTCTGAATTTGTTTCTTTGATTTTTTCAACTCAGTAGCTAAATTGAAAAATCAATTATTTACACATCTCTAACTACATGCTTCTCTTTTGCCAGCCAGTTGTTAGATATGGGCATTTCAACAACTTCCCTTCTTGCCTAAGATACACAACCTCCCATCCCTCACCCTGCTTTTATGTAGCAAGCTGTGTGACAGCTTAATGGAGAGTGTATCAGTCCTTGTGGAAAACCTGCACTCCTGTTGTGATCTCATTTCATTACTGAAGGGACAGAAGTCAGTCTTTTGACACCCCCTCCTCCCCCCAGTCACTGAATGTTTGTAAACAGTTTGTTTATGGAGCTATATGAAAATCTGTGGAGCAATTCATATGTAAGATTAAGATATCAGAGGGTTTGTCTAGAAGGTAGGACTCGGATTGTATGCATGTTACTACATTGAAATGACAGTCTTAACTGTGTGTGTTAAAGCAGAAGTGTGCATAAAAAAAAAAGAAATATTTTAAGTGCTATTGCTTAAGATTCCTGGCTCTGAGGACAGACACTCAGTTGCCTTGTAAACCGTGGGGCATCAGCAGTAGAGGTGTTCAGGAGGAAACCTGGTGCAATATTTAGGTTGTAGTATCACGTGTGCTTGTGAAGGCATCTGGGCTAGATGACCTAAGAAATCCCTTCTAACTGAAGGTACTGGAATCATAGAGTCTAAATGACCAGTGGAGATTTTTTTAATACAGGTTCTTCTGCTAAATCAAACTCTTTAATTAGCACTATCTCCATTCTAACACCATAAAAGTGGATCCTGATTGAGCATCATCCCATATTCTTACTGTTAATAAATTCTTTCCAACACACAAAGATCAAATATACAAGATTATTCAAACACTTCTTTGCTGTTCTCTGCTTAATAAAACAAGTGAAAGAAAGTGAATAGCAGTCGCGCATCTAAAAGACGTAGCGCTATTCATAAAGCATATTACTTCTTTAGACTCCCCAAATTCTAATTAGAACTTTACAAAGCAATAACAAAGACAGCAACTGGATTCTAAACTAATAAATCTAAGCTCAGTGCAAACCGGAAAGCCCCTGTGCCAGTAAAATAATACAAGACACCTGTTTTATATGGTACACATCAAAAGCAAGCCCCAAGGACAATAACTTTTAATATAATCATTATTAAATGTTTACTAGCCAAAGCTCAAAATATCAAGAAATGTATTGTAGTAGAGAAACAACTATCTTGCAGACACACAAAATCTTTCTGTTTTGATGATTAAAACTTTGGTTGCCAATAATCTTCTGGCCCAAGGTAGCAAGCGTTATTACTGTACTTAGAAAGTAATGAAAGCATATTTCTTATCATTCAATTTTCCTATTTATAATTTAAAGTGCACTCCTGTTCGTCTATCTGTTTGAAATTAAATTCTTAAATTAAATACTTTATAGCTTTTTCATTCTCCTGGAGATAACAAAATTACTAATACAAAAAAAGTCTATTCAAAAAAAATCCAGAGAGGGATTCAAACGCTGAAACTCTGGAAAAGCTCTTTAATGTTTTGAAGATACACAACTTTAGCTTGAGTTAAGTCCAGTTATTTTTTTTAATCTCAGTTCTTGCACCAGAGAAAAGAGAACTGAGTTTAAATCCTACCAAAGCTTTAAACCTCTGTTCTTACTTTGGTAGGAATGACTGCCCAACAGTAAATGGAGCTATATTCTTGCATGCTTCTCCTTCACTTTACTACATACCACTAAGTATACCCTAGGACAGGGAATTGAATTTGCATCTCCTGTACCTTAAAAGAAGGATAAAGCAATAGTACATGAAATAAAAGTATGTATAAGACTTCCCCTAGTGAGGAAGGAAGGTGGGAACAAGCCTTTCTTGTGCCTCTCTTTGATTGCTGCTGGCATTTAATTGCTAACACCTAATGAGGAGGTGGGGTTGATTTATGCAGAGTTTTAAAATGAGGAAGAAATGCTTGAAGTGATAGTAAACTGAAAATCAGTAGTGCTGAGTTTCTGGGCTTCCCAGCAATAGGAGCTGAAGCTTCTTTCTGTTAGAGCGGTCCTATGTATCTACTGTAGACAACTTAGCTTTGGGTATAGCTCGATCTATAGATTATGTTAGTGCTGCTGGAGGCAAAAGAAATCCTGCTGGAGTGGTGTGTTTTGGGGTATGACGGGGGCTCTCTTAATGGAGAACAGAAGTTACTAAGCAGCAGTTGTACGAGTAGGTTCAGAGTAGCCTTGAAGCGAGTGATTGCTGCTGATTCAGATTAAACAAAAGCAAACCCCACTGAATAGCAGATTTTTTTTTTTTAAATACAGAACTTTGATAAATCAGTAGAATTAATTATTGAAATCAGCTAGTTCCTTAAATAAAACTTTGGCATTACTGTAAATCAATTAAGGTGAAAAATGATTAGAGAAGAACTCTTATAACTGAACAAATGAAAGCGGGATCTTGGAATTAATCAGAGCATATGAGGGGAAGAAAAAGGAGACAATGTTGAGCGAGAAAATAAGCACTGCTCTAAATAAAAAAGTGGATTCATACATGGCAAAGAATATGAAAAAAGTAATAGACCAAGTACACTAGTGTTGAAATGCTCAGCTGTGTAATAGCGAGGTGTGGAGAGCAGTTTTCCAATGAGGATGCTGTACTGCCTAAGGCAAAATTTGAGAGCTATCTACTACAACCCTTAAACTTTTTAAAATACCTATCTGTACAGGAGATAAAAATATAGAAAGCAGCAAGAGAAACTGAACCCATGTTTTCAATATCTTCAATGGATATTGTAATAATTTGGAGAAGCTGGAGCTCTGACATTCTCATCTACAGACTTCGTTTTTCTTTCACAGCAATGTTGCCACTATACTTTCCCAGAACTTAATGTTATAGGAATGCATGGAAAGTCCCTACTAAACTGAAATACCACCTAACTGTAACTTACTTTTGATCATTCAAGGCAGAATTGACTACCAAACTGAAAAAAAAATTTTTTTAACAAATGGAGCATCCTATGAGGTACTGAGAGCCTTTCACCTCCTAGTAACATAAATGAAAGCTGTCAGCACCTTGCTGTATTGAGATCTTTGTATTTAAATAGTAGACACCTTGAATGTATTTGTTAGGAATGGACTAGACCTTTTTCAAGAACAGTGAATTTAAAACCTTAGTATGCAATACTTTTTCAGATTTATTATAATCTTCATGGGTTTCTTTGATTTCAGCAAACAACTGTGTGCACTTGTGATAGATCTGGTCTGACAAGAAGCATGTGGGAAAAAATATATTTTAAAGACTATTTTCTTCCTCCATATTCAATTTAATCTACTCTTAATGTTCACTGGAAGGGGATTTTTTTTTTTCTAAATGGCAGGTCTACTCCTGTGAGTGAGTCTGGAAAATTCTCGTTGTGAAATTAATGTTTTTCACTTCAGTAATTTTCAGAATATGCATACCCAGATTACAATGAAACTAAGAGAGAGGTTTATTTCAAAACTGCCAAGAATACAGTAATTTGAATTGGGATGGGTAGCTTCCATTTTATGCATCATCAGCGATGACAAAGATTGTGTTAGATAAGTCTTGTGTTGCAGCTGTGCAACCATGTCAGTTTATGTCTTCAAAACACTCATTGAACTCACAGGTCTTGCATGGAGCTGTTGGTATTTATGATGATACGGAAGATGGAATAGAATTTTTCAGCTGTGTTGGCTCAATAGTTTTATAGAAGTAGAAGAATCAATTAAACCTGTATTTTTGCTAGTCTTGTGAGATAACAGCACAGATTTGTGAGGCAAGAAGGTATTGTTTCTATGTTTAATAAAGTATAATTATATCTTGATGAATGGATGTTTGACAAATTTTAGGAGTGTACCAGTTCAATTTGAACAAAAAATGTAATTTGGAACTAATGTTAAAAGTGTGATAATGCTACCTTTTCAGTTGCACAAATATTATTTAAAAATGTAATACCTTTAAACCGTGGTTTCATGAGTCTGCAGTTGATTATAGATTTTAGTAGCTGAAGTAAGGCAGTATGTCTTGCACATTATTCCTGAAGCATTCGTGCAGCTGTGCTGCATTATACAGAACTGCTAAAAATCTATTAGTAAAAAATATCACCTGATGCTGTTTCTTGTTTGATATAATTTTGAAATACGCAAGCATCTCCAAATAAATCTTAATTAATGTTTGAGGTAAGCTTGGGAAGTAAGAAGTTCTGTTTTCTATAGCAAATAAAGACTTGAAATTGCCATGGGGAATGTGGTAGATGCTGAACAACTCTTACCTACCCACAGGTCACGTATAGCATGTGAAATACAAAGCTCCTGTGGAGTCCTTTAATATTACTGGAGACTGCTCTAGAAATACTAAGTTTGAGTCTGACAGTGTAGTCAATAGGGGCACCCAGTTTGGTGCTTGTTTGTTGTCTCTGCTGAGCTGGCAGTGATGAGCTCATACTGTGAGGGTAGTTTTTGTAATGCGGGCACCTTTCTGCCCTAGGAATGGGCAGAGGACCAGGGAGTTCTGAACTAAGTCACTCATGAGCTGTGAGTGATAATGACTTTCAGGCTAGAGGCACTATTTAATTAAGCAGCCCTCATGATTTCACAAAACTGAGAGATGGAGCATCTTTATGAAATGGATGGTTTTAACAAGCACAAATTGGCAGAGTAAAACCAGAACTTTTTACATTTCTTAAGGGTTTTCATAAGCAAACCACCTTCACTTTAAAGTAAGTTTAACTACTTAGTGCAAGAACCACCAAAGATTTAGGTATCCAAATCAGGTTCTATGTGAAATTGGGGAAAAATTGTGAGCCTAACTTGGAAAACCATATTGGCCTCTCTGTTTCAGTTTTTTGTTCTCCGGGTGTCTGTTGCTCCCTCACTGGGCATCCTTCATTCCTTTGAGGTCTGGGATGTAAGTGCTTTTTTTTACCCTGATATCTCTTAGGGCCCGTAATTGGTTGGTGTGCTGGGAAAATGCTTACAAAAAATGTGATGGGTTTGGATACTTATAACAGTGAAGTGAAATTCTTTGGTTTTTCTTTCCAAGTGCATCTAGAAAAAGCAGAGGTTGGAGATGGGCAGTGATAGCTCCATCTAATCTTTAAACAACCAGGCAGCTATCTCCAGAAATACCTTTCTGCTCTGCCTGCCTCCGAGTGAGTTACAACTTGTAAGCATGTAAGCATGGGTATGCTTTTTACCTCCCCTGTTGCAACAGTTCGGTCACGCGCAGAACAATTCATTTGGTCAGGGAGAGGAAAATTCTAAATAATTAGAGGTTAAAATAGTGCCTAAATCTCTCTGTGAAGTGCATTAAAATGTATTTTTAAAATATTTTTTTTAGTGATTCATGAAATATACAGACATTAACTTTAGGGAAAAGAATCTACTTCCCATGGATACTCCTATATTTTGAAGCAAATGGTATTGTAAAGTGTATCTCCATGTTATGTTACTATTTATGGAAGCAGCTTTTATTCTCTTGAATATTGTTTACTTAGAGTGTCTTCACTGCTGTGCCATGGAGATTCTGAGTTGAGGTGGTAGCTCCCTTAACGGTGCCTTTGTGTCCCCTACTACTTTGTTTCAAGCCCTTTTCTTGTTACCCTAAATGCACTAGATTTCGAGAACGGTATTTGAAGAGAAAAGTAAATTTGAATGTCTATTGAAGGTAAGTGTTTCCATCTTGCTTCTGATAATGTAGGGAAGGGGCCAGGAAACTAAAGAAAATGTGGAAGGGGGATGATATAGAAGTTAAAGGATAGCTAGTGCTGCAAACCAGGGCGCTGAAGTGTGATTATGGAATGTGGCCGAAGGCAAAAGTTACTATCACTTAAAATAAGGCAAGAATAAGCCGTATAAATTCTACAGATACTAGCTAGGTCTCCAAGACAACTATGTTATATGGTTATGTTAATGAAATTTTTAGATTTCTGGAGTAGACACAGCTCGGGAGTATCTGACTTGTTTGGGATTTGGAGATGGGGATTTTGCTGGAATGCTTTTTTTAGAACAAAATTCCTTTGGCCTCTATTTAAATTAAACTAATGTAGTCCTTGCTAGTCTTCATTGGAAACATAGCATCAATATTTTAACTTACTTAACTTTGTTCTTAGAGGGGTATATTTCTTATTCTTTCTTAGTCATCTTTGCTTATTTTACACAGAAACATGCTTTGATATGGAAAATGTTATACTAAGCCCAACTTCAAATGCCTGTATAGAAATGTTTGTTAGTAAGGGTACAGTGCAACTTCCCACATAGAATTTAAAGTCAACACCTGAAATCACTTTATGATTATTCCAGTATTGCTAGTAATGGCGGATAGGTTCTTAAATAAGTTAATAGATCAGATGACACTGAAAGCTGCAAAGATTCTGGGATGACTTGTTGGAAATTAGGACAAGATTTTATTTTCAGGTAAAGGACTGTGGAAGCTGCAGTAGCCAAGAGTAAAGGATGACACTGGAAGGGTGACTTTTTTTTTTTTTTGCAAGGAGGCAGTTCCCTGAGAAGCTCTACTCTCCTTGTCACATTTATTTAGAGATGAAGGGTAAATTTTTGCTATCCCGTATTGTGGCCTCTAATACAAAGTGAGAAGTCATCTCCGTTGTTAGTCACTGGTTAAGGAAACCTTTGTTGTTCTGTTTCCCCCTGAGCAGCTCAAGAACCCTACTAAGAGTTCAGACCTCTTAGCCTAGATAGCTCAGCTTGACCTTGTGGCTCTGTATTATCAGTTTAGTTAGTCATCAAATCTTCTATTTTCCTAGAATTTTTTGAGGACCTTTCTGATACTGTGTTGGTGTATACTCCCCACTTCCTCTTTACTGTCTCAAGAGGGAGTTTATGATCATTAAGATCCAGTCTTACAACTTGATGTTCAGGCAGCCCACTCATCCAGACACAGCCAGACACGTATTATTATACAATTCATTCTGCCTCGGTTTTCTAATTTTCATCATTGCACCTCCAGTTATTGTGGAGTCTGCTTGCGATTTTCTAAATGCCAAAGACTTCAACAGTCTCTGCCTAAAAGAAACAGCAGAATGCTGATAGTCTATTCATCATTGCTCTTTCAGTGCTTTTACGATTACCTACATAAGCCTAATAGGACAATAGGTTGCTCCAAATGATGTAATACACATAGTCAACAGGCTGTTCACTGGTTGTCTTTTCACTTCTAAATGGTTCAAATAAGATCAGCGTACCTTCAGTTTTTTGCTACACTCCATGCATCTCTCAGATTGTGGACAATGCTAAACTTTGTTTACAAATTATGGTCTGTTTTTTTTTTATTTTAAAAGTGTGGAAGATTGTAATGCCAAGCTGTATTCTTGCTTACAGAACAAAATTGGATTTCACATCATCCCAGGGAGGTTCCTGGTTCACCCAAGGTGAATAAACACTGTAAGCAGTGTCATCTGTCTCTGTCATCTTAAGTTCTTGTTCTGTTCTTAAATTCTGAATTTTGGTAAACTTGCAGTTATGTTTCATATCTACAAGAAACCACTAGGTTTTTTTAAACCACTGGAGGTAAAAGTCAGCAATTCAGATCTTACAGAACAATTTACACTTTATTATTCAAAATGATTTTATGGCATTTCTTTTGTTTACTCTCTATTTACTTAACTATTTTGTCATGGGTTTTGTTCTGTTTACTGGTGGTGATAACCTCTTATTTGATTTGTGATTGTGTATCTTAGTACTCATATTTCAGGGTTAACTATCGTATTACCTTCTCCAGGAAACGCCTTCAGTTTATTGATTTATACTGCTAATAATGCTCTTTTCTGGTAATTTCAAATTACTATAGTGAATGGTAAAAAAAAAAATAAAAACGGAACCTTACTACCAGCAGTTCACATGACAACTCTAAACTGTTTTTTTACAGATTCAAAAACACAATGTGAAACTTCTAGAAGAGATCTATTTTCTAGAAGTTCATCCTGAAAAGCTACATTTAGCCCAATTATATTGTGCTTGTATGCTTTTGCTGTGCTGTCTTTCTGTATGCATGTTTTTTGCCTCTGGCAGAAACTCAAAATAAGGAAGTCTATAATGTGACATGTCCTGTACTTGAAGAATGTTAGATGCTTATTTGGGAAGTGTCTTTAGGGCACATTGCATTTATGTTGTATTTGTTTCACTTAGGTATTATGAAAAAAAGTTCATCTCTTTGCCCAGTTTTTTTTTGTAGAGATCCATGTTTTGATTCTAATGAACTGTCCATATATTGTACCTTATGTTATTTACCTGTGGCATCTCTTTAATGAGATGCATAATAAAAACATCATCAATTTATATTAGTTATTCCCTATTCCCTATCTCCCTTTACACTGATTCCCAAACGAAGTAGAATCAGTCTCAGAGCCCTAAATGTTAATTTTTATTGATGGCGGCAATCAGGAAATTAGCAAACAATGCTGATGTTCCTATGATTAAAAAAAGGCAGTAAAAATAATAAATGGTATGATTGTATTATGTCTGGAGATTCAAAGAGATTTTTTTTATCCTTTTTTGTAACCAAATCAAACTATGAACGGAAAGGGTAATGTTAGATTTCAGCACAACATTCTCTGCTGGACATTTGCACTGTGAAATCAGAAATAATTGTTATTTTGCTTTTTCTTGATATTATAATGTTTGTGCAGTTTTAGGATGCTGATGGTAGTGCTTTCCCTGCCATATAAATCTTAACCTAATCTGTTTCTCCTATCCACAACTAATTAGGGATGTGGAGGTTCTGTGCTGCTCGAGAAGTGGGCAACATTGGCCACTTCTCAAACCCCACAAAGGTACAGTGAAATGTGATATAAAACCTAGTACCAACTACTAGTACTAAGATTTGACTTGGAATTACAATGCTTTCTTCACCTGCTGTTGCTCTTGTGTCCTGCCTCAAGACTATTTAGAAAAGATCATGATCTTGAATGCCTGCAATAATTGTTATCAATAACTGTAGAAGAATGAGAAGAGGGAGATTAAGGGGAACTTGAGTATTTAAGGAAAATGATCTCTGATGTATGAGAGATCTTCAACTTGCATATCTTCCCTGGGTAGCACTACTCCTTTGAGGTCTGCCACCTCGGTGTCATTCTGAAGAGTGACGAAAGGCAGGTTGGCTTTCATGTTGTGGCTCTCAGCTGATCCCTTTCTGAGAAACGTAGTGCTCCTGTTCACAGGAGTTACTTTTCTTCTATGAGAGTTAAGCGGGCAGCGTGGGCGTCTTCTGACCTCTTATTCTGGTTGTGGAGTCTAGTGCAGGCCCATGGTTCAGCTTTGCTTTATAGGCATATTGCTTTTTCAGTCATACTGAAATTAAGCGTCAGCCATGATTAAACACAAGTAAGTGTCACTCATACCCATGATTAAGCACAACTAAGGAAGAAGCCATTAATAAGATTAAATATAAGTTTCTTTAAGGTTTTGTTTATCTCCTTTTTTTACTAGTCTAGAAACATACGTACAACAGTTCTGGATGGCTTCCATTTTTCCTTTCCTAAAAAGACAGTGCACATATAGTGTTGGTCCTGTTCTTCTGAAAAACAGGCTACTTAGACTGCTAAAGATAGAGACCTAGAAAATAACAGCCAGAGATATGTGGCTTGGTGACTCATTTTTGATGTAAACAATTTTGTGGAAGTTATTTATAGATCACGTGTATAAAACCATGAAGTTGACCTTTTTTCTGTACAATGCGCACTACCAAAACATATGATTTGGAATAATTTTTAAATTTAAGTGGCAATATTTCCTTGGCAGACAGTGCTGACAAGTGGGAAGTAATTGATGAAAACTAAAAGCAACAAATGACTAATTAATTTAATAGAATCTTGGGACAATTTAAAAGTCATTGTGGAAAACAGTGAGAAACCAGTGCTTAGGTGGCCTCATGCTAAAGGAAAGAGTTGAACTGATTCTAGTTAGTAATATAGTGAACAATGAAAACGAACACCTGAAAAAGAGCAATTAAGAGTGAAACTACTAAAATGTCAGCTTTTTCCACTATCTTAACCCTTAAATATTACATATTGTTCTACTGATAAAAACAATCCTTTAATTATTTACTTTATCCTTTAACTTATCCTTATTTATCCTTTAATTAATACTGCTAAAATGAGAATTTGGGTTCAAGATGCATAATCTTTTCTTAATGTACAATAGTACGTAGAAGAAAAGAATACTGACTTTATTAAAGTGTCCTGGTAGTTATGAAATGATCCTTGTAGAATGAGCTTCAGGTTACAGTAATGGCTCAGCTTCAGAAGAACTGCTTCCTCTTAAGAAAATGCTAAAACAAAATAAAAACACAGCCTAACCTAAAGTATATGTTGGCAAGGAAATACTAGGTGTTAAAACATCAGCATGTTTATTTTGTTGGTTTTTAGGAAATACCAAAGGCTCACATATTCTCTCTTATTCAAAAGTTTTGGGAGGAAGAAAAATACTTCACAGGTGCCCAGTTTAAGTATGGTGTAGTTCTGTAGTGGTTCTGTGTGAGAACTTGATCCTACAAGACAATCCTCCTCTATTATAGAGATATTATTAAGGGTTAGGTCCCGTTAAGATTAGAGTAATAGACAAAATTCAGCAACTTAAAATTTTGAGACTGGATCTCTGCTGAATTTTCTGCATTAGTTATGTGCTTTTCTTCCACATCTTCCAGAGAACTTCTCATCCCAGTAGATTATCATGGTCAATGCCCAACTGTGTCTTTCTTGGGAATTGGAAAAATCCAGCAATAATAATCAGCCCTACTTCAGATATCTTCCACTAATTCCCAGGCTTCATGTGGCATTTAGTTCATTTGGACCTTTGTTTGCTTTATCTTTGTTTCCTACCTTAAGTACCTGCAAAACTCAAGCTCTTAATATTGGCAGCAATAGCAAGTAATACAATACACACCAAAAAAAAAAAACACTGTAGTACTTCTGTGAGTTTAGCATTGTTTTCCAGTAGCCAGGTTGCTAAAAATCAGTGCTGGGAGAGGAAAAACCCCTAACCTTTGCTATCCTACCTGCTCTTTCTCCTCTTTTTCATCCCTCTGTCTTTTTTTTCTCTAAAGGATGTTTTGGCGCACTCTAACCAAATACCTGTAACAGGTGGTTAATGCCAACAAAACCACAGCTGAAAAGAACTAGAGGGAGAAGACAGTAGGAGTGATGAGAAAGGAGTAAGGTCTTTCTTAAAACCAGGTCCAGATTCAGACTAGATTTGTACGATGGCTTGCCTTCATTTCTTTCTCTCCTTAACGGCAGATTGTTGTAACAGATCTGTAATGCTGATCACTAGCAAAGCCTGCTCTGCTTTCCCTGGAAGTGCCAGAGCTACGTTAAAAGTGTTGGATACCTTGACCTGTTATGTCATTGACAGAACAGGTCATTATGACACATCCATCCCTTACATAATAAAATGAATAAATAGTGCAGTGTTTCTTATTGTGATTTTACTTGTAAAGAGAAATACAGTAATATTTTCAAAGTTTCTAGATAAATTATTTTAAATTCTAGTAGTACCTGCCACTTTCTTTGTTTTAACTTACAGGCCTACATCCTAATTTAAATTTGAGTTCATGCTTGTTGCAATTGCTCATGTGTGTATGTGTGCATGCAGGGTGTGCAGATACAGATAATTGTCTTGGATGGTTGTTAGTGCCTACTTGCAGGTACATAAAAGCAGGGACAGTCATGGTCAAAATCACACTGGTAGCAAGTGGCATCTTTCCATTAAATTTATGCTGACTTCAGGCTTTGGACTAGGGCCTAAATTCCCATGCAGAATATAAGCACACAAGTCATATCTCTGTTTAAAAATGAAGCCCTAGATATATAATAAAAAATTCAGATGTTTAGTAGCTAGATCACCAGTCATTAGAAATGTCATCTGCAATAATTTCAAATTTATTTATAGGGAGTTCGCATCCGCAGACAACCCCAAAGGGGCGTGCTTCCAATAAAAAGAAAACCTTGAAGGCCAGCTTCCCATTGTATTTGATTTAGCACTGTTTTTTTTTTTCTTTACATAACTTGACACATACTGGCCTGATTACACTTTTGCCCTAGCTTGACAAAAACTAATTCTGACTTGATGTGATAAAATGAGAAGAAATTCTGATGTGACTTCGAAGTTTGCAAGTGAAGTGTGCTGGGTCTTCCCCAGCAAAGCGGAGAGTTTCCTGTAGCTGCCGGGCTCTGACAATCTTCTGTACAGGATGAATTTTCTTCTTTCCTGATTTTGTGATAGTGGCTTTTAATATTAGAGATCATCAGACTTGGAGGCGTACATAGCAAAGAGGCTGGAGTTGGTGCAGTGACATATACCCAAGTATAAAGGAAATTAGGGAACATGAGAGAGCAAACAGTGACTGGCTGTGCGTGTGTATCCCTCTAGGGCTGTGTTCGTTAAGCTGAATTTGGTAAGGTCATGGAGGCTGGGGAAGGTGTTACAGAAACTTTTTGAAGTACATGAAGCTCTTCCTCAGAGCGGTGGAGTTGCTTGCTTGGTAGGTTAAGAGGAGACACAGTGGACTTCCCTGACCCTTCAGGTCTCAGCCATCATGCAGGTGAACCGAATGCATCTTACTTCTCAGAGTCTTCAACTTAATGTTTCCTCCTACTCATACTTGTGGGAGAAATGGTAATGAAATAATAGGAAAATTGCTCAATTCCCTCCTTCATGTGGAAAAACAAGGGTAAGAAGGGCTTTTCGATTTTTTTTGTTATTTTTTTAATCTTTGACTAATGAGATGAAACTTCTGAAAAGAGAGATTAAGATAAATGAAAATAAGCAAGGGAGAGGTTCTGATATGTAGTGTTGACCCTTCACAAACTCCAAACTCTCCATGGAAGGAATTGGCCACGTTTTCTTCTTTTCTTCCTATATTTTCTTCTACTTAATCTTTTTCCCACTTACACATTTTTAAAGAGCTAGGCATCATTCTGTATGTGGGCACACAGCAAGGAAGTCTAGAGTTTCAAAATATCTTCCATCCTCTTCAATTCTTGTGCACACATATTCAGCAAGATAAATGACAACTGCTGCTTGTAGGCAATGTGAAAAAATAAAAAAAATAACTGAACAATAGTTTCTGGTATTGCATATCACAACTGGTAGGCGAGCCTACCAGGAGAGGTGCCTTGCTAGACGTACTGTTCACAAACAGAGAAGGACTAGTGGGAGATGTGGTGGTCGGAGGCCGTCTTGGGTTTAGCGATCATGAAATGGTCAAGTTTTCAATTCGTAGTGATGTAAGGAGGGGGGTTAGCAGAACCTCCACCTTGGACTTCCGGAGGGCAGACTTTGGCTTGTTCAGAGCACTGGTTGAGAGAGTCCCTTGGGAGATAGTCCTGAAGGGCAAAGGGGTCCAGGAAGGCTGGACGCTCTTCAAGAAGGAAATCTTAAAGGCCCAGGAGCANGTGTGCCCAGGTGGCCAAGAAGGCTAACAGCCTTCTGGCTTGTATCAGGAATAGCGTGGCCAGCAGGAGTAGGGAGGTGATGGTGCCTCTGTACTCGGCACTGGCGAGGCCTTGAGTACTGTGTTCAGTTCTGGGCCCCTCTGTACAAGAGGGACATTGAAGTGCTGGAGCGGGTCCAGAGGAGAGCTACCAAGCTGGTGAGGGGTCTGGAGACCAAGCCATCTGAGGAGAGGCTGAGGGAGCTGGGCATGTTTAGTTTGGAGAAGAGGCGGCTGAGGAGAGACCTCAGAGAGACAGCCTGCCCAGGGAGGTGGTTGAGTCCCCATCCCTAGAGGTATTTAAGAAATGTGTCAATTTGGCACTTCAGGACATGCTCTAGTGACAGAGATTGTAGGGGGTTTTTTTGTTTTTTGTTTTTTTTTTGTTGGGTTTTTTTTTGGTGTGTGTACAGTTGGACTCGATGATCCTTCCCAACCATGAATATTCTATGATTTCTGCTTCTCAATATGCAACCCATGTCTATGCAACCCCTATGCACGTACAACCCAAAGAAAAGGCAAAAGAAACTTATTGAGTGAGAACAAATGCTTTATTAATCATCACAGGCTATTATCCATCTAAGAGGTGGAGAGAAAAGCCAATTAGTTTCCTTTGCTATAGACATAATTTGGTCCATTGAGCTCATTGAAAAATGCTGATCTTTGGGCATGACAGTATGTTTCCAGAAGATAAACTGAGATCCAAATCTACAGCAAATTAACTGTTTTAAGGTGCCTTGTGCTTAATGCAAAGGAAGAAAGAAAGACTTCAGGAAGTTATAAAATGAAGTATGTCCCTTCTTTTTCTGATAGATGCAAAAACAGTCTAGAATAAAACCTAACATTTTGGTCAAGAAAGTAACCATTGAAATAAATGATCTCTTTTGTAATCTTTGCATGAAGACTGTATTTCTGGCAGCTGTTCTACATACACAGCGCAAGCAAATTCTGGACTTAGTGCAGAGGCTGTTGTTACAGTGTTTTGCAGCCTCTCTCTACTGTGTAGATCAGAAAGTGACCAGAAGTTGCCTGACCTCCAAGCAGACCAGATCACTTAAAGGAATACCTTAATATATTCTACCTCTCATCAGTGTTTTCTAATGTGGGCTCATGCTGTGTTTGTTATTAGAATAAACTTACATTCAGCTCAGAATCCTATGTGAATAGATCCTAAGGTATGTTCTGTAGTTTAGTGTTTCATTGTCTTCATTTTTTTAAAGAATGTATCTAATTTCACAACTTTTGCTGCTACCATGTGTTGATGCATGAGATGAAGTGAGATTATCTGAATACCCCTATGGCATTATTGTGGTTGTCTCAATGCTTTCTAAACTACAGTAGCGTAATAAACATGAGTTCTAGCTTAGCAGAATGGATGCAGATTGATATAGAAGGGTCAAATGTGCCTGTTCCTGTGCACAGAGTGATTTTTAGCTCATGGATTGTCAGCTTGTATGTGGTTGAGGTGAAAAAAACCACTAAAATGCAAATCTGCATGGTATGACTGCGTCCCAGGAAGGGCTCTGAAGTGTGTATGGTGTAAAATATTTCTGTCTCTGAGCATGCTAGGAACGATATTTTTACATGAGTAACTGTAAGCAAAAGAAATTCAAGTTTGTTGATTACCTTTGAAAATATTTGTTTTAAGCACTTTAAAAAAAAGATAAATCTTTAAAGTGTAAGTAAGCCTTGGGGAGTTATTTTCTGCTAATGACAGAGCTGGAAAAGAGCTGAAACAGCAGAATTCCATTGCTAAAGTTCAGATTGATTGTCGCTATATAGTGCTGTTTTATAGCCTCTCTGGAACAAAGAAAATACCACCTTTTTATATATAGTTATAATTTAATATTCTAAGCTAGGAAGAAAAGAAAGAAAACAAATCTAACAGCCCTCCCTATTTCGAAAACTGACTTTATGAAATAGAGGCTTTTTAAAAATTTCATTCTGTTCCAGCAGCCTTTTTTATCCAGAACCTAACTTGTAGGTGTAGATTAGATTGAGTGCAATAAACTAACATTTGATTTTTGTTTGTCGTAATGCAAACTGTGAAGAAAAAGATCAGGGATGTATATTTTTGTATCTGTTAGATTTCTGTATTATCTGCTTGATGAAAAAGAGAAACTAAAAGGGAGTAAAAAAAATTGAGGCTTCTTATTTAGAGATTGGGCTATTCCATCGGTAAAATAAGGCCTTAAAAGAGCTGTATTCTCAATTTGTACAGATTGAGTGGCTATGAAATAAGTAGCAGTCATAATTTAAATGGTAATTATGCCACATCAGATTCATCCAAGTCAGACCTCTTCGGTACGGGATCTTTTTAAGTACTCAAACTATGGTGTGTCTTGGCACAGTCTGAAGTTTGCTGTTGTCTGTGAAAATCAGAGAGTCTGTGCTTAAGCATAGCTTAAATGCAGATATATGGCATGGGGTCAAATCAGTGCAGTAGCCCTAACTTTGGTTATATAGGTTGTATTTCTATTGACTCACCCCTAGAACTGCGACCTACCTCACTGCAAGCTTCCGGGCATGGCCCTAGCGTGGCTGGCATTTGTCTCCAGGTGGTGTGACCCACTGAATGTGATGGGTTAGGGTAGTGATATGTGTTTTGCCACACAGCTTGTCCTCAGCAGCCTAAAGGCGACTCCCAGTCTGTCTGCTGAGCAATTACCTGGATGGAAATTCAGTGGGAAGCTGAACATCATGTTCCAATCTGCTCTTTCAGATCAATCTAAAAAGCACTGCAGTGCCTTCAGTATACTGTTAAAATGTGATCTGCTCCTACTAGTATTCTTTCGGCTGGCTACTTCAGTCAAATGCTGGAATTAAACATTAATTCAATCTGTAATGGCTTTTGCTTCAAACTGGGGTAATTTTAACTTCTGCTTACAAAACAAAATATTTTATGCCAAAGCTTATGCACATGAGTACCCTTAAAGTGAAAGCTTTTTCACACTTATGACTTGAAAAGTCACAATTTCCAGTCTTCAATTATAGTTAACAGTCAAGAAACATTCATTTTCCACTGCGCAGTGAGCTGGAATATATGAGAAATGCACACTACAGAGCGTGTTTTCTTCCTTGTGTACTTTCACTGGGATAAATAAGGAATAACGCCATTCACATCAATTACCATTGCTGAGCACTTACTCAAGGTGAAGTTGATTGACAGGAACACCAAAATCCATGTTGTGGAAGTGGAAGAACTGCTGAGGTATAGGGACTTCAGAATAGGACCCATCACAAAGTTGGGAAAAAACCCAAAACCAACAAGACAACTCTGATGTTTAAACAAGAATTTTAAAATAAAATACGCATGAACTCTAGAACAGAAGCGGTTAAACGTTTTCCTCCTTTTATCTGCTTGCCCTTTGCTGAGAGGTCAGGTGAAGTTATAGGTTCCAATAGTAAATCCATGACACACAGAAATTCAAGAACCTTTTGTTTCAATCCACATGATAACTGACATATGATCTTCCATTCAAATAAACTCAGTATTAGCCAGGACGCACTGCCAGAAAAAAGCCCACCTGAGCTCTGATTCAGATGTGGAGAATAATAGTTCAAAAGAGCAGATAATTTATAGACATGCTAACTTTTATTATTGCGTTGCCGTCCCCATTATAGAGTAGTGGAGTAAATAAGAGCTACAGTTCTTAGTTAAAAGAAAAAGAGCATTTTTGTTTGCTTTCTCTTTAGTGGGTTTGGATGAAAAGAGTTTCTTTTTTCCTTAAAAAGAAGTAGGGGGATTATAGAGAAGTAATTTTTATGTATTTGATAACGCTTCCATTTCCTACCAACCTCTCTTCTTCTACAATAGGGTCAATTATCATCCTCTCTTACCAGTAACAGGAAAAGGTCAAAAGTGAAATAAGAAAATACCATCTTTCCTAAGGGAACAGATTCATAATGTGGAAGGGAGCCTGTAATTTGGCAGCTGTAGCTTTGGGAGGCTAAAGTTTAGTACAGGAAGAAATTGGAATGTCTCTTGGTTGGGGAAATAGTGGTCATCAGAGAATGCAGCTGACACGATTTCTCTGCGTAGAGCTGACATCGGGGTGCTTGGTGCTGTCACTGAAGGAAGGCAAGCAAAGGCTCCGCTTTATGCTATTGTCAGTTCTGCTTTTTTATCTCACATATCATGCTCAGAACTAATTGTGTTTACTGTGCTGCTGCAAAGCAGGTAGTGAACATTGTATAATTAACTGGGAACTTCCAGTTCCTCCTCTTTCTTCCAAACAGCATACAGGAGATTTCTTTCTCTCTGTCTTTCCCCTCTAACCAGGTTTTGTATTTGCACGTATGTGGTTGTTATTTTTTCTCCTTTGTCACATTGCCTCTCTGATACATCTTCAGTTAATTTCCAGTGTAAATGACTGAATTTCTACACTTCTGAGTTTGGGTATGAGGCGGTGCTAGACTTGCATGTGTGCAACCACATCATAATTTGAATTAAAACAGTTATTTCAGATTTTGGCTTGGAAGTGGTTCTCTCATTGCCATTACACATTACCAATGCGTTTGTGTTGAATAATGTGATCATATAGTTTGTCAGAAGTGAAGATGGGTAAAGAGGGAAGCAATAACAAAAGAATGAGAGAAGGAATGAGGATAAATCCAGACTATACCTTAAAATTCAACCTTACATGATAATTCTATTCACAACCACAGGGCAAGAAATGATGTCCTCTCTGCAGGATGACTGTCTGCAGTCTGACAATGCAGTGGTAGCTCCTGCAATGGATGCAGGAGTCATGGCTGTGGTACTTGATAAATCAGATCCTAAGTCTGTAGTTTGCACTGATCACTGGGAATCTATATTGAAAGGCTGAAAAAAGAGAGACAGAATCCATAAAAGTCATCTTGTGTGCTTAGCTCAGTTGTACAATTTGTGTTTTGGACCTTTGTATGGTTAATAAACATAGGTCTGAAATGTAGAACAAAATTGTCAATTTCCTCATCTAAAGTTGTTTTTTGAGTCTTGAACTGGGTCAAATAACTGAAAATATGAAATGTCTTGGATATAATCAATGAAAGCTTGACTGAAGAAACAGCATCCACTTGCTGCAAATAGTTTCTTATCTATCAGGTCCACTGGCCATCTTTGGTTCCTTAAGGTAACTTCAGTCAGATGGGTCATTGTTGTCACTAGTGCAGAATTTGTCTTATGCTTATATGCTAAGGAAAGGAAATTGTCCTTATAGTGGCACCAAGAGATTTTATTGTATTTTATTTTATTTCAACTATCAGAAATCATTCAAACTTCTTTTATCTTCCCTTGGTGCTTAGATGTTTGTTTTGGGCCTTTTTTAACATGCTTTTATACAGCTTATTTTTGGTCTGTGTGCCAAAGTTGATTATTCAATGTTGTCCTTTTTTTTTTTAATTTTTTTATTACTATGGGTAATTTAGTTCTTCTTTGTTCGATATACCTAAAAGATATAACCAGAATTAATACCTGCTAGGATATGTAAATGGGACAAATACTTTAAAAAGGCTATTCAGGCTACGAAGAGCTTAAGGTCTAAAGTGATACAGAGAAGAAACAGGACAGGAAAGCAAAGAGGAGACATACTGTTTCCTAGAAGGATAACTGGTCTGTACAGCACTCTATTGCCTTGAACTGCTTAAAGCAAACAGGATCATGTGTGGTGTAGTTATCCGGTGTCATTGTGCCCAGAAAAATAAGCTGACTCTTCCCCAGACCAACCATTTTACAACTGTCCTTAATCAGAGACAAAGCACTGCTAATTAGACCATGCTTCCTCTTACATTGCTGAATTTATTAATAATACAGTCAGCATAATACTGTATTTGTATTTGCCTTTCTCTGGGTTTTTTACTTGTGCATGCTGTCCTTTTCCCTGTACCGCTATTGAAAATAGTTTAGTATAATTTATCTGTATTTGTAGGGTATTTTCTATCAGAGAATAGATATTTCTTACAGGTGAGAAATAAAACTAGTTTGTTTTTTTTATTTTAATGAATAGCCTAACTTGACATTTGCCTATACTTTGAAAATGACTGTCTAGAGCAAAAATGTTATTCCATGTCCTTGAGTTTTTTTGGGTTTGTTTTGTTTTTTGTTTGGTTTGATTTGTTTTTTAGAGTGGAAAGAAATTGAACGCATATAATCTAAGTAGTAGTGACTAACAAATTTGATTTGTAGCTAAAGCATAATCTTTTTCCTGTGATAAATGAGTGTTCCCCAAATATTTAATTTATGAGGTGGTTTGGTCCTTTTTACCAGTTTCACCAATGAGAAAAATTCCTTAGAATGCAAATAATAAGATAGAAAGTGGTGGATGTGGGGTTCTCCTTTATGACCTTTCTAATTCATAATTGTCACCTGTAAAATGCTTAGGACATGGACTTCTGTGTAGCTTATAATTTGTGTCTATATATGTTTACTAACTAAACAGAACAGTAATGATGGACTTAAGGACACAGGAGAAATTCTGAAACATGGCAGGCTGAAAATAATTAAAATATTCACCCTTCATTTGTTCTTCATAATTTGTCTCGCCACACTTGATAATTAGGGGAGAGATTAAAACCTTGCTTGTTCTCAGCCAATCTCTCTTTCATACTTGATCCCTACAGTGAAGTTGCACTGCTGAATTTGTGGTATCAAATTCCTTTCCGTAGCAGCACAGATTTTTGCTGTGGCATCACATAAGTAGAAAGACTTTGACTTCAGTGTGGGGTTAAGCTGCTCTAAAGGAAGAAGGAAGGGAAAATAAAACCACCTTATGGAGAAAAAACAACTGCAAAAGCAATGTGTGTGATGGCTTGATCCAACAACTGTAAATCCTGGGAGTATTCTCCTTATTTTAAGTCAGTGGGGCTGCTCAGTAGAGATTTCTTTCATTTTAAGAACTAAAGGGTAAGTCCCACAGTGTGATCAAGTTTGTGGGGTTTTTTTTCCCCTCCTGAAATACTGTCTTTTCCAAAATTTAGTTTAGCAGGAGAAATCTTCCTTAAAGCATAAGCATATATGTATTCTGGATTATTTCACATACAAATACAACATTCGCATGCATGCTCTTTCCAATCGCATCCTAAAAAACACAGCATACAGTATTTGGCAACATACCCATAAAAGAGTGCTAGATGTATGCAGCAGTGGAATGTTTACTTCTTGGTCTGGTATCATCTAAAGATCGCGATGACAAAGTGTGTGTTTAGAGAAATCTAAGCCACTACCAGGAAGAGGCAGGAAATGAAACCAGTGTAATGAGAGCCGGTGCCCGCTGTTCTGCTCAGAAATGAAAGACACTTTGACGATGGGTGCAGTGGACTAATGTTGGTCAGTCTCCCAGAAAAGAGAATTATGCATAGCTGGTAAACTCTGATAAAATAAAGACCAAAGTCAGTCAGTGACAGGCAAATACCAATTGTAGATTAGCAGGCTCAATTTTAAACTTACAATGCTTAAAATTCTTCTGCTGCTGTTTCTAAATGCACTAGTTTAGCAGTGCATGAGTATTTTTTTTTTTAAGGGGGGCAGGACATCCTTCTAGTTAGAATCCTGTTCAGTGCAAAATCATTGTGCGCTAAAAGCTAGTCTAAACACCTAAAGCTAGTCTAAAACTATATTAATTTGAAGTATACATATTTATAATTATTTTTGAACCATGCGGTTGATTATTGTATTAAGGGTGGGCTCTCAGGACAGCCGGATAGAAGAATGAATGTTAAAGACAGATAAAAGGTGTAGAAGTAAAATGGCCCTTTCCTGCCCCCTGCTTTTCCTCTCAAAACCTTCAACATCTAATCAGGACAAGAACATATTTGACAGTGAAAATGTGTGGTGCAAGGATGAAGGAGTTAAGACACCTAGAACTATTTCTTAAGTGGGAACCATTTTCCCACTTATAAAGTTTTTGAGCTAGAAATTCTGCTTCTAAATTAAAAAGTAATGTGCCTGTGCAGAACATAGGTCTGCTTCTTTAAAATAGCCTTCAGAAAGTATTGCTTTGCCTTTAAGCAAAAATGTTTTACTGTTTTAATTTAGATAAATAGGAACATAAAAGTAAACAAGATTGTTCTTTGGTGAAATGTAACATCGAGCCAGATTATAAAATGGGAAGCCATTATGCTTTGTGAAATGTCATGGATCGCAACCACACCATGAAACTTTAAAAGGAAAATGATACAAAACTCCTTTATAAAGCGCTTTGCACCATATAGATGGAAAACAGTATGCAAGAGAAGGTGAACTTTCTCTTTCTCTAGCTGACTCGGTCTTTATGAGTTTCCCTACAGCATTAGCTAGGATCCGACAGATGGTATGGAGAAGATCAAGGCCATGACCCCATGTCACACAGCAGACTTAATTAACATTTCTTTTTTCTTATCCATTCCTTTCCCAGACTCCCAATGGGGCATTTAATGTGCATGAAAAGGGTAAATTCGAAGCTATGCATATGGAAGAAAGTCCAATATTTTTAGTAATCTGTCTTTGTTATGGAACCACAAATGGAAATAAATGGAGTGTAATTCACAAAACTAAGGAAAGTTGCTTCAACAATGTTACCATGATGGATCATTTACTAAAGACCACACATTCATCACTCTCTTACCCTCAGATTACCAATTTTAGAAACACTTTATTATAGTTCACAATTGTGGTTTAGTTTACTCATACAAAGATTGCATATCTCATGATGGTTTAGATTTTGCAGTTGCTGAATATGAACATTTTCACCAACTCTGCAAGATACAGAAGAGAACAAAGTTCCTAACAGACTTGATTTGCATGCTGGGACCTAACCATAGTCATTTTGTCTATGGCAGACATGAAAATGGATATCCACATGCTGTGTTTCGTTTCAGGACAGTTTTGTACAAGAAACCATCAGCAAGCTTGAAAATGGGGAATTAGCCTGTATTTCCAAAGGAACAGAATTCTAAATGAAACAATAAGTTCAGATTTGGGACAAACTGCTCCTATTAAACTATTTCAACCTAAGCCAGAAAGATGTAATTTTGGAATGGAGAATGCTTATGAGACGTGAGCAGTGTCACTCAGGAGTCACAGGGTTGGTGAAATGGTAGATGATCTTGATGGCTCAGAATGAGGTGGCCAGGAGTGAGTGTACCTTCTGCTTAATAATTCATCAAGTTCATTTAATCTGTTCGTTCCACAATTTGTGTTTTCTATTTTTTCATGATAGAATTGTGCCTGTATTTGAATGTGTTGCTAGCATGGAGAGAAGCCTTAGTAATGCAAAATAGGTATACAAGTTGGGGCAGAAGGTTAGACATCACATGGAGAAGGAAGTATACTAGGAGACAGAAAAATAATGATGGGATAAGGGGGCAAAACAAAACAGATTTGTGTTTATCCAACGCAGTTTCTGGGAACAGACTTAGTTTCGACTGTTCTTCTTTTCTGATCACAGATCATGTCAGGACCCAGTTGTGGAAACACATTTACAAGCTCCATGGTGTAATTACAAGTTTCAATGTCTGGTTTTCCATTCTTGATGTTTTGTCAAGCTTCATGTTTCTAAAATCAGGTTGTTAACCTTCATGGAGTTGCTTCTGTACAGACCAAGTATATGTAGAGTGATCTTGTCACCTATCAGCAGTATATTTCCAGCAATATGTATCTCTTATTCAGCACTTAGGCAGACGCTGATTTCTTTCTTTCTGTTTACATCCTAGGTACAAAAAACCTCTTAGCTGGATTGTCCAGATTTAGTCTGAAGGCCCTTCTAGGGTTCTTTGCGTTCTAGCCATGCTTTTTACAGGTTTCTAGTTCCTAGACTGTTGGGATTGCATGAACAGTGATCTTCATCTGTGTACCACACTCCATGTACCACTGGGTTAGAAACTGCAAAGTGCTTTGATTTACATACTGATCAGTAATGATCTGTTTTGCTTTTCTTGTCCTTATTGTTATTTTCATTTGTTAATTGTCAGTATGTGCTTAACTGATACAGATTATGATCTGCACAAAGAGGTTGAAAAAGTAAGCACTTTGAGCGTAGTCTTATTGTAGAAACAATTTTTCTTTCTAAAAGCATGTCTTAGTAGAAATTAAACTATTCGAGCAAGATATTACTGCAATTTCAAATCAAACTACAGACCACAGGGTTTAATCTATATTTAATCTATAAAGAACTGACTCTCACATTCACAAATTAGAAGGATTCCCTGAGGGGTCAGTTGGTTAGTGTTAGTGTTGTATTGTACAGCAGCCTGAGCTGGGGTTATGGCAAATATTTTATGAACTTCTGAAAATAAAAATGTGCCAGCCACTCAGCTGGAATATGGATTATCTTTCATTTTTGCAATCCTTTGCTGTAAGGCCACCTCAGAGTAGTAAGCTATTCATTTCTGTAAAAAGTAATTGAATCTATTCAGATTTATGTGCAAGGATGGCTCATATTCATTTAAAAATTTATATTCAGTAAGGACATACAGTTGAGCTACGCAGCAGAATTTAGAATCAAAATATGTGTGTTAGAATGGATTGTGATGATGCTTTTACAAGGACTTTTTAGCTCTGACTTCAAAAAAACAAGACAGGATTTAAAAGAATCAAGTCTTGCATAAGAAGATATGGCTGTCTGTTTAAAGACATATAAATAAGCACTGCAGAGTTTTCACCTGCCTGTTAGCAAGAAAAGAAGATAAATAAATGAAGTAAAAAAAAAATAAAATCCTAAAATGAGATCCAGTGCTGATTCCCATTATGCTTCCTAATGATGCTCATTACAATCCTAACTACATTTTAATGCTGAAATATAATGCCTCCATTCATCATTGGAATGAGTTACAAATGCTGACAATTGACAAACTTAATAAAAAAAGTTCACAAGACTCAAAACCGTCTGTGCATATTTATCAGAAGGAAAGACAAAGCTTTGGTGGTTGCAGTTCAGGAATATCTCTCTGGGCAAAAAAAATGAAAACAAAACAAAAATCCCAACACAGAAAAACAAAAACAAAAAAAACCCCAAAAACCACAAAAACCCAAAAAAAACCCCCACAAAGCAAGAGTCAGCCCATGAACACAACAATCGGTATTTACAGACTTCCTAGGGACAGTTTTTTTGCTCACACTTTTTGCTCATAAAGCCCTCCTTTGCAAGAAAATACTAAATATAGAGAGGGAGGAGAGCAAAACATTTGAGTGATTTTGATAAATTAGTTTGAAATGGTAAGTGTTGCCAGCAGTTACGTAAATTATAATCTTTCACATTTATATCTGTCCCATTCAAAAGCATCTGAAAATTATTAATATGCCTACCCAGTTAGCTTCACAAAATTATCAGTTGTCAATGTACACCTACATCTTATGATACATGGTACATTTGTAAAATTAATGCTGTAAACTGATCTTAAAGGGAGCAAAGATTTAAACTAATTTCTTTGCTCACATTGCTTGGTTACAAGGTTTGAAATGCAAATATCCCAAGTGTTCTGCTTTATTTTTTCATTATTACGCTTTTCTACTTTTTCTGGTTCTTTCACATAATGAAATTTCAATAAATGTGAAGGTCTGTGATAGCTTACTGAGATCTATAATTCAGTATTATTTGGTGCGTGGGGAATTTTATCCTGATGGTGACAAAGCTGAATTCTGTTATAGCTGAAGTCTAATTCTCAGTTGTCCTATATAATCTAATCCTAAATTAGGAACTGTAGGGATAAGTTTTGTAAAGCTACTATTACACTGGATGTAAATATATTAATTATATCTTTGTAAAGGTAAATGGTAATACAAATCATCCATTACATGCTTTATTTAGCAGATTTCATACAATGAGAATGTCTTTGAATATCACTGAAACTGTAGAACTGGTTTTCTGACTCTTAACGTCTGGCTGTGCTGGACTGAGCCTGTTTTATGGTGGTGAGAGGGAGGGACCAAAGAGTTTGTTTATAGAAAACTGTATTGAGTCTCTCTTCTGCCATGTACAACTCTGATTCTTCTCTTTAGTGTCCATGTTCTCAATTATTACATTTATTGTATCAGAATCATCTTTTCCCTTTTTGCTGTTCTATTTAAATATTTTTTATTTTGTTTTCTCCTTTTCTCTTTTTACTTTTCATTTATTCTGCTTTTTCTCTTCGCTTTCTTTTTGTGTCCTTGCATTCTCCACCTGCCTATCTCCTTCATCCACCTTGGCTTCTTTCAAATGAAACTCTCATTTCCAACTTGCCATCACCTCAAAATGCAAAAATTTCTTCAATCAAACCTTTTGCAGTTCTTTCAATAGGACAAACTCCGTTTGAGGGAGTGTTGGGGAGGAACCATGGGGGTTGTATATTGCTGTGCAGAGAGGAAAGCCTTTTAGAAATAGGTGAACACAGTGCTTATACATACATACGATTGATTCTATATAACGTGCTGGAGTGATTCTCTTGGAAGAATTTCTGAAGACAGACAAGAAATTATGCTCGTAAAACATTTAGATTTAGTCATCTGTTAAAGCTATTTCATCATGAAATGAAATTTAAAGTTCGCTTCTCTGCTTAATGTTTGTCACTTTCCTTTACTTGCAATGCTTTTTGTTCCAAAATAAATTAATTCTAGTAGCTCTAGGTCTACCTATACTCAAAAAAAAAAGATGTATGAGATGTATTTCCTTTTCTGTCTGCCACATAGTTGTGGGCCATCAGAAAGAAATATTGAGAAGCTGCGTAGAAACATTGCTGTAATAGAGCTCTAGAACTTTTAGCCAGTTGCATACCATTTTTGTATCTAAAAAGGGAAGTCCTGAATGATAAAACAGAAAATTAGGTATGAGCGTAAATGTAATAAATCCTCCTATCCAACTTTGTTCAAATATGGCACATGTAAAGAACCATGTCCTTTTTTTCTGTTATAAGTCTCTGTCATATTTACCTCCTTCAAAAGTAACTGCCGAAAAATTCTACCTAGAACTATGGGTATATGCTCATATCTGCCTAATTTATCTACTTTCCTCCTCTTCAATTACTTGCAAAATCTGGGTTGAAAGTGCTGTCATAATCCATTTATCTAGACCCATTTAGTCAAGTGATATATTTGGACTTCAAATAAATGTACTGAATGTGATTGCATGATCTTGCCTTATAGCAGCGTTCTGCAGACTGCTGGAAATTTTTCCTTGTGAGTAAAAAGCAACTGACTTTTGGGTTTTGATAATAGCAGCAGCTGTTGAGAGCAGGTATAGTTTTTATAACTATACTTACTTTAGGATGGAAATCCGAAAATACTCTCTGTTAATTGCTATTTCTCTTGTAAACAGTTTTCACATAAGAAATAAGAATGTTCTTGTTCACTTACAGACGTGGGACACAGATCTGACAAGAGATTTATGATCTTTGAAAAAATGGAAGTGGGCAAATTTTGGCTTTTTTGCTGGTTATCCAAATATTCAGAAACTGGTAGATCTTGACTAAGCTTTCCCAACCAAGATTTGATATACCCACTAACTCCATGTTACTTAAGCGGAGTTTACAAATGATACACTGTGCCTATGTATGAAGTTTGGCGTTCTTGTGAGTTTCCCTTCTGATCAGAGGATTGTTAATAATGCAAAAAATTGATAGCATAACAGGAAAAGCAAGAACTGAGTGGCTTATGGAAGCTGGCTACTCCCTTTTAGAGGTAGTCTCTGGCAAGTTGTGACTGCTGCAGTGCTACTTGCAAGGGGGATGTAGATGAAAGAGTTTTTTCTTATGGTGATAACAATGTATCGGCTTTCATATACAAAAAAAGATCAGTTGATATCTAAATGCTAGTCCAATTAAAATCAGAGACGTGTATGCACATGACTGTACACATACACACACCTGTATGGAAGACTATTCAAGTTATCTATTGCTAAGGAATTGTACAGGAACAAGATTCTAGCAAAACAAGTTTTTCTAAGTCTCATGTAATAAAAATGAAACTTTGCACAGCAAACCAGTCTCTTGTACTGTCTCTGATTTCAAGCCAATAAATGTCAAGATCTTAAAAATGAATTCCTAATAATAAAACAACTTTTTTAGATTCATCTTGATCCTTTCTATCTCCTCTTACTTGTGAGTCAGAGTGATTGATGCTCAAGTTATTTCCTGAAATGTGAATGATTCAGGTAATCCCATTAGGAAAGATATGAAACTGTAAATTTCTTATGAAGTAAAAATTACAGTGCAGCCTGATCTCTGGAGAGCCATTTCACAGCCTCTCCAAGAAAAAAAAAACCAGATAGATAAGCAAGAATATGTAGCATGTGGTATACAGGTCTGTACTTGCTGGAGCGATACCTATCTCAGTTGAGCGAAAGCCAGTGTTTCACATTTGCTATGGATTCTAGATTAGCTGCTTGTCCAAATTGCTCCCATCTCTTCAGGAATTTGGAGGGTTTTCTTCTGTACCTTGCGTTGGATGTGGTGAGAATGCATTCAGTCCAAGTCTTGCCCAGAAGGCTTTTGATCAGCGCGATGACTGATCAGATGACTGATCAATCACACTTTTCATTTGATTGCTTTCCTGTTAGAATACTTTGGGCCAGAACTCCCGATCCCCTTATGGTGGTTGTTTACCACTGGGTATCGTGCTCCACAGACTTACAGCTGGAAGATACCATTTCACATCTAGCTTTTACGATTTCCTTTTATGTGTGTTTTCTTCAGTGGGAGCCAGGATTATATTCTCTTTATAAAGGTTATCTTAAAACATGATTGCAGAAGTCTATTGTGGTGTTCTATAATCCAGAACCAGACTTTGTAATGATGCGACTGCCCCTCAAATAGATAATTTTGCCCATTAGAAGGCAATCCTTTTAGTGGGAGAGATGCAAAACAATGGAAGGTCATAATACTCTTCATCTGATACAAAGTGAAAGAGAAGGGAGAAAACCCCAATATCAGAGGGGAGAAAAAGGATTGAGGAACTAGATATCATTTATCAGTAACTTACTGCAATTGATTGTTGGATGCTGTTTCCCATCTGCTTGGCAAATAGAGAAAGATACCCAAGATGAATAACTTTGTTTCCTATTTGCCAAACCATGGTCAGGCTTGATGGCATTTTAAGTTGCTCCACAGAAGCACCGGCACCTTGCTCTCCATAGCTTTCCTTTGTGCTTTGCCAGAGGACAGTATATGTGATTAGGGGCGGCATGAGGAGTGGTTGAGACAGGCCACATCATAGTGCTTTTCAGAAGAGACAAGGATGGCAAAGTGCCAAAGACATGCTCCTGCATGAAGATAACAATTTTGATTTTCATTGATTTCCCAGGGAAGCTTTCAACTTTTCTTTCAAAGAGCAGGCTACGTAACACGAAGGAGAAGACCCTGCATTATAAAGGATGTTGAATCTAGTGCAAAAAAGTAGCCATTTGGTTACTACAAGCTTTTTCTTTTATTCCCTGGACAGATTGTGATTCTGGTTTTCCAAGTCAATCTGTTAGCAAGTTTATATTGTGGTGGGAGAGATTGTTTAGGTTTAGGATTGTTTATATCTTGCCTAATTACCTTTCAGTTTTTAAGGAAATCTGTAACGTGAGACCTGATACCATGCTCAAGATGTGCCCTCTGACAGAAGTGTCTCTGAATTTACTGCAGATTTGCCGTTCATTCTCACTGCATTAATTTGGTTTTGTTGCTATGGTCTTGCTCTTTCTTAAAATGTAAAGCTTGCTGAGATAAACTCTTTGTAAACGCTAGTCAGCTGAACTTTGGGGATACAGTGCTTAAAGCAGAATGGGATTTAGCTATATAGCTGTATTTATCTTATCTATTTATTTATTTACAAAGGCATGGTGCAAGCTTTTCTATTCATTGGATATCTACTATTCCAATAAAGATAGATCAGAGTTCCCTCATTTTTTTTCTTGAACCTGCTTTTAAGCACTTAAGTATGGCTCTTGAGTCCAATCTACCATTATTGCATGCAAATACATTTTAAAATCTCTCAAACCAGCGTGTTAAGCCTAGCTTTTAAACAAGTTGTGTTTCTCATAATCACAGCTCCTACTAGATGTAATTTGCAGAACCTCAGTTATCAGATAGTTAATAATAATCTTGTAATCTCTATTTTAAAACCTATGACCTAGGCATTATTATTTTCTCCTTATCTAGATTTTCTTTCTCTTTGTGGTATTCATTGATCTGATACAAGTATGTAAAACAGTCATATTTTTTCTTTCTTCTAAGAAAGCTGAACAAATAAAGCTCACACTTCATTGTCTTCATGCCTTTTATCAGCAGTAAGTCAGTTCTGTCTAGGAGACTGAACTGAAGCAAATTTCAGTAGGAGTTTGGCCCACCTACAGAGCACAAAGTCAAGCCTAATTGTGTCCTAAAGCCTGCAGTAGTAGAGCACCATCAATAAATTAATAGTTACTTTAAGAGGTGTTCAAAGTACAGTTTACACTGCAATTCCTCTGTGTCTAATACATTTTTTTGATGCATAGATTTTTTTAAAAAAAAAGGCAACAAGATGTAAGTCGAAATCAAAGATATTAAGATTTCAGAGTTAATATCTTTTGTGAAATAATAAATATCAGGAAAATACTTTCCCCTTCTAGGGAGAGAAACTTAAGAAAACTAAGCATTTAGAAAAGCTTAACAGTTAGCGAAGATTCCTTATTACTTGAGTTGGTTCACCAGGGTGTGTTCTTTTTGTTCATCAAAACTAATGATACACTGCCAATGGCCAACAGCAATTTGTCTGGGGGTTACAATGTGGAGACCACCTAGCTTCCTCTTCCAAAGTTCAGTTAAGCGAAGCAAGTACATGGAAGTAATGTCCCTGGTGTTTTATTGCTTGCATTTGTGAATGTGTGCTCCAGGTTCACCGTTAGATGTGTGATACTTGGTTGGATTAATCTGCCTGCCAATACCAACAGCATTTCTTAAAAATATATATATCTTCAAAAATATAGTTCTTCAAAAAAATATATCTTTGATAATGATGACAGGTTGAACTTTTTTTCTTTGGTAATGTTTTCTGATCTAGTTAGTGATGCGGTTAATAAGACACATTTTGATAGCCTGCTGAGTTGGTGCCTAATTAGAAAATTTTGAATTTAATTCCCATATTAGATACTAATGACCAGGATTTGGTCAAAGTTGTTCCAGATGTTCAAAATTTATCTTTATTGAACACAAGAGAGTAGTGAACTTGCTCTGCTGAGTTACATACTTCAGTATTTTTTCTTCTTAGAAAGCAAACTTCATTAGATAGAGATGTCTGTCTGAGCAGCAAAACAAGCAGCTCAGCCTTCATGTACCGATATATCTTGTTTATTCCTGAAGAATACTCTTTTGTACAAATGGGCGGTGCATATGGCACTCAATAGATCTTTAAATACAGGGAGGAAAATATCCAACATTCATGGTCATTCCTCTGCATTATCTTGCCTTTTGTGTATAAGGAAATGTTCTTTGTTTTCTGATTCTACTTGTTCTGAGGATATTAAACTTTGGGCAAGTGCTGCTAGAACTCAGCTTTAATAAATTACACACATTAATAAAACGAAGTGACACGTTAATAAAAGTATGTCAGATCTTATGAACAAATTTGAAAACAATACAAAGATCTATTGTTTTATCTTCTAACTATAGTCAGTACGCTATTGAGTACAACAATTATCTTTGTTCCCTGTTAGAAGATTTAGCGTTATGTTCATTGTGACCATAGAAGGGCAGCTTCTAAGGTGGGTTCATTTTAATACCTGACCACTGGTTTTGGACGTTAGAATCAATCACTAGAAGAACAGAGGAAATGTCAAAGATCGTTGTCTAATATAGAGACACATACTATATTTTCTTTTTCATTGCTTTACCTAACTGCAAAATGTAACATTTTGCAGAGTATTTATATTGTCCGGAACTTGTTCTATAAATTGGATATATGAGATGCAAAATAATTCTGAAAATTTTTTGCCAGAATTGATTAAATGTGGTTGAAATGAATTTTTGCCAGCTCTGAAAGCAGATATCTCTTCTGGTGTTTTTATGTAAGTCTTCCATACTCCAGAGGTAGCTTCTTGGGCCCTGCTAATGATCGAAACAGTGAATGCTTTCAGTCCCTTCTGCACCAGCAGGAAGGAGGAGGAAAATGTTGATTCCATAATTACAAATACTCAAGTTGCCTTTATTTAAAAGTGCTGAGCACTTGAGAAGAGTGCAATACTCATTTATGGTGTTAGCTGGGCCTCACTGGGACTTTTGGCTTCTTAATTAATTTCTAACACTTTTCTGTTGTCTTATTTCTTGGTGAGTTCCTGAAGAGAAAGTGCTCCCTCAGTCAGTGGTTATCAGAGCTTGTTACTAGCTACGGTTGTTTTCCAAGGTTCTGTGCTAGAAATACTAACATACTTTTTCCTGGTTTAAAGGGTACTGATGTACAAAAGAGCACGAAGCTCTTTTTTAGGAATTAAGATTTAGACATTTAAGAATTAAAATGTAAAGAAATAGATGTTTATAAATATCGACACTGAATTTTTTAAAACGACTGGCTCTCTTGTTCTGTCTGTCCGCTTCTACAGCAATTCGTAATCATCTGTATAGACTGCACCTTCTTCTGTCTGGTCATCGCATTCACTGTTGACCTGCCATAAAGATCACTCCATGTATCTGTTTCTGACAAACTATAAGTGCTCCAATCAGTCTGTTTAAATAGATTGTCTTTCTGTTCCCTCTTACTGCAGAAAAATAACTTGGTATATAAAAATTATAACAGACCTGTTCTTACAAAGCATCTTTTAGGCTATAGCTTAGATGTGCTAGGAAAAACATTTCTCAAACTGTGGATTGTGTTGGCCACTGACTTACAAAATCCGTTCTGTGGGTCAGGTGCTGAAGCAGATCCATTTGGTCTGTGAGTTCAGGACAGTTAATCAACTAATGTTCAATCAATGTTTAATCAACTAATTATTAATTGATACTTCATTATGTTAAGGTTCTTGCATTGCAAGTTTACTTGTGAGTAGACCCTTGCGCTCCTACAGAGTCCTTTTGATTTCTGTGTGGAAGTGTCTATGCACATCCCCATTTTGCTGTGTGGCAAAGTTTCCAGAGCGGGAATTAGAATAGTTAGATAAGAAATGAAAATTCAACAAATAGTTCTGAGTCAGCATACCCTTCTCTTCTTGAGACTCTTCATTGATTGTCCATAGTAGACTTTGTTTTCAGCGTTGCTGTCTGTTTCCTTCTTGTGAAGACTGTGAATTATATAGTAAATAAGCATTTGTATCCTTTCCTGAATCTGAAGCTATCATAAATTGTCACTATTTTACGACATGCTTTTGTTTCTTTGATTATATTCATAATTGCTGTAATCTTGATGAAGAAATTCCTCTCTTCAAATGAACAAAATGCATCCTAACCTTAGAAATTATAGTTATCCAGTACCATGTTTTCTTGGTTTTGGTGGATATACATAGTACATTTTTTCTGAGTCTTTTGCTTCAAATCCTTGCCATTGATAAGCAGAGTGTATACGTACCTTGCATAATGTGATTTTTTTTTTTACTCCTTTACCTCTCTTTTTTCTCTCCCACCCCAAAAAGTTCATAGCATCCTTTGATTCCTGTACTTTATACGTTTGTCACCATATGGACAGAAAATGGGGGGAAAAACATGCTTAATATTTAGCTACTTCAATTTGTTCCAGCGCTCATAGTATTTATGTCTGTGACTTTTCTGGATGGTAGATAGGTTCATACATAATAATTTTTAAGGAGAATCTCCACGTTTTGAACTTTTAAAAATCCATTTAATATTTTAAAGTTCAATTTCTAAGTCAACTCACTATTTGTAAAGCAGTTCAATTTTGAAATAGGTTCAACATTCCAACCTCTGAACATTGGTTCCACTTCAACGTGCCACAGAGACCTAATCCTCACAAAAATGCTATTTGATCCCAGGAAGAAAGAAAGATAATGGATTGACCCTCTACATGAAACCATAAAACAGAGTTCCGGGTTGCTGCCATTCAAATGAATAGAAACCGGCAGCAATTCTAACACCTTTCCAGTTTCAATTTTATTGCATCTGCAGGCATCATGCTGGAATGGTAAACATTTTAGTGGTCAGACTCTGTGCACTTATACCGTTACTATTTCCTTATTATCTCATATTTTTTGTGTGAAACAGAAACGAAAAGGTGACAGATTGCTGTGAATGAAATGAATGGAGATGCCATTTGCATTCATTTCAGGTGAAGCAAATCCCCTTCTTTCCCATTTCTTTGTCGTCCTTCAGAGAGATCTCTTACAGCTTCTGAAAATCCATGAGCCAGGCACTATGTTTGGATAATGCAGCTGAAACCCCATGCATCAGTCTATTGTCAATGTGACAGTGCTGAACCTCTTTATATAAAAAGAGTCCATCAATTCTTTTTAAAACTAATTGATTCAGATTAATAGAAAGATTTCAGCCACACGTGCTCTGAAAACCTGCTTTTTTTTAAAAAAAATTTAAATAGGGATGAGTCCCTAAAGAACGCAGAGCACAGAAAACCCATGTAAAAGCCGGTCAGCTTATATACTTGTACCTTTTTTATTTTAAATAAGCTTGACTTGACTGAGACACTCTCCTGAGTTGTCCTTATTAAAAGATGAACTCGCATATTTCCATTTCTTTGGCTAAGACACAAATTGTTGATGTCAAATCGTCTTTAAACTTAAGCATGTGGTATACATTCTGTACTTACCCTTTCTCAACGCTGAATCCTTTTAGAAACGTTCACCTTACTGGGCTTTCTGTCTCCCATACTAGGACTTCTCTCTCTCTTCTCCCGCTTACCTCTGAGATTTGGGGGTAGTAAGCAGTTTCTTTAAAACCCGGGTCATCAGTTAGGAAAAAAAGTGTGTTTGGAGTAAATTGTCATGCCTGAGAATTTCTTGTCCACTGATACCTTCTTAACCTCTATGGAAAAGACCCCAGCCGTGGCTGATGCTCAGGCCTATAGGTGAAGGAGGAATAAGAAAAGATGACTGCGGTGGGTGCATTACAGTATAGTGTTGGCTGCATAATCTCAAGAGACAGGCAGTTAAACTGAGGAATTAGTTTTTGCATTTAGAGTCGTCACTTCTAGGCTCAGATGGTTACTGGGGGGGGAAGTTTTTCAGCTCAATACAATTCATTGTCTCAGCTAGGTACCATCTGAAATGACTTGTTGCCAGAGGACATGGAGTGAGCCTGTGTGAGCAAGTGGGAACGTGTAGTCTGTAGTGACAGTGCTGTAACCCCAGCTAAAGACCAGCTTTGCAACACTGATGTGCTATGAAGAGCCGCTGCTAATTGCAACACTCAAAGCGTAACTGAGGAAGAATTCTGCTATGCTCGCTTTCTTCCTATTGTCTTGTGGAGGTGGTTAGATTTAATAGCAATTACTTCTATACCCCACTGACATAAGCACACAAAAAATAAACTAATCGGGAAAAAGTTCTGTAGAACCATAAAATTAATTAAGTTCCAGTAAAAAAAGCAATCCCAGAAGACCTCTGAATTGACACAGACCAGTAGTTCATACATTTTCATGTTAAGGTGTTTTGACAAGTACATAATTTCTGACAAAAAAGTTTAAAAAAATTTCCAGGCAGCTTTATGAGACAGTAGTGCATGCCCCTCTCCCAACACATCTTTGTTCCTACATTTGTGATCTTGGAAGGGCTCACGCCACCACTAAGGGCCTGAGAGGCTGACCATCCTTCTCTGATTTTGCAGAGACCAACAGTCCTACAGAGCAAAGGTTTAGTCATGAGGAGAGATGAGTTACAAAGAGGCATCTGTGCTGTTTTCTAATTGTAACTACCTTTCATTTAAAAAAAATGGCAGTAGAGTATTTCAGTGATGAATATTTTGATTAGTGACAGCTGCATCAAAAATACTCTCTTCCCTGCTCAAGCCTCCTAGTATTCATTATGTAGACTGGCTATGCTTTGGACATCCTTTGGCTCTCCTAGCATGCCCAGTCCAAGCCCCAGTGCATGGGATCTTGAGCATGTAGGCACCACAGGAAGGAGGGGTGGTACATGCCCTGGACCTGCACCTATATGGAAAGAGCGTGTCCTGGGCAGGCACCTGGTCCTAAGAGCTGGAGAAGGCTAAAGGTACAGCTACTCCAGTATGAACTTTGACAATGCATAATAATACAAACCAAAATACTCTTATGATATGCCTCTATATATTGAGACGCGTATTATAGCCATGTGTCTGTAATTACTTGTAGAGCTCATCTTTTGCACATGAAACTAAGAATATAACATGTTTTATAATATCCTAGAGATATGTTTCCCACCTTGACATAATTCCTGAATGTGTGACAGAAATGAAGGCACAGATCCAAGTAAGCGTTCTTTATAAACCAAATTCCAACCCAGCGATAAGCACTCTATGTTTCCTTGTGGTGTGTGTGTGTATATATGTGTGTGTGTATATGTATATAAAGCTTTCTGGAAAAGGGAAGCCTTAAAAAAAAAAATCCCATAACATCCCAAGAAGCAGCATTTATTGTCTCACAGGCATGGAAGAGTCCCAATTCACAGCAAATTTGAAAACTAACCATAATTTCAAGCCAGACCGTTCCATCTGAATATCCTCCAAGGTTGTTATAATTCTGATATGAATTTGGATTCAAATGTTGTGGCTGGCTCATATGAAATTAAATAGAAACATGGATCCAAGCACTCCCAGCTTTGCCAAAGTATCTAGATTTGGTTTGAATTGGCTAGTTTGATCTTTAATCGTAAGTCAACCTATTTTTCTTAACCAAAACTGCCTTTTTCACTTATGATAATAACATTAAAAGATTATGCTAAAAAAGAAGAATTTCCCCCCCCCACATGTACTCTGAGCCTGTGTTTGCGACCTTCAGATTACACGAACAATTTCTTGCAATTTCATGCAATTAGAACCACACTCCTAATCAATCAACTTGTAGAAGGAGAACCATTTTTATTCCAATGTGTGCTCACTTGAGTATTTAGTTTGGTTACTAAAGGTGGTTCTTCAGTAACTTAAGACTGCATAGAAATTGTAATTAATATTGACGAAGTAAAATATATAGGGTTTCTCCTCTTCAGCCTTTACAGGAGGAACATCCAAAAGAGCATGCTGGGGTGTGTGTGCCTGAATACCTTCAAAAATTGTTCCTTCAGAGAAGTTCATGTGCGTATGTGTGTGTGGAGGGTGAAAACTAGTTTACTCCTTCTTCCCTAGTGATTGTAGAGGACTTGCTATCTCCACAGATCTCATATTCAGGTTCAGATGAAATATCTAGTCCCTGTAAATCTCCACCAGATTTCTCTGATGTTTATGGAGATTTTTCTGTGTTTCTTTTCCTATTACTTCCCGAGCTTGTTCTGGCCTTTCTGGAGTGAGAAATAGTCACTATCCATGTTAGATAAGTTGACTAGCTGTGGACGAAGCCTCAAGCTGGCTCATCCTTACGCTGAAGGTTTATAAATAATTTTCATCCTATCTAGCGTCTCCCCCAAATTTTTTTAACTTTTGATGGACTGAAGTATAGATATTGTGCTGATGACAAGGTAGGAAACAAAGAGTGTAGTTACAGTGGAAAGTACTGTCACAGGATGTAGTGCAGGTATTGATGGCAGAAGAAGAGCAGAAAAAGTCACAGTTTTAAGTCTATCATAGGCTGTAAAATACAGGTGTTTGAATGCAACATCTGTCTCTGGATATAATTAGTGTCTTTGCAGTCATGGAGTTTTCTGGTATTCCTACAGACACTCTACTTGCCTGTATCTTAAAACTGGCAGAGGCAAGACAGTGTCGTAGTCTTTTGGTCTGATCTGTAAAAGTTTTGTCTGTCCCTGCTGGACCCTGTCCCCTCCCGCTTTATTTCCCCTGTGCTCCTGGGAAACTTCTTTTCTTAGCAAAAGCTGTGAACCTGACTCCATAGTGCCAGCCCTGACCAGCTAGCTTATTTCAACACAGTCAGCAGTGTTCCCTGAGTGTAAATCCATCTTTTCCTGTTTCTGTTTTCCACACCCCCCTAGTATCTCCTAAATGTTCCTTCAACGTGCCCTTTGAAAGATTCTCCTGATTCCCACTCAGATTTTCTAAGGATAGTTCACAGCAGATCGCATCCCAGATACTTTTCTTTGCTTCTTCAAGATCTTGTGAATCTACAAGCACAACTTTGGCTTTTAGGTGATGCACCTTCTAACTTTTACCATAAAGGAGCTCCTTGTAAACATCCACAAAGCCTTCCAGTTTTATCTTTCTCTGTGTCCCTCTTACAACAATAGGTAGGAACTGAAATCCTATATTTGCAGCCTGTTCTGTTAATTCCTTGCACTTCCTCTGCATCCACCTGTTGTCTTTTATTTTACTTAAATTGCAAAACCTTTACTGTTCACATCACACTTACGTTTCCTGTTTTTTGCAGAGCATAAGTGATGTCTAAGGCCCTCAGTACATTGTCATGATTACAGCAATTAAACAGCAGCAACACTAAAATGCCTAATATAGAAAAAGTTTTGCATGTCAAATATAGAATAAGAAGGTCAGAACTTAAGTATTTTAGTTTTATAATGCTCCTGTCGGAGAACAACATCCAATGTGATTTTTGTTTTGGCTTTACAAGGTGTGAAGGATGCAACTTTTTGTTTGTTTCTTTATATGTCACTTCAGAGACTGTGTCTGGAAGGAAAATGAAGGAGTGAAGATAGCTGTGTCTACACGGGTAGACTTCAGAAATAGCACAGGGATATTTTTCCTAGGGATCTAGAGGCAGTTGTTTGGATACTGTTGCAATCCATAAAGTTAAAGCTGCAACCCATTAAAATTTGCTTCAGTAAGAACAATCATAAGGAAAGAATCAGCAGGGATTGTTTTTAAACTCTCTAATTTCTTATTTGGGAAATCTGAATTTCTCCATTTAGGAAGTTTCTTGTTCTAGTATATTAATTTGTAATTTGAACTATCAGCAAAAATGTAAGAGAAGTTACTTTTCTCATATACACATAGTGCATACACAGCCTTCTCTAGGAAATAACAACTGCAGGGGTTGTGTACAATTTCTTCTCTATTTGTTGCATAACGTAGAAAATCCTAGTAATCTAAAACCTAAGCACTTTTATGAACTACCTTCCTGGAGAGAAACACTTTTTGTGTTTCAGTAATAGGCAGAAAATAAGTTTATAGAGTAACTGAAGACACAACCATAATTTAAAAGCAAATCCCAACAAAGGTCCTGAATAGAGCATTCCGTGTTCTCCAGTGAGTGCCGTTTTCCTTATACCTTGTTTGCACTTAGTTGCTTTATGTGTACATGACAATAGGAGCAGCAATTGAAAGCAGACGGCAAGACAAGCATGACCAATAACACTTCGCCACTTTACCAATACTTTAATAAAGTTGAAAGATCAATTCAATTTCTAGCTTTTCTCAGAGAAGTGTTACCCAACAAGATACAGAATGATGAATGCTGATCTCTTAAAACCGCTAAAGTATAAAGCGTTACAAAAGGGTTTTTTTAATACAACAGTGTGATAAAGCAGGCTTCTCTTGATGAATCACAGTGATGTGGCTGTCCTAACGCTTATCTAAAACAGTGAAAAATGAAGTCATTAGTAAAATAAAATGCAAATATTACTGAATGCTGGAACATTTTTCTTCCCATATTTCAGGTTGCATTTTCAGCTCTGCCTGTGTGACATTCACGTGCACCAAGATGAAAATAAGATGCATAAACTTAGTTCCTCCCCATACCCCAGTAAAAATGTAGTAGTAAACCAAGAGAGCTAAAATGCCACCTGCTTTTAAACTAAGGCTACCTTACTGGATAGAAGAGTAGGGTGAGTATCACGTATGAAGAGTACGTTGTGGTTACAATCTGTAGGCCACTTGCTGTCTGAACATGTAAGGATGGAGTAAGGAAACAAAAAGGGAGAAATCTTGCTGCCCCATTGCTAGCCTAAGACTAAGATGATAATGTCTCACAAATGTTTAAGTGAGGCTGTTAAGATGCAGCATGCTAGTTCTACGTGTTATGCCCAGGTCACAAACCTGTATTCAAATCCTACTTAGGCCCTTAATTTGTCCCCATCACTAGTTATTTCAGGACTGCTCTAGGGATGCAAGTTTGGTTCTGGCTTTATAGGCAGTAAACTATTTATTTCTCATGGTAGAAGGGGATGGGGAAAGAGCTGTGGACTCTTTCTATGGAGTCTTCTTCCTCTTCACTCCTCTGAAGTAGGTTCACCTCTCAAATGAGTGATGTTGCTGTTAGATGTCCTTTCTGAGATGGTGCTACAGATAGGACAGGAAGAGGAGAACTCTATTCATCTGCAGTTTGTCGTTGACTTAGATACACGTACCTACAGTTGATCCATACAGTCTGTTCATAAGAATGTTTTTAGATTTTTTTTTTCTTGTATTAGTCTGGTAAGAGCTTAATGAAGTCTGATGTTATCTCAGACTATAGAAATGCCTTTATGCCTCTAGCTTGCATGAAGCCTTGAGGCGTTAGGAGCTTCCAGCCAGAACAAAATTCTGAAGGGTAGTTATTATCAATAGAGATATTATGGAAGTATCTCATTTGTCTTTAGCTTTCCATGCTACCTCCTCACAAGATGTCAAATTTTAAGATGAGGTTTTGATCTTTATCTACAAGTTACCTTCTGGCAATCTGGGTTATCAAAAAGTGGTTTATCAAAAGCTTAAAGAGAATGGTCCCCAACTTCATTGACAAACCACCACTTTCCTTTGAGGAGGGTGTATTTCACCTGTGTAAGTCTGAGTACATACAGTGAATTTTTCTCAGGAACTTGGGTCCATTCAGCCTTTTTATTTGCTATTACTGAGAGAAGGCATATTTCTTTGATGTGACATAACTAAGTAATAAGTAGTAGTGTGTGTATTAAAAAAAAATTCCAAAGAAGTAAGCCCAAAGCAGACTACTAAAAGAACACACTTCACTGTGCGTGTTTCTTTGTTCTGAAACAGGAGAAAAGAAAAAAAAATAACAGATGACAATCACATTATTTTATGTTGCAGGGGGAGATGCTCAGGTAGCAGTGTTCATAAACACAATATTAAATCTGTAAATTTAAAAACATAATGCGTAAAAATGTCCTTTGCTGTGAGATTTTGTCTTATGGAGGAAAAATATGACCTAGTCACTCAGAGACAATAGAATTTTATTTTCCTTCATTGCAAGTTAATGGAGATTTGTTTTTATTTGTACAATATGTACAATTCCTATCAGAGCCTACTGGTTGTGAACAATGACCTTGTTTGAGAGGCCAAAGAGCCTTGTTTCCCAATATAGGAACATGACCAGCTATATCGCACAGTCAAGTGCATCCTAGAGCTCCATGGGTTTTTGTGTAGCGTAAATGGGACAGGTTTAGCATTGCTGGCTTTGCAGGCACAAAATTGCAAGTCTGAGATGCTGATGGGGTTGTTTGTGAATACCCCTGATTATGTTGAAGACTAGGGTGGGAGTGGTAGGTGGATTTGTAAGACCGTGGGATAGATAGTTCAGGTTGGAAGCAACCTCAGGAGGTCACTAGTCCTTCCTCGCAGCAGAATCAACTGTGAAATCAGACCAGCTTTCTCAGGGGTTTAACCAGTGAAGTCTTGAAAGCTCTGAGGATGGAGACCGACTCTCTGGGCAACCAGTTGGTTATCCTGGAAGGAACATTTGATTTCCAAATTTCATCCACCAGTGCAATCTTAAATCAAACATTTATTTTGTCTTATTTATTTCACAGAATTTCTGTTTGTGAGAAGTGGCAATTATTCCCCTATTTATATGCAACCAGGTTATGTAAGTCTTCCTCAGCACTTCTTAGCTAAAAGAGAACGATGTGAAAAAAATTGCTGAGGACAAGATACTGGAAAGGACTAGAAAAGTACATAGTGACTTCCCACTGGACAAATGGCCTGGAACATCATCCTTCTGTCTTTGGGTGATACTGTGAGACCCGTCTGTTGAAACCCAGGGGCTTAGTTCTGAATGAAGATATTCCAAAGAGATAATTTAGTTTGGTTTGCTAGACGAGCCTTCACACTAATGTGGGTGAATGGAGAAATATTTTATTTATTTTTGAGACAGAGACTCTGAATTTGATATTAATACCATTTGACTACAGGGAAACAAGAAGCCTCTTCACCATTCATAACGTGTCTCTGAAATATCATCAATACAGTATTATTTATCCTGTTAATAATAATTATTAGCTTAATCCAGGATTAAATATCAATTTATTCCTACTTTATCAAACATTCAGAGTAAGCTGTGTTCCTCTCCAAAATGTAAAAATAAAGAAATTAGCTAAATATAGGGAAAGATCAGAAAAGGAACTAGACTTTCTTTGTAAAATCTTTGCTAGCGAAGTCTCTCAAACATAAATGGCTGTAAGACTGAAGTCTTGCAGTACCTGATAATTAGATAGGATTAGTTGAAAAGTTACTTTTTTAACAACATTTAAAAGCCACTTCAGTATAAATATGATTTAATAGAAGTAGAAAGATTCCACCAGCTAAAAATGTTGCATGCAATTATTTTTTTTCTGAGGAAAAAAAAAGTAGTAGTATTATCACTTCTTTGTTAATTATTCTTGGATTTCTGTGAGATATGAGGCCTTATTCCCACAATCACCCTTTTCTAAAACATGCATACACTTTATCAGAGTAAGAAAGCATTTTGCAGCTTAGATGATCCATCAAACAGACGATGCAGAGCTGGAATGGTACAAGTTTGTCATCCAAAAGACAAATTTGTGATAGAAGCCTTCACACCTGCCTTGTTTACCTCACTGCACCCAAACTCCATTTGGTGAGTCTGACTTACAGTCCACATCGCTACCTTTTCCTCAATTGCACTGCCTTTCCCAAGCCGTGAGGTTGATTAATAAAGCACACACGGTATTCTGGTCATTGGAGCAGCAATGAGGTAACTGAAAAATGTTACCAAGCATGGTAGAGTCTGTAAAGTTTTATCCAATAATATATATATAAGCACAGGCATGCGATCGTAAAAAAAATAATAAAAATACGTGAATGCAGTTCTGGAGTTTCAAACAGTGGCTTTTGACTTCTGGCAGCAAATGAGAAATCCTCAACTTTAACTGTTAATACAAAGTATTTGCGTACTTGGTGAGTACGTTAAGTGAATTGGAACAAAATTGTTTGCTTTGCCTCATACCATTTGTTCAGCTGAACATTTTTGTATGCAGAGAGGGGAGGTGATTTTAATACAGGGATAGTGCCAATTATAAGCCTTTTTTGTGGAGAAATTTTTCTGTGCTTAGTATGCATTGTTTTTACAATATTGAACTTGTTATTTGGGACACAGAGCACAGTTTGCTTAGCGCAAAGGTCTTGTTTCTACTAGCATGCAGAGGAGATTTGGGCAGAGATAAAATGCAATCACTGTGAAATGTCCCTCTCTATATAATACATCTCCCTTAACAGCAGGGAGTCACACTAGTTGAAGTAATTAGATAAGGCTTTATTCCTTTCACCTAAAGGAGAAGCCATGTGGTGGCGAAATATAAAAGAAAATTGCTAGACCATATGTATTGCAGTTCTCTATTTCCACTGGGTTGTTTTCTCTGTAAAATGCTTACTGCAGAATATTGACATCTATAATGAGGAACATTTATACTTTGTTAGGTCACAACTATGGGTACGCATTTGAACTTAAACCTACAGTGTCATTGGCAAGTATGTAAACGGCTTCAAAACAGACTTAGAGTAAGAAAATATGCAGAAGTATGCTGCTTCCCATAGGCAGATTCTGCCAGTTTTCAAAGCGAAAGTCAAAATTCATCATTTCCTGGTAGATTGAGGATTGATTTGTACCAAGATACTTTTGCAGCAAATCTATGTTTATGAGTTCATGAAAAGTCCATGTAAATCAAAGCAAATATTTAAAAAAATAAGCCAATTATAAATAAAAAAGAAAAGGAATAGGAAGAGGAAAAAAGTATCAAGGGAGTTGGGTGATGTTATCTTTTGTGTTGCAGCTTCATCGGTGAAAGAGGGTTCTGTCTCCCAGGCTAGCTGATTTAAGTGGAGCTTCACTTGCAGATATCCTGTAGGTTCTAACCCAGAGGAGGCAAAGTCTCTAAGTCAAGGAATTATAAAGAAACTTAACAAGGTCTAAAGAGAATACAGTAATCAGTGTTGAGATGAGGAAGAAAGGCAAGAAATTATTATGTGTCCCAATGTCAAACAGATAAATTGAAAGAACAACAACAGCATCAACAATAGAAATAAGAACTATTATTATTATTATATATATAGTTGTAAATTCTTAGGCTCCAAAGAAAAGCAGAAAAGCAAATTAGTGACAGCAAGGAAAGTCAAAGTCATGACGTTTCTCATATGATAATATCAGCTCTGCGCAGCTGCTTGAAAAATTTGCATGTAGTATCAAGAAAAGAACATCTGCTGCACAGTATGCAGCAGACCAGCAAAGCTGCTGTAGAGAAGAGGTGGGAGGAATGGATGGATAGGAACTAGATCATGATAAGCAGAACAAGAAGTGGCATCCCACTGAATGGCATGACCTCTATTATCACTAAGTCATCTGCTCCCACTTCTCAACTGGGGGCTAGCATTCGTGGTGATAGAGATGCCATAGGCAAGTTAGTTAACCTGCTAGTAAATTTGCTAACGTGGGATAAATTTCATTGAATGAGTGCTTTCCAGAACATTCAAAATACATAAATTTCAAAGCAACAAAATCCTTGATATGAACTTGTGAACACACGTTGCTTAACATCAACTTCCAACAGGTACACAACTACCTGGAGAAGCAAGAAGGTAAAAGACTGTGTCAGATACAAGCGTGGAGAAGAAAGATGATACCAGAGCAAATGTATAAGGATCCATTTGTGACAAATCATATGTAATGGGAGAGCTGGGAGTTGGATGTGTAAAAATCTATTGCTTCAGGCATTTTTTTGCAATCTTAAGGGGCTTTTTGCTTTGTTTGTTTTTTGTTTTTTTTTTTTATTTATTTTTTAGTTCTGTTCAGCTCAGTAAATTCTTTCACTTTTAATGGTTCGCTACACTGAACAGCAAGAAATTATAGGATAGAGTTCTCAAATGAAGTTACTATCTATACAACGCAAAGAAAAACATGTGGGTTTTCTTTTCTGATTATCTTGGTAATTCATAAATACACTATTAAGAGTATGTAAACTATTATTTACAATTTGTGTGTTGTATTTCATATATGTACACAGGCATACACTGTTAGAAAACCTTTAAGAGTAATATAATACATTTGGTTTTATTTCTATTATTTTCACATGCTAACATACTTCTTGTCTTTCTCTAACATTCAATACCATCCATACTAAAGGCAAAATAATGTTTCTAATCATTTCAGGAACCTGTTTATAATGCAGCATTGCTCAAATGATGTTTTAAGATGGGCTATATTTGGTTTGAGAGGAGCACAATTATCTAATAATCTAATAATAATTTAAAAATCTGTGATACCATCTGTGCAAAAGCCCTGATAGAGGCTCTACTTTAGCACAGTATGGCTTGCCTATAACATGATTTGGTATCTTTAGTGGGCAGATGTTTTTACTAGCTTTACTATCAGAAAAATCTTTCTCTCTCCTCCATATTATATGCACAGAGCTCCATTTCTGGGAAAAAAGTAACGAAGACAGTATTGCTCTTATAAAAAGGCATCGTACTTGCTGTGTGCAACAATTCTGGTTAATAGATTCTACAGAAATAGTGAGCCAAATTTACAGTATAATTTGGAGAAGTGTCAGGTACAACATTACGAAATGCCAAACATGGTTAATAGTCGTAGAGGGATCTAAGATTTTTGCTTGTTTAATCAGTAAGCAGAAACATTTAGAAAATAATTGTTGTAGTTTTGTGAGTCCACAGTTGTTGTAGTTTTGTGAGCTGTTTTTTGCAGAAATTATTTTCTGATTTTGAGCCATGAAGGAAACTATTCAAAACCTGTTCTCTCTTCTGCCACACACCTACGAGGCCCTGAGCGCAGGTTTGTGTGAAGTTAGGGTGCTAGCTACCATGTAAACACAGAGGGAGATCATATTTCAGATTATTCTAGAAATACCAGCTAGGTAATACCATGGATTTATACAAATACATTTGCCATTTTAGTTAAACCTAAATAAAATCTCCAGTCTGAAAACTGCAACTCACTTTGCCTGCAGGGATTGAAGAATAAATGGTGATATGAACAGAAAGGGAGGGGAGTGGGATCCCGAGGATGCTGCCTTATGCAGCTCTACAACCTGCACGTTCACAGACAATTTTTGCTTGTCCAGCTGGGGGACTTCTGTTCAGAAAACTCCCGTCAAAGGCTTCTTTTCTTCATATTCTCTTAGTCTGTCAGCATGCTGTAGGAGAACCTGAAAGATGGGTGAATTTCCAAGGCTGCGTGGCCTGATGAGTGGGTTGGAAGGAAGGTAAGCAGAGAGGGAAAAGAAGAGAAAGGGAAAAACTATGTGTTAAGGCAGACGTTTTCATCTTCCTCTGTGCATTGTACACAGAATGAAGAGGTTAGTGGGGCTTTCTACACCTTCTGTCCTCCCTTCTGTGGAAAAAAGACAGGAGATGATTCTTGGTTATCTCTCTGGACCTGGGTAGCAAGGAATGAGAGATGTCTACCAAAGAAATAGAATGGAATCGAAACGTTCACAAATACTATCTACTGGTGTCTTAGGCTTTATTTAAACCTTAACCTGAAATCTAAAATACTCTCTGTTGCTGCACCAAATACCCATAATACATAAAAGGAAGACTTTTCAGAAATTAGTACTTCTGGAGTATCCTATTGTATGATGACTTATGCATTTTTATTTAAAAACTTTGAAAAAGGATTTATATATAAAACACTTTTCAAAGGTGTGTCACATAAGAGACTTTCAGATAGGCAACTTCTCATTAATATTTGCCTCTTGTGAGTCATAATTCATTTTGTCACAGGCGGTAGCTTTGCTCTTATTAAAATGATAGCTTTGTTGACTATTCAGTGTTTGGAGTTATTTCATAACAAGGGTCGCTTTGTGTCTCCTTTGTCACCATGACCTTCAGATTATGTCTTTACTTTCCACTTCAGTCTAACATCCTGCTTTCATTTACTTGATGGCTCCATGGTTCAATAGCACTTAGAGAGATGTTTACAGCAAATGGAAAAGTTTGAAAATACTCTTGTTTAAAATAATACCACCTGTGCATACTACATACCAAATTTACTTACTTTCTCTCTTTTTTTTTGTCCCCCAAAATAAAGACAGTTACTTTAAATGGTAGCTTTTGGTTTGGTTCTTTGACAATTATTATTTTTTGCTTTTTACTTCTTTTTTTGCCCCCTCACTTCTATGCAAAGGGTTCATCTCTTAGGCTGTACTGAGGTCATCCGGTCTTCTTCCTACTGGAAGTTAGTATATCCAGCTGATAATCCAGCTTAAAAGTATTTGTGATGCGATGTCCCCTGAGAGAATACGACACAACATGGAACATCTTTTACACCTTTGGGAATATTTGATTAATTTTCCTCAGTTTCATTTGGTGACAGTCTGGGCTGTTTTGGTCAGAATAACTATGTGTTTAACCTTTGTGCTCCCCAGTAAAGCACTCTAGTATTGAAGAAATCTAATTCTGGTACTCCTTGCTGTCGTGTTTGATTCTCAGTCTTATTTTCTTGACAGCCTTGGAACACACTGCCTAAACTATCTCTTCCTGCATTTCTTGTTTCAACTTATTTCAGTCAGGGATCAAAGCAGGGCACTCAAGTGAAATTACTTTATTAAAAGTTTATATTGACCTTCTTGTAGCTAATGCGAGTGAGCTTCACGTGATGTAGCTTTATTTGATGTGTCACTAGCGTTGCAACACGTTGGAGCAGGCATAGAAAATGCTCTTACAGTACCTAGTACCTTGGCTGTCACCAGTATTTGATGACCAGGGCAGCGCACTCCCTTCCGTAGTGACACGTCTCTCTGAACGTGCATTTCAGGTGATTGACTTGTGTGGGAGGGGACGGTCAGATGTTACATTTATTGTTTCAGTGTTTGTTGTTGTCATTTTAGGACTGCTGCTTTTTACCAGCCTGTTCGTGCATTGCTTCATTCCTATGGCTTATGTTATCGCTTTTACACAGATGACATACAGATCCATAATTCCTGTTGGTGTTCTCAGATTTTGCCTTTGTATTTCTCTGCCTGCATCATCTCCGTAACTGGATGTATGCTAATCTTTTATTACAAACAAAGAAGTCCAAAAGGATTCTTTTTAATCCTGTTTAGGTTTTTTGCTCATAAGTACCTCATGTCTCAAATACTGCTTCTCTTTCCCTACTTCTACAGTACTGTATTAGAGTTTTAAAATGTTCATTATAATTTATTGTAGAATCCATACCTTGCAGATAAAAACTAGATCTTTTTTCTGTAGGTTGTGTGCTTTTCCTCTATGCAGATCTTCAAGTCTTTTTATTTTTTTTACTGCTTATATTGCAAATAAAAAAAATCCCTGAAACAACTGGTCCCTGGTCTATGCGAGTCAGGCAGAGCATGAGTTTTATTATAAGACTACCACTTCTCAGTCTAGTGACCTAAATTTTAGATTACAGCAAATACGAAAGCCACTGCCTGCTTTTTTCCATGTGCAATCACATTTATGTGATTTGACTTCTTTTTGTAGGCTTGCCCAGAATATCAATTCTGTTTATAAATTGTGTCTACTCTTTTTCTTTTCTAAACTGTAGGAGCTATAAATACAGTAAAAAATGTTTTTGAACAAATTTTTCCTCTCTGGTATGTTCTATATTAGATTTTGCTGACTTTTAATAGCATCATTTGTCAACTTTTAATGTACTTTTAGTTTTGATTTAAACTTGATCTTCGGTTAATTTTTTGCAGACTATCTACCCTTTTGTTACACGCTATTTATCACTTAATTTTTGGCTCAATACACACTTTATGTTAAAAATGTTTAAATTATTTAAAAAGACATAGTTACAGATTGATAACACTGCTGTCATTATTGCTTTACCCTGTTGGCAGTAATGTGAATAGGTATTTTAATTTTCTACTGATGCTGTTCTTGGGCCCTTATAAAATACCACTTTTAATTTATTTGCAGAATGTTCTCACCATGATAGCCATAAATACGCACAATTACTACAACAGCATTAATAGTATCCTATCTAGAAGGAACTGTCCCCTCTGATGTTTTTATAATTGGAATGTGGACATGCAGTAATAGTGGCTAATCTCATGCTAGAATTATGGTGAAGGCAGCATCAGCGTGATGCTTGTGTTGAGCTGGAGAGCCAGCTTCAGGAGGAGAGCTGTAAATCCGGCAGGCAAAGCAAGAAAATGGTTAAAAATCGGGCACAGGTTGGGGGAATTTCTGTGAACTCCCAAGTCAGATGTACGCTCACAGTTCAGGCTAAAAATCAGTCTGTGGAACAGATAGCATCCAATGTGGGGAGCAAGCAAAGATAAGGAGCTACCTGGAGGAGAAGAGGTTTGTTGCTACCTGGGGTAAGCAGCAATAGAATTCACTCTACTGCAGCCAGCAATTCATGAGGGACTGGGCTTTTGCAGATTGACAGTTGCAGCACGTACGCCACAAAGTTAATTTGTACCTAAGCTTTTGTCACAGCTTGAAAAGTAAATAGTTCAGCTGATGAGTAAATGGACTGAAGGTACGTAGGGGTAACCTTGTTTGCACTCTGTCAGCAAAAAAATCATAGGTTTCTAACGGTGAAGACCTGTAAACTTGTTGGAACTCATTGGCTTGATCCATGTTCTCCGCTATGACTATCTGGGTGTGGTACAGCTGGGTTGCTGTGGGGTGGGACGTGCCATCAGGAGGCTTCAGTAGAAGCAATGTGGAAGTGTCAGCTGGCAAAAGAGGTGTTTGTCTGATAAAGATGAGTTTAGTTTTGTTGTATGCTAGCTGCATAAGGTTATGGACCAAAACACTCTTATAGAGGCTGAGAAGCCGTGGAGATGTTGTTCTGATTCCTTACGTACCTGTTGTGTGTGGCCCCCCCCCATTCTCCTCTCATCCAGGCAATACAGCTGTTTTTTGTATGGGAACAGTTTCATTCCTTTGAATGAAGCACTTGGCTTCTTGAAGTTGTGTGTAATTAACACGTACCTCGTGGCAGGAAATGTATCGATTAATGCAAGTTTTCTGTAGTCACCAGAAATTTCAGGGAGAGGTGTATTGTTTTTAAGTGACACTAGGACACACTAGGAACTTGTGGCACAGCACGCTGTAGTTATTTTGGCAGATGTGCTTGAAGATATGAAGAACATGCCATTTCTTTCTTACTGGGCTTTTGAAAGAATAAAAATTCCATTTTATGTTAATTTCTAACACATCACTACAAATACTGCCAGTAAATTGATATAAAGTCATGGAAACATGAGATGCAAACAACATGACAACTGCTTTGAACTGTCCTCAGGGATTATGAAGGACGAAACGCCTTCATCGCTGTGGCTGGTGGCCAAGGAACCCTATGCAGGAAGGTTTGGAATGTTGAACAGGCAAAACAGGAACAGAATTAGGTGGGTCCATTTGGAGTAGAAGGCGGAAAAAAAGTAACAAGTAACAGGAGGAGGAAACGTGGGCTCAAGGAGCATGGTTTTGAGCTCTCTGGAGTTTTCTAGAGACACCAGCTGGCTTCAGCTTGTGATTTAAGAGGTATGTGCTTGTGGGATACCTATGCCTAGTGCAACCCATGAGTGGCTGCATGGAGAACAACCAACTGGCTTTTTTTCCAAAGCTGTAGATCATAGTCAGCTCTTTTATCAGCCAGTGCACCCAGAATTAAAATTTTGGTTACATAACGTGTACCTGCTTTCTAGCAGAAAATCCCGGTAGTAGCCACGAGTGCATCTTTTATAAATTAAGTTTTACTTCATATTGATAGTCCAGCAATGGTTGCATTACTTTGTGTCATGTTCATGTCGTCTTCTCTTTTGATAATGATTTTAAGCTTTGTGTCCTTAACAAAAACATATAAACATTAACATGCAAAAATATTAGCAAGAGGAAAACAAACATTCAAAACGGGTGGTCTCGAGGCTTCTCTTTATTCTCTCATCTTAATTTTTATCTTAATTCTCGTCTGAGCAATTCTTCTGGAAGTTCTTCTGAAGCTGATAATACTACTACAGTCAGACTAACAAGTTTTATGTGCTCTCATTTTATTTTCACCTTTCTTAAATACAGGTAAGACACTGGTTATTCTGCATTCATAAATACCAACTCATTTTTATAGATTCATTAAAGTCCTCTTCCTGTGTGCCATTTTTCTTTATTTTGTATCTGTAATGGCAGTTTGATTTTCCCAACCTAAGGCCTTTAAGTGCTTGGTTTTGTTTGTTTTTTGTTTGTTTGGTTTTGTGGTTTTTTGTGCTTTCCTTTACACTTTTTAATTGTAATATCATGGTGAATAATATTCCTTTTATTTTTTTTTCCTTAGTTCGTTCTCTTGTTAAGTCCTAATGTCCTTAATGAACACAGTATATTTAATTTGGGGAGTACAACTAAATTGACTTTGGCTAAACATCACTGAAAATCTGATTTCTGTCTTCATTTTCCATCTTTCCCTTTTATGGCTTAAGAAACTTTTGCTGTTTATTAAATCTCTCTCCAGAGTTATAGTTCAGCTTCAATTCTGATAATTCTCAGTTGATCTGTACACTTTGAGGTTTCTGAAATATACGGCTGTTTTGATTCTGCTTTTGAAAATAGTTTTATATCCTTCTACAGTTGATGCTTTTCCCTTCGTATGTTGTCCTGTTTCTCAAGCTGGAAATTCCTAATAAGTTTTTAATCTTGGCCTCGAAGAACCTTTGCCTTCTGCTGTAGTTGAGGACTTGAACTCTTTAATCTCATTATCTTTTCTAACTAGTTACCCAAGTTTGTGCTTTTGAAACTTAAAAAAAAAATCCCTCAGCCCTGTGTTACTTCACCAAATCATCCTGCTGGCAACTTGCTCCATTGTTAGATTTTTATTTTATCATATAACTCCATCAGATAATTTATTCTTATTTTATCATATAGTACTGTAAATATGCTACAGTCATATTAAAGCCAGTCTTTCTGTATTTGTGACTTCTTTGTCACTGTCAACTCTCCTGTTAGCAGTGTTTCCTTAGTAATAGCTGTTGTGAGTAGCTTTGACTCTGCAGTCTTTGTTAGCAAAGGTGAGGTCACCTGTAAGTGCATGTTTCCAGCATTTCTCTATCTTACATTGGTACAGAGATATCTACTGTATTAAAATCTGAATCTTTGTATCTGAAACTTTGGATATCTAACTAATCCGTAAGAATTTCTATGTTGACCTATTAAACAAGCAAAAATAAAAAAATATCTCACAAAACAACCGAAAACAACTCCGTACAAAAACTTCATCTCGTCAGTGTACGTTAGTGAAAAAGACTTTTGAGATGGCTTTATTAAGCTGACGTTATGGAAATGAACTGATACCTCTAAAGGAGTACACAGATGAAGTTAATGATCCTCAATATCCTTTACAATGTTCGAAATTCTAATCAAAATTTGAATTTTTTTAATCAGTGAAGTCTTGGACAAATAAGCAATAAATTACAGTAAAAGTTGATATTGAGTATATTAGAAGGGACAAGTAGGTGTGATGGAGCAGTCACTATTACAAGCGTCATGAGCTGCTTCTGTCTGTCCATCTTTTAAAAAGGCAGTACCTGTTGTAGAATTGAAAAACATCAGCACTGTAACACCTCCTACATTGGAAATACTGGCTTTTTTCCCTTTTCTTAATGTGTGATGTTTTTGGAATACGTTATCCTTCTAAAAAGATTGGGGGGCGGGGGGAAGCAATGAAAAACCACGCCAAACCAAAACAGAACAGTCCTTGCATTTTATGACAAAAATATTAGCAATGGAAGAGGAGGATAATTTCTCACTCAGCAATTTTGGAGAGTTCTGTAAAGAAAGGGATTAATTAATTATATTATTTCCCAACTGCAACACTTTTCCTGGGTGTTTTCTGATTTATCTAACATGTATGTCCATTACATCTTTCTCAGTCATGACATTCTGCAGAAGAATTAAAAATGTTGAAGGAACCCAGGCCATCCAAGCATTTTTCAAAATTATTGCAAGGACGGAGCGCTGGCTGTGGGAAGTATGATAGCAGTAGTCATTCTATCATTAGTGAACGTTAACATTGTTATAAGGAAATCTTGTAGTAGCTTTTACCTGCTCATCTCTGTGGTGTGAACCACTAAAACTTAGGAAATGGGTTTCTATTTCAGAACAGGACATGAAGGCCTTATTTTCCACCTAGATGTGTCTACCTTGGTGTAAAGCAAAAGCTGTGAATATTTGAATAAGCCACCAGTTTAGACCTGTGAAGCAGGTATGATGGACAAACATAGTGGGCAAAGCTCATGAAAAGAATTTGTAATAAGCTGTTGGGTGCCAGTTCAATGTCAGGGAGGGCATCCTGGGACACTGGCTTACCCATGTAAACTTTGCTCTTCCCTTGTAACCTCAGAAGTCTTAACCGCAGCAACGTGTCCTGCCTTGGTTTGAAGCAATTTCTTTGTCACTGCAATTCATCTGCTGCTTGCTTGATTTTTTAGAGAGTTAGGTGCTGTTGGGCTCACTTGGAAGAGCTACAATGGTTATATCCTGAACAAGGGAACCCGGGAGTCCTTCCCAGCTCTTGGTGCTCATGTCGATCGTGTCCTCAGTAGATGTGAGGATGAAATTTGAGTGTACGGCATGGGTAGGCAGGAGGGTGTCCCCGTTCTATTTGGAACAGAAAAGGAGGCCCCGTGCACTTAAGCGCTGCAAATGACTTCTTATGTGGAGGAATGGTGGCTGTGGGTAATTGGTGGGGGCATTGATGGCTGCAGGAAGGACAGTAGGTGCCCAGCCTCAGGGTTACTGGTTGCAGCAAAGTGACTGCTTATGGCAGCTACACAGATACGCTCTCAGACAGGCTGTATAAAAGGCCAAAGCTAACACCACCCTGTGTTATCTCAACAATACCTTATTGTCAAGAAAAGTAATTAACAAAAGCACAACCAAAAAGCTAATATGTTGCAAGAAAACTATAACAATGACTCGCTCTTTCTCAGATGTCAGTATATAATAGAAATTCATTAATAATAAAAACATGCAGATAAGACATGAAACAGAAAATACTTCTATTTAGAAACTACAGCTCTTAAACCTTAGCAGGTTTGTGGGGAAATTTTGGTTATTTACAAGCTGGATAAGAAACACTCAAGTGGACGCTCCCTGTAGTTGCTACACTGCCTGTTTTTTACTGTGTTTTCTGCTCCCTTGAAGTCTGGGAGCCCTCTCACCCCATACACCCACAAGGATGTTCTTCTTGCTGCTTAACGGCTCTCCAGGGCATCATTATGGAGTTACAGCTGTCTGATACGCAAACAACGCATGATCAGGTCTGTTCCTAAGACATTGTGGGAGTGAGACAGAAGTTGTAAAGCTTGTACAGTTTACCAAAAGTGCACGTTTTATATCTCTCTTGGGTTTAGCTAGCTTTAGGATTTTCGACTGTATTATTTTTTGCTGCTGTTTTATCTCACTCCTGAAAACCCCTTCTGCAAGCACAAGATCTCATCTGCTGTCATGGACTTTTCCTGTGCTACGTATATTCAGAAAAGGACACATTAAAAATAATGAGCATACTCACATGAGGGAGGGGAGAAAGAAGGGAAATGTTGCAGAGCTCCCCTCGGGAATACAGAAACAGATAAGGAAAAAAAAAGATTGCTCTAACTCCGGGGGACATGTCATTGCTGGCTGGGGTCAGCAGGAATATTGAGGGATGGGAGTATGGACTTCTTACAAGGCCCTGTTAAGGTAGGACACATGTCAGGCCCATCTGAAGGGATGAGACTGAGAATAGTGAAAAATGTTAGAAAGGGATTTGATATCCAAGCAGGGCGGCCAAAGGCAGTAGCATTTTGAGCAATGAGTCTTTTATTCAGTAACCATATTAAAGAAAAAACTTGTGGGAGGAGAGTGAGAAGGGATACCATCATGTTATCTTATTTTTGAGCCACGTAGTCCTTTACTATCCACTGATTTCTTTCTCCCTCTCTCAATCTATTTAGACATGAAACAGAGTATTTTGACTTTTCTGGAAAGAAGTCCCATTTTTACTGCTCGAGCAATTACTGAGTTTGTCCAGCGTTCACAAATATTTTCACAAAATTGACTGGTACTACAGATAATGGACTATTCCTGGGCAAAAAAAATCTCCATATTATTAATGCTTTGAATACTTGATGCCCTATGGGTACCCGGTGTGTCATGAAAGATAAATAGAATTTAAATAGATTATTTATGCAATAAAAATCATATCTCAGTACCATGATGTATAGCATATATTCCACTTCAGAGGAGGATTCATATATCATACATATCACATAGAGCTCCACTCATGAATTATTTGTTTCTTTTGTAGCACGCGTGCAGTACATGATAGATTAAAGGACACAATCCAAGTTACAGTTGACACATTAAAGCACTGCTGTGCATAGGGATATTATTTATGAAAGAAATACTACACAATCATAAGTTTTTAACAGGGCCTGGTTTCCTTCTCTTTCGAGGCAGAAGAATAGTAAATAAGGTAAAAATCTCAAGGAAAGCACTAAGGGTTGTATTTCCAAAGCAGTATCCTCCCTGTAGTTTTATCTAGTTAGGTGCTTACACTGGTATTAAATCTTCCTATTCAGATCTGGTGCTCAGCTCAGCTTAAAAAGCTGGTGTGAGACTTGACCTCTTTTGCAGCTCACATCCACTAGTTAGCAGGGGATCATCCTATGCTGTGGTCCAAGATTTATTTGAGAGGCTGCGTGTTGCCGCTGCATTTTGCTGGTAACTGCAAAGGCATTGCATGGTCATACTGTGTCAGGATAAGCACCCCAAATAAGTTACTGGTACCTCACTACGCTCAAGCCTGTATTTGTCTAAAATGTCACTGTTAGCATGGTTTCATCTGCGGAGTCAGAAGTATAATCTCAGTGATATTGCTGTCCATGAATGTCAAATAAATTACACCTTGAAGAAATTAATTAGAATATACACGCTAAAATAAAGCCTTATTCAGGGAAGTACTGGCTAATTTTCTTTTCTTTCTTTTGGAGAAGGAGGTATGAGTATGAAAACGTATTTTAAAGCTAAAGCAGATTAACTGGTTAGGAGGAACCCAGTGAACAGGCAGTATCAGATGTCTGGAAGACTCCAAACAGAACTACTGTCCTAGGCGATAGCATGTTTTGCCCAAGCTTCAAATCCTTTGGAAGCCTGAGTTTAAACACAAAGATGGGAGCTTTATTTGCATTCATGTTTCATTTAGTCACAAACTGTCAGGAAGGTATACGTACGCCAAGTGTTACAGATATACCTATTCAGTCATTTATAGATGAACTTGTTGAATTTACATACTTAATTGCAGAGACTATACAAGTGAATGCCAATGCGCAAAATCAAGATTTATTAATGCAAAAGGAAAAGAGCACAGAGAGTAACTGTGTGTATATGTATACAATTGATAAATATTTATTTTGATTTATTGCGATTGTTTATTTTGCCGCATTATGTGAAAAAGAACAAAAATTTCTTATTTTGCGGATTCTTAGTGACAACTGACAAAATGGTGATTAATGAGTTAAAAATATTTTTCACTACCTTTAAGTGGCAATTGAATGCTTTCTACATATTTTATACATGCAAATATTATCACACTAGCTATACAACCTTCCTCCAGTAAATAGAAACAAATCTTCTATATTGAGATCCTGGCTGTTTTATAGTCACTGGGAGGATTGCCACGACTTCAGCAGGATGAGGATTTAATCCTCAGTTATACTCCTACAAAGAAAGAATATTCATGATACTGTAAATCACTATCCCATATTAAATATGGTGTTAAATATAAATATGTTTTCAACCCTCCAGTTGGCCTCAAAATCTGCTATTGTTAAAAGTAGCCATTCTTAGATAACTCAAATCCATGATAAATTCAACCCCATGGGTTTAGTAAGTCAAAAGTTGAATCGGGATGTTTATTTCATTGAAGCTATAGTTAAATAATTTGAGAAATGTTTACAGATAAGATGAACTGAAACCCAAAGAAATGTTGTATTTTTCCTTTTTTAATAATTTTCTTTATATTTTTATTTATTAATTTCTAGTGAAAAGCTAATCTGTATTTTATGCCTTGGGGCAGGAGATAGGAAACTGCATCTAAGATTTCCCATTTATTTCTAAATAATACAGTACTGTATAGAAAAGTCATAAAAACAGAGACTGCAAATTGAATTCCAATAACTCTATCCTGTGAAAAACAAAACCTCCATCTAGTAAATGGGAAAGCATTATTGACAATTATATGCAAATTACCAGGCTTTTGGCAGGCTCTTCAAATCTATTATCTTATGGCAACTCTGTAAATTACATAGCTATGCCAGCAATGTGGAATTGTTCATTATACTTTATTGATACATTTATGTGGCGTTATATTGGAATATTTTACTATGGGTCTCAGGAGGCTTTCTTCTTTGCTTATTTTTATGGCTGCGTTTCTCTTGCGTTTTGTACTTACCCCCACCCTCAGAGTCAGAACTTCCTATAGAGACAACTTTCCTCAATACCATCACCGTCCGCTCTTCTTTACATCCTGAAGGCCACCAAACATGCAGGCAAAAATTAGGTGTGCGTATCCTTCCTTGTCAAAACCCTGCTCGTTCTTCATCTCAGGTCATTTATTCCTCTACATGCCCCAGATTCATTAGCCTGTGTTTCTTCTTGAGCTGAGAACACATTTTCCATTGCTGCTATGCTATAGAGTGTGCGCACTCTCTCTATTACAGCTTATATTTAATAAACGAGGAACAGGCACCCTGTTTATGTTTATTCATAACAAGTTTAGATGTTACTTTTGAAGATAAAGAAACAAGTTTGATGATATACAATATCAGCTACACGCTCTGCACTGATAGCAAACTTTAGCAATCAAGGAAAGATAAAAAGGTTTTGGAGAATTTAATCACGTACTTCAAAGTAGGCTTAAGAACATATATTTCAGAAATTGAGATAAAATATGAATGTTTAATTTATCTTCTTTCTTTTTTACTACGAGTGTTTCTGATTCTGTTGCTAATAACCTCATTGCTTCTGTCAGCTGACACCTCTTGTGGGTTTTTTTTTGTTAGAGGTTTTTTTTTTTTCTTTCCTGAAGTAACTTTTGTTGAAGAAAGAATCTTTTAATTAGCTTTTAGTTTTCCGAAGGATGCGACTGCTGCTTAATTTTACTTGGGTAGAGGACACACATAGTTTGGGGTGATTCAGTAAATTTCATACAGTTGCTGGGAAGGAGGAAATTGATGCAAAAATAACCAGATCATAAGCAATGATGTGCTGAGGTTCATCTCCAGTAGAGAACCCCGTTTCTGAAGTAACCTTTGTTGATATCTCTGTGTGATGGTAAGCACCATCACACTCTAGAACCCCGTTTCTGAAGTAACCTTTGTTGATATCTCTGTGTGATGGTAAGCACAATCACACTCTAGTGTTTCTTTTTTGTCTGGTTGTGTAGTAGCATAAGAAAGAGGTTTTCCTACCAAATATAACCAAATACGAAGCACCACCTTGCCAAATATTTGCCCTTTTCTCTTCTGGACGTTGTTAATTGGATTCTGGTGTTAAGAACATGCACAAACGGAACTCAAAACATGTCTCTGCCCTTTCTCATAAAAATCACAGGTTAATTCTTGCCCCAAAGTTACACGCAAAATATTTAATTTTACTTAGGAGCAATTTTTTGCTCAGAATTATTATACTTGCCCAAATTGTATCAGCTAGCTGCCCATGTCTGATGTGACATGTGCCGTGGTTGGAGAAGAGCAGCTCTTTGTGTCCTTGTTCAGGTCCTTCAGCTAATCTTCAAAGTGGAAGAGTCTGAATGATGGGCAGCTGTCACAGAAGGAAATACAATTTTTGGCAAGACTTAAATTCGTATTCTTTTTACAAGTCCTGCTGAAATACAGGTCTGGTACATGTTGATGATATTCTCAAAGGCCCCTTTCTTTTTCCGTACTGTAGCTATAAAAGTGTCAAATTGAGGCTAAGACATGACCTGGGTCAGCATATTTCAGAGTCTCACAACTCTTTCTCCAGCACGAGGGCTAGTAGCGGGGAAAGGGAGCAATATCTTTTACTGGGAGGGAGATACGAAGAACACAAAAGTGTCCCTAGGATTGTTTGAAGGCATCCGCTCAACCAAAACCTTCATTTGCACTTGGGGAGCTTCACAGAGAAGAAACTAAGCCATCATGTTTAGGGTAAAATTTCAAAGTGCTCAGTGTTGACCTAACTATTCCTGTGAAAATCAACAGTGAAATAAAACTCCAACTCAATGGACAGCACTCACTGTAAAGTTGGGGATTTCTGAGAATTGTTTCTTGGGCTAAAAGTTACTAAAGTTAAAAAGTGTACCTAGTCTACCTAATTTTCTATTGGATGAATCTTGAGGAAATCTGTTTGATTTCGTTTGTTTAGCTTTTCTTTCTGGTGGTTGCATAAAGTGATCATGATAGAACAATGAAATCAAATCAAAGAAACAAGGGATTGGGTGTCTCGGTGGAAAATAGTGGCAACAGCAAAGTTGCTAGTTAGTGTAGGGAGCTGTTAGCTTGAGATAAGAGGCACTAAAGGCATAAGTGATCTTCCAAACACTGTCAGTTACCAGTGTTATGGAAATGAGGGTGCTCATCTACTATTTTAGGTTTTGAAATTTTGAGACTTGCCAGAGCAGAATCTCTCTGGAACTGATTAGCATGTTGAATCACTTGATCAGATGTGTGCATCAGCAAAAACGAGGGGAATTTAGGAATCAAAGGAAAGGAAATTACCCCTTATATCCTGTACTTTTTTTGGTGTTCAAAACGAACTGATTGGAAAACAAGAGGAAACACCCCACAATAATGCTGCATACATTTCCTTCACTGCTTCCACAGGCTTAGCACTGTGTCCTACTAGCTACCAAGGAGCAAGATCCTTGGGAAGAGTTGAGGGCTGTACCTCCTGGGTTGCCACTTGGGCTGAAGATGATCAGGATTAAAGGTTTCTATTCATGGGGAGAATGAGAGAACCATCTGAAAATTTATTACAGTTTAACATTACCGTTTAATATCCAGCCTGTGGCCAGCATAAAGTACTCATGGTAAGATATTTTCTGACAAGTTAGCAGGCATAATTCAGATAAACAAACGTTAATACCTTGAGCGACTTCAGGAGTTGGACCATGTAAGGGATATCAGGCTAAAGGTCAGCCTTATGAACTTCAAATTCAAGCACCATTTTAAAAATAGGCAGCTCAGTAATTTGAACAGTGCACCCGTGTATTCCGTCTGAACAGCAGGACTGCTATTTCAGCATATTAGTACTGCTAAGTGACCTCCTGCTGCGTTTTGGGTCTGTGCAATGCCAGCTTTTCAGTATACCTGGCTTCCTTCCTAACACTGCCTCAGTATGCTTTCTAAAGCAGAAAGCACGCTTCAGACAGCTAGAAGCTACCTATAAGGTGTTATGTCTTAGCCTTTCTTTTTTTCCAGTTTTTTTACTTTTTCTCTTGTTCTTGTCCCGGCAGTAGAATGCACAGGCTCCCAAGAGAATTCCCTCCGGCTACAGTACATTCACAGCTGATTTTAGAAACAGAGAGAGAGGAACACTTTGAATCAGAGTATGTCTGCTACCTACCTGGCTGAAAGAAGGAAGTGCATAAATCCAGATATTAAAATAAATAAAGAACCAGCTGTTTTATGGAAACTCTAGAACCTTAAAACCTTGTGTTTGTTCTGTGTTTTACTCCATTATCTGAACCTGTTCTCGTTTTCTTAGCAAACGGCTGCAGAGAGAAATGCAAACAGACAAAAGGGAACAGCGAAGAGGATTTAAACAATGCATATAATTATAATGGAGCGTGAAGGTTTAGACAGAGAAAATCCTTCCCTTTGCCTTCACTGTTTAAAATGAATGGGTGCAGCTGTTGTACCATGTAACCAGTGGCTTATCTATTGATAGCTGCAGGGTATTTAGCGAGAGGTGTGAAGCTGGTAGGTTAGGTTATTTATTTCATTCTGTTGCAATAACGTGTGGGGCATCCCTGTCTGTTACTGTGTTTGATTTCCGTGAGAGACCGCTGGCAGGGGAAGAACAGAAAAGCGTGGCTCGATAAATCTGGAAAGAGCTGTTTTCTCTAGTCCCCTTCAGAGAACGTGTGGTCTTTGCAGCCCTTGGATCTGCCTGATGAGAAGAAAAAGCCAAATAATTTGACACAACAAAGCAGTGCACAACTTCAGCTTGCTAGCAGTGTCTTAGTAGCTTGACTGTCTTTCCAGAATGTGACAAGTGCCTGAGGAAAGGCAAACAACTCGCATTGTGAGAGAGAAAGGAGGAGTATTATGTGCTCTTGATTTTGGAAGGGGGGGTGAAAAAAGCCTTTGCGTGGCAAATGAAAATAGAAATGCAAATCAGCTCCAAATACTTAACATATCTGATAAACAATTGTATAAAAATAGAAAGTGGAGACAATAAAGATCTTCAGACATTCTGTATTCGCATTCAGTGTCAGTGTAGCCTCAGTTAGCTGAGGCTCAGTTTGCCTGTGTCCAATGCCAGACATTGAGCACGTCTTCTCACTGGTCAGTGAGACCTTTCTGTGGCACGTACAAACATCAGTTCCCAAATATCCATGTTTGTAGTCACACTAATGCTTAAAATTATATCCTGGCAACTGAAGTTATATGCACAGGATAAAATACTGCTCAACATTGCCTGAAGCACCAGAAAAAAAGTATAGTGGAGAATTAAGGAGCTAGGGGAAAAAGGGAGGAAGGAGAACATAGTCGAAGCATATTGGATTGTTCAGTGGTGTCAGTCTGCACAGATCATGTTTGAGCTGATTGTGCCTGATCTACTTAATGGTTGTTTTCTGAAAGCTGTATTTCAGCTGTTCCACAGTTTAGAAAAACATCGTCACCTCCACAGATACCTACTGCAGAGAACTTTATATAATGCTGTAACTTATAAAGAAGCATGACAAAAGCAAAGAATACTGAGTCTCCTGGGCCCAAGGTGGATCACACCTTTTAAAGAATTTTTTTAAAGACTTTTCAAGAAGGGATGCACTGCTCCAGCATGAAGGATCCCTACTTCAGTGTTTGTCAACCCATAGGTCAGTTTCTTGAATTTGACAGTATTTGTTTTCTGTTGTGGTGTTTCTCTGTAGCAAATGCAAACTTTTGAAAATGCAGGCACCTTCTTTTCTGCATGTCAGGGTTCCTTATAGTACTGCTATTTTTTCAGAACACTTAGTAGAAACAGAAGCAGTAATTTGTAGTGTGATTTGAATTTCCATTTCCAGGCAAGGGCATTGTGAGTGTTATGATTTCTACTTAACCTGTTATGCAAACAGATGCTGTAACAACACATCCATACCTCTCCAACCAAGATCTGTTGAAGGAAAAGAATAATTTTAAAGGGAAATCTTAAAATAAGCTTTAGCATGAGATCAGATCCTTTTAAACATTTTTTGATTTGTAAGGATATGTTATTTATGATCACAGAGTTCTCCAGCCTTCTTAAAGTCCAGTCGTTGAACATGACCTGATGACAAAGAATTTCCCAGGTGTGTTGCAGCTGCAAAATAAAAATATCTGTAGAAGATCTTAGACCAGCCTTCTAATTTATTATCATTAGGTGCAATAGAGTGATTTCTCTTGAGAAAATGTAGTACAAACTGTCCTTAACTCAGAAGGGTGTCTGTGGGATTATTCCCCGTGTGGGAAGATATCTAATAAATGCTAAATTTACTGTTTTTTTCCCTTTAATAAAGTGTGGTTTATAACTCCGCACCTTTAGGGCTTAATCCTTTCATCAATCGGCAAATCAAGTAATGGCATTAGAAAGATAGAAACAGATGATTGTTTTTTTCTTTCAAACAGGAGAACTCTAGTACAGAAACGCTTTGGCTACTGTTAGCGGCACTTCCCTGTTACAGACTTTAGAGATGAAGTATATATTTACACTGTTCTTTCTCTATCAGCTCACTGATTTGTTCCCCTAACCAACCCGAACGAGGTGTTCAAAGCTGTCTTTGAGGAGTTACGCTCTGTTGTGTCCAGTGGCTACCTCATGTTTGCAAAAGCTCTCGGTATCTTGCCTCTTAGTTTACACAGTGGAGCTGGGGTATTTCTGCAGAAATGGCAGCTCTCTGTATCTGAGGGAAAATGAACAAAAAAAATCATGAAGAATTGGTGCTATAGTCAGGCAGTAGACTCAGAGGTAATAAATCAGTATTCTGGCTTTTCTCGTCAAGTTTAAGCCTTGAAATTTTGGTGAAAAATCAAAATCTATTTCCTTCTGTCTGAACACAGGCACAGTAGCCCTGAAGGACTTCTATCACATCTGGAAGCTGTTGTGAAATGCTCCATCCATGCTCATTGCTCCCTCTAGCCTCTCTGTGCAAACTACTGCCTTGAATTCCCATCTAGTTTCCCTAACACCTCCCACAGCGCACTAATTTTCTTCTTATTGAAAGGCACTACATGATGGGATATCCTGATATCCTCATTTTTTATTGTGTAACACAATAGCTGTATGGAAATCCTCATTATCAAGGGATGTGACATGGTTTGAGAGGTTTTTTCCTCTCAGAAACCTCGTTCTTCCCCTTTTTCTTCTGACAGCCTATTTCTCTCACCTTAGCTAAATCATTTATATAGATAATAAGTCACATTCCAGTTGCTAGTAGGGTGTTTTTTTATGTTTTGCTAGTGTAGGTGAGAAATAAGTAAATCATATTCTTCTCAGCTGAAATTATCATTTATTACAGTCTGTTGTGTTGTATTTCATTCTCTATATAGTCAAGAATCTAAAGCCAGCACTTTACTCCAAAACTTTCGTGTTATTTGTACACAGTTTTCCTTCTCATATTTTATCTTTTTTTTCCCCCCTCAATCTAATTCCAACATGCCTTGCATATGAACTGTCCCAATTGTAACAAATCTCCAGCAAATAGCCAACTGATGAGCTCACTTGATACTTTTAATTAAGTAAGGCAGACGAGTCACCGCCAGGATGTCTCTGATAGTCCATAGGAAGAGTGCCACAGATTTCTTCTGGAAATCTTCACAGCAAAGTGGAGGAAAGAAGATATTGTAACAGGTAACTGCTAGTTTCGGATGTCTGCAGAGAAAATACGCTTCAGATAGCTATAATGCATTTGCATACAAACACTTAAGTTGGAAGGGCAAAAGTCACCATCAATATTTCATTGCAGAATGAAAATAGTAACTTTTTCCACCAGTCTGTTTTTATGAATTTCTGTTGGCTATTGAACTTTAAAATACACCTTGCAGATGAAATCTGCATGGTTTTTTTGCATTCCTAAAAAGCAGATCTGCTATTACTTTCTGATGGTAGGTGGTACCTGCTAGGAACCAATCTACAGATGAGAATCTCAGTCTACCTAGGAATAGCTCTCGAAGTCTAGTGAAGGACATCTGGGTTGACTAAAGAAGCCTGTAAGTTGTCAGTTAAGTTACTGCTATGACCTAAGTGTTGTCTGATCCTAATATTAATTTCAAGCTATGCACAAAAAAAAAAGTACTAAAAACTTGCTATAGACAAGGGTGGTTTTCAGCGTGCCATCATATACTCTCTGTGGACACGTCTTCAAAGTAGAAGATTGTTTTTCTTCAATTCAGCAACTTGTAACTCCTTCTCATGGCATATTCTTCTCCATTTATTTGTAATGCTTTTGTGAGAGGTATCAGAGATGGGTAAAAAACCTAGGGCACCATTTACTAATGGCTTGCATTAGTGAAATTTGTCAAAAATGTGGCACTTCATACTGTTTTGCAAATTGTTCCATCTTAGTAGTAATTCAAACATTTACTAAAAATTGCACTTTTCATTTTTTGCAAGTTGGAAGCTAAGGAACAGCGAGGCTTTCCGGGCAAACGTGTACAGCTCATGCACATTTTATATAAAGGGTTGAGCTTCGTTTTTAATAGCACAGCCTGTCACGCCTTGGTAATGAAGCCGAGTAAAAGCCATACACCAGGAATATACCAAAAATAAAGCAAAATTTCAAACTGTGGGGTTTTTTTGGGTTGGGATTTTTTTTCTTCATCTTTTTCTCTCTGATCTAGCTAGCTAAGGGATTACAAAGGCTTCTGTAAATGTCAGAGGTTTATGCCATAGTGTTTAGCCCTCTGCAAAGCCTTGCACAGCTTCTCCCTTCACATGGTACTTACTCATTATGCAAAATCAGTTAGAAATTTCCTACATGAAGTAGCAGGAGTTCTCCCAGGTAAAAATAAATACATTTATGCCACTTTAGATGCTCATCAAGACTGTGAGGGTTTTTTTCATTATTTAGACATTATTTTGCTCCTATTAGTTCTGATAGCAGCTTTTCCAGTTGATGTAATGTGGCTTGTAAAGTTAAAATCAATTACGGTAGAGTATCCCTTATGGATATCCTGAAGGAGATAGCCTCCACATGCACTGCAGGTCTCATTTCAAACTTTGAAGGCTGTAATCTGAATTCAATACGTGTAGCCATTAAGAATTAACACAAGATATAAAATCTCGCTGATTGTGTTTATAAAATGTCAGTCAAGTAGCAGCAGATGCCTGGAGTTGTGTTAGCACAGTAAACTCAGGGTACAATGAGATACATTTCAGAGATGTTTATTTTGGAAACCTTGGGAGAAATGGAAAAAGCTGTATGACCTTGGAGACACCAGTTTCTTGATGAATGTTAAGAGTGCCAGAGACATGTACGTCCTCCTCTCTCTCTCTCTACATATATATATACAGGCACACACACACGTGTGTATTTTTCAAAGTTTCTGCTTTGTTAAAGCTACCTGTACAATCCGCACTGAATGAAAAAATGATTCTGAGTGGCTTTGTGCATGGCTTTTCTGTCATCTTGGTGGCCCAAATCAATTTAAGCCTTCCTGTGCTAGGATCAGCATGGAACCCGTGCCCACAGTCATCTTCTGCGCAAGGCAAAAGTGGATGTGTTGCAAGAAACAATTGCATTGCTACATGAGATATTGCTCTAAGAGCGTGGGTGACGCACTCTGGAGTGTGTGATGCAAGATAGACCAGGGAAAAGAGCGTGAATGAGGCATTTTGCCCATGCAGAACTGGGGAATACTCCACTACCCAAACCAGTAAGTCACGCGCTCCTATGGTTAAAGTACAGATTGTTCAGGAATGGCAGCATTAGAATTTTGAGAGGTCTTTTTCTTCCTGAAAATCAGGGAATCTTAAAGCACCAATTTATTTTTAGAAATGCAGTGGGATAATGCTTTCTCTCTTTTTTCTTCCCCTTTACTTTCGTTGGCCTTGGTCTTGGAGTAAAATTGTGAGATTCTCCAAATCTCAGAGGATGTCACTCACTGACCAGGTTGTGTAGATTACAAATTGGGGCCAAAAAGTTCAGTATGTTTTGGGTTTTTTTTTTTTACTTTCTAAAAATGCTTAATACTTTTCATGCTATAGTTTATTAAAATATAATTTTAGCTTAATACAGTGTAACTGTATTTGCTTTAAAATTACATTCATCTCATATGACTCATATCTTGTGCGGGCATAATGTAGATTACAGAGCATGTTGAAAAGAACTGTCTTCAGATGTTGATCAGCTTTTTGAGGGAGAGGGAGAACTGGTGAATGCACAGCTCCGGCAGTTCCCCAACTTTCACCCTGGAAGTCAGCACTGATTTTTCTGTTGATACATTCTTTTTAGTAAAGCAAAACATTGTTAGCAGCATGTAATATCCACAACCACAAAGAAATCTCAAATTTCAATTTTTACCCTCCACTAATATCCTGCTATCTTCACTGACAACAGCACGTTACCAAAGTGCAGCACAATGTTTTTTAAAAGGTAAACAAAGTATCATACTGTACCAGTTTAACGACATACAAAGGTAGCGAAATAAAGGGAAGACATTTTTATTGTTACTGCTGCTTCTTTAAGAAAGGTGATTGTTTTTCTGGAGTGGAAAAATGTCAGCTTTATCCAGTATTCCCAGAAGCATTGGTCCAGTGTATTGCATATTTGGAGAGTCAGTGCAGTTCAGGCACAACAAATTGTAAATGTTCTTCTAAAGCTATGCAGTCCCAAAAGATCCTCATTTGGCACTTTTGCCTTGAGAAGTCTGTGGAGGCAATAGACTCATAGAAATTTAAGGTGTTTACAAACTGTGTGCCAGCTATTACAGCACTTTCTGGAATGCTTCTTATTCCGTTTGGGTAACTTTTCCATACATAACCGTGACGGCAGACTGCTGCTGCCATACATCACATTAACAAATGAGGGAGGAAAAAATGTCTTTCTCTGCCTTTCTTCTTCTTTGTTTATCTGCGTTTTATGCAACAATGTTTTTGCTAAAACCCTTTGCTTTCCTTGCACAAAAAATAATCGCACGCCCAAACCCAGGTTTTCTTAGTGGTAAACTAGGCAAGACTACTTGCCTTGATTTGCTCTAAGGAGGCTAGGTGGTCACTGGGGTAAATGTGTGCATATAGAGATTTTTTTTTTCTAATTTTTTTTTTTCATCACTTACAAAAAAATACTAGAGAGCTGCCTACAATCCAAGTATTCGACTTCTCAGAAAAAAGAGCCCTTTTTTGGATATGCCACAATGAAGGTGTATGTGACAGACACACACTTCTAGATATCACCCTGAATATAAAGCTAGCGAAGATGTGGCATGATACATTTTAATAGTACCTTGTTGCGCATCAGAGTACCTATTTTATGTCTTTGGAGAATTTACATGATGGTTGTAAGTGCATATGAAAGCTGAGGCTGCTGTGTCTTCATTGCCAGTCCTACTTATGTTAACAAGATTATGCTAAGGGAAAGTTGAGACAGATGTTCTCATTCCACCATCACTCTGCCATGCAGACAAACTTCTTATCTGACTGAA
>VWZL01004285.1:0-17222 GCA_013396915.1 Stercorarius parasiticus | reverse complement strand
AACCGTTCTGTGATTCTGTGAATATGGATGGGTGGACAAGCTTTATCTAATTGATGCAGATAACCTTTGTTCCCTACATCTCTGCCCTCTTGCCCACCCTCATTCATTCACTTTGCTAAGTGTTAAGCAGCAAGCTGTGGCAAAAGACAAAGTTAGTGTTTATGTCACTATGCCACTGTACAACTCTTCATTGCTTCCTTAATGCTTACTCAAGAATTGATCTAATTTCTGATTGTAAAGGATAGATTAATTTCCCAGCTACACAGCATGAATATTTTTGTGCCTTTGATGCAACTATTTTTTCTTCCTCATTACCACTGAACTTTTTGAGTCTTACTCATACAGTTTTCGATGCATGTTTCAGCAGTTGATTGTCTGTTAGAAAGCCAGAAGCAGCTTTTTGATTTGCTGCCCAGTGTTAACCCACCAGGGGCTGCTGTAGACTGTGCAATGGACCATGCACCGGCTGGGAATTGCTGGGACCATATGCCAGATGGAATTTTATCCAAAATGCCTATTGCAATGAGATAAGCCTGTTGCATATTTGTCTGTAGTTTAGCCAGCCACTGGAATTCATGATCTTCTGTGACCTTGTAGTCTCAAAAATACTCTGTTATAACAAATTACAATTATAGACTCTGATTTTGCAAATAAACATTGATAATTCTTCTCTGGTTTTTGCAATATAAACATTGTTAATTTTTCTCTTAATCAAGAAAACTCCTTCATTATAAGAATTGATCAAAACACTGTTAGCTAAAAAAATAAGAAGAAAGAAGGAATTATTCGGAAACAGTAACTGAGAAACTGCTAACTGTCATATTTTAAGAAACAAAATACTGTCTAGGTAATAGGTTCTAAACAACACTTTCTGGATAAAATCTGTTGACATTTGATGATGACTCAAGTTCAGACACGCAGCTGTCTTGAGTTATGACTTTATTTTCACCTTTCTGAATTACGGCCCTTTTTCTGCAAATTGTCTTCATAGTAGTACCCAAGCTCTTAAAAATTAAGAGAACAGAAAATATTTATTTATTTATACCTGAGAGCTAATCATTTTATCAGAAGTGCTAGCATTTGAGATATTGAGACGTAGTGTTTTTAAAAAAAAGTAATGTGAAAACTTGCATAGCAATTTTAGTCTCTCGGCAACAGCTGTTGCAAATGTAGTGACCTGCAACTGGTGCAGTCTAATGTTTTTTACCCTATTATGGCAGCTAGTTAACCTTGATAATGCAAGAATATGCCAACCGCAAAATTTCTATCACCTGGTATTTCATTGTTTATTATAAGTAAAAAATATAAGGAATTAGCAAAGGTCCATTAGCTCAGGAAAATCATATTGAAATCATCAGCAGAACACTGCATTCAAAACATAAGCCATTTGCAAACAGAAAGGAGAAAACCCCGAACTTAAAGACCAGTAATTTTGTCACAAATGACTAATGCACATCTTACTCAATTCAGGCAAATAGATTTCAGCTTGCAGATTTAAATCAATGCAATGCTGTTATTTTTAATCAATTACTCTCTGATTTTTGCTGATGCAAACAATATTATTTCAGATTTGATTATTTATCAACTATATTCTCTATTTTTGATTTCAGGGCCTGATGCACTCTATTTTTTTACTGTATTGGGTTTACGTGGCAAGATTTTGGTACCAGGGTGAGGGGGGCGCGTGGGTAGTTACTGTGAGCTGCCCCCATGAAGAACAGTGCCCCTGGCCTGAGGTGGTGCTAAAAAGCAACACGTAGGCAATTGAGATTTCTGGCTTCAAATACCCATAGGTAGGTGTGGGCATTGAAGATGCTTTACCCTGAGATGCAGTAAGACTTATGTATGCATAAAGAGAAATTGTAGACTTTTTTGGCAGCAACCTGGTCTTCTGTGCACATCATTCTCACCTGGGTGATTAATTGCAGCTTCTCTGAGTCATGATTGCCACAGATCCACGTGTTTTCTTCCTGGGATCTGCAGACTCTCTGAAGAATATTGAGTGCATGATCTTCTTTCTTATTGTTATATCCTGCTATGGAACTCATGTTAGAGAAACTTCTACTTTATTGCTGTTCTAGTTATAATAACAAGGGTTAATTTAAAGACATTTTCTCATTTCAAGATCAGAGCAACGGTATATTTCAACTAGTGTTGAAATAGGTATTTCAAGGGGGGAAAAATAAAAAGTTAACACGTATGCTAAAACTAGATAAAATTTGTTCTGATTTTTGTTCAGTTCCAATGCGAATGCTTGTGTACATGTAATTACACAAAAGTACAAACTTGCACACTTCCATCCATTCATTCATTCATTCACACACTTCCATTCAATCATTCATTCCATTGCCTGTCACAAAGTTTTCATTTAGTGACTTGTTTTCATATATTATGACTTTTTCTGTGACAGACATAACTATTTATTCAACAAAAATGGACTCATCTCAAATTTCTATTTGAAAATTCTCCTACAATTTCAAGAATGTGGTTTTTTTTCCCTAATCATGTGATATATATTTAAAATACAATACTTAATGTATATATGATTTCCAAAGCTTTTACTTTTACAAAGTTCGCTGTTCAGTGACTTGAGTGTGCAGGATACAAGCCTATCTAAAACACATCAATGCTCACAAATCTTTTTAATTCCAAATGGGTTTTGTTTGTCATTTCACATCTAATAGTATAAATTGGCCATTGATAGCTAAAAAAAGCAAATGACAGATAGATGTATTTAGTATATTGAAAAATTAGAAGTCAAATATGAGATATAAAAAAAAGTATATAACATGTTACATGTTACACTGGAACTGAATGAGTTCTTATTACATTTTTTTAAATTTATTTTGCATTTAACTCCTGTTATTTTGTTGCTATTTTTTTTAAGAAATGAATGTCAGATAAATAAGAAGGAGTCACCGCATTCTTTCTTTTTCAAGGTTATAGCTACAACAGGTCTCACAGGTTACACTTATACCTGCAACTCTAAGTCATCAGGAAAAATTTTAGATCATACAGTAAAACATTTTCTGCAAACCATGCCTCATCCATAGTCACAAAAACCACTTACTTCCTGTATTATACTCATATGTTGCTGAACTGATTTTTATATTCTGCCCCAGAAATCACTATGATATTACTTAATATTTTGAAACATGGTAAATCCCACAAATAGATATATAACTCCAATTTAAGGGCATGCTTCCTCACAAAATTCACTTAAACAGTTGCTTTCACAATTGAGTAATTCTTTCACCTATGTCTTCCTAGTTTAATGAAGCCTACACGGCTTTAGGCAGTGAAAAAAAATGTAGTTTCAGAATTAATTGATTTAAAAGAATTTAGTCCTTTTAAAAGTAAATTTGCTAGAAGTTTGGCAAAGATCTTAAGACTGATGTAAATAAGTTTATTCACATAAATTTTTTATAATAATTATTTTCATTCTGGATTGAAAACAGAGGTGGAGGGCATGTTTTCATATGTTAAGGCATGTACATACAGAATATATTGATTCCTTTTTTTCATCTTTCATGCTTCACTTCTTGCAAAACTCAACAGCATCACATATCTATCCTTAATAATAAAAGGCTTTCACCCTTATAGAAAATTTAAGTTGTCTGAAATGTCAAGGGATGCCTATGCTTAAGCAACTGATTCTCACACTACCAATTAGATTGAAGTGAATGCATTGAATATAATACGAAATTAGAGGACAAAGAAGGTTTTAAGCATAGGCATTTTTATTATTTCAGATGCCGTGAGGTACGTGATACATCCACAAAAGAGCTAGCAGATGTAGGACAAGGAAATACGGAAAACCTGCATCTGTCTGGACTCACTTCAGGAGACGAGGCAGGTTACCCCAGCATATCTGAAATGACACCAGGCAACTGTATTTTGGTAAGAACAGAGCGTCTACATATAGGCAAATGAAATCCAACTTGTATGCACAAATTTTGTTTATGTGTATCCTCTGTTGTTTCATTTATTCCATGTTTATGGCCATGAGGGTAATCTCTACTTCCAGCTTGCAGAAGGAAATTGCTGATTTTTAGGTGTCAACTAACTAAGGACTGTTAAACAACTGACACTCTGTCGAGTTCACTTCTTTGTCACGTTCATGCCAAACTGATTCTGAGTCAAAAAACTCAAATTCGGATGGACTTTAGTAGACTTTATCTTTAATGTGTAGACATATTCATTCCAAATGTCTTTCTCATTTCTCTGTTGGGAAGAAACAGCACAACTATTCATTCATCACTTCCACCTTCCCCAAAGGCTTTCGCAGTTGTCACAAGTACTATCAAAGAGACCAGAAACTTTGACAAGATCTTTGTTTTAGGAATCTCTGGAAACTAGTCTAAGTATGTTTCTTTGTATCTACTGAAAAGTGTAAATTAAACAAGCTGAAATCCACGGGGAGCCAAGCCTTAGTGTAGGGGAGATTACAGGAAGTTTTATGGAAAGAAAAAGGGTTACACTTCCTAGCTGATTGACTATGAATATAACTGAATCACTTACCTTCTCTACTCTGCTTCTGCATGATCAGCTGCCTCTTGAGAAAGGAGTAGGGGGGGAAAGATCTCTTCCATTCAATAGTGAGATAAATACATTGCTTAGAAGGCTTTATATTGTGGGATCCCTATTACCATGAACTGAAGGTACATTCTTTATTTTCAGTTTTTTACAATTTACTATTTTTATTGTGTATTTAAAATCATTATTAGAAAAGCAGCTCTTGATTGACTGACTTAGTCAATATTTCTGCACACATCAGTGGTGAGAAAGGAAATGAAGTTGCACAAAGCTGCAATATTTGGGGCTTGTGGAGTTAATACAATTTATGTAGACTCTAATTAGAGTGTAAATATATGGGTTGTTAAGTTGCAATGCTTTCCTTTACTTTTTCAGGAAATGTTCATCTTAATATGGCTGGTTTGCTGAGAATGAGTAAAAGCACACTGCAAATCAGAGCTGTACACTTAGCTTTGTTTATATAATACAATCATTCTAATTTTTGTGGCAAAGTAGGTTCGTGGAAACCCTGAAAACACTCTGTACAAGTTTAAAATAATTTGTGAAGAAAGCTCTGTGGGAAGCAATGGCCACAAACAACTTCTTAACAGAAGTATTCGTTCCAAGGCAATTTACTTACAAGGTTGATAATGACAGGTCTGAGAACTGACTATTTTAGGAAAGACAGAAACAAACCAGAAGAATAGAAAATTGACTCCTCTCTATCTGGTGGACCCACAGATTGAAAACATCAAGTTATTCTTCATCCACGTCTCAGATGAAAAAATAATTTCCAGCTGTCTTTGGTGAGTTTGTTTTTGTTATTTTGTCCTCTTCTAATATTTCTTAATCCTTTTAATTCTTTCTTTTGTTTCTTTACACATATAACTGATTGATACAGAGTGGGAATAAGTAGAAAATTTTGTCACATGCTTTAAATTCTAGAAAAGCTTGGCACCTTCATTTGCAGCCTTCGGGACAAGATGATATAGGGTCATATAGTTTATGGCATCACAGATCACTGCATGTCAGAAAGTCTGTACCTTGACACTCACGTGTCAATTGCTTGAGAAAGCAATTACAGAGGCCTGACAAGTTAAGAGCTTCAAGAAGCAACAGGAGACATTGCAGGTTTTTGTTAATCCCATAAGCAACTTCAACTGTGTAACAGCCTAGTACCACCTGTTAAGGAAACAGAAACCAACATCACAAATTTAAAACAAAATTTCCAAACAGCCTGGTATAAGACAATTTCCTTGGGGTGAAATTGCACGGAGCAATCCTTGCATACATCTGGTACAGATGGAACCACAGGCAACGACACGATGAATGCCCTGCCATGTATGACAGATGTCATAAATGGGGTTAGTATGCATACATATGCTGCTCAGGGGCTGAGTCCCATGATTATGAGACAGCTGCAGATGATAAACTGGAATATCTTTCTAAAACATGTCCTGGCAATTAAAACTCAGCCAAATCATTGAGCTGAGGGTGTTATTTTCCAAGACAATTCACTCTGCTTTAAGACTAACGCAAAAGTGATGTTTCAGGTACCCATGGTAATAGGAATCTCATGATTCATCTTAATCTCTCCCTTCCTAATATTGAATTGAGAAGTATGCTCTGGGACCTACTGCACGGAATGCATATAGTGATGTCTAAATGAGAAGATATCTATATGAAGAATTTTAATAACTACTGTTGAGCTTTAATGGAACTAAAGAACACATCAGGAGCAAAGATTGAATACAAATCAGTCTGTAAGGGTAAATTTGTCTGAAAGTTCCCAAGGTTGTTTCACTGACTACAAAATCTAAAATAACTCTTCACAGCCACATATAAGAAAAAATATTTTGCCTTTTCCACTGTTTCCATGAGTATCACTTCTTTTTCCAAAACAGTTTTAACTTGTGATTCACAATGTAGTTATCGAAGAAGCTGATCAGACTTCTGATTGCTGTGTACTCACACTTTGGCAAAGTATTCCACCAACAAACATGCATACATGAAGGTATCCACATGTGAGCCAAATATCTAATGCCAAATGCCTAACCTGATATTCATTGACATTATAGTCAATGAAAAGATAGTCAAGAAAATTGCCATGGCTTAATTCAATTGATTGTGTAAGTTACTGGTGCCATCTGAAATATCCTATAGCCAGCTCTCCACTTGCCTATCCTAAAGAACTGCATGTTCACCAGCCCTCCTTTAATCCTTGAAGTAGCTTAGACTGTTTCAAAGAACACTAAACATTTGTGCAGGCCAACCTTTCTTCTTAGGTCCAGTCTTATCGTTTTTCTCTTTCACATATTTAGCACCTAATACACCACACACTTCGGCATTTCTAAAGAAAATGGACAATGTGCTCAAATCAGAAGGAATCAAAAAGAATATTATTTAGCCAACTGAACAAAAGAATTATTTGATCTGTCAAGTACATCAGTCCTAACATCCATTCCAGTTTTAATCTTAACATCTGCATATTTCATGACATATTAACCATTCTCATTATGCGCAGTTTGTGTAAAGCTGCACATACCAAGTAGTAGTGAGGTGTTGATTGCTGTTTAATTTAGCCATTCTGCAGATTGCTTCAGTGTTGCTCTTTTGAAGGTGCCAGTAACTGGTCCTCAATTAATTTCTTCACAGTTCTTATACAAATGATCTCAATAGGAGGGACACAATCAGATGTCATTTAGATGGTGTATTATCCTCCCAGGCCTTTTAATAGATGGGTTTTAACTTTAAGTACAGGAAAACTTTGGATGATAAGCATTTAGATATTCATCTGTCTAAGTCTATGTGGAAAGGATAGACTATTCACTAAAGAGTAGGTAAGTGTCAAAAGGTCAAGCTGTTTTGGTTTGGTTTGTTTTTTTTTCCACAATGTTAATATTTTGTAAATTATACAGTGCGTAATCAGCTGCCGGCCACAGGCACGGCTCATATTTAACATTTTTGCTGAGTTCCATATCCTTTGTGTTTATATGTATATGTATGTATGTGTGTGTATATATGTAAGTCCATATATGTGTGTGTGCATGTACCTATGAAATTTATTCCTGTGTGAAATTTTTCAGTCATTTTTCAACATAGATTTTTGTAAGTTGCAAAGGTCTTTACATTAAAAAAAAAATCTTCATGAGATCAATTGTCTTGCTGAAGCTCAAAATCCTCTGTACCAAAGTTAATTTTTTTATAACTCAGTGTGGAAGTTACAGTCATATTATCTTTTTGTTTTTATTTTATTTCCAAATTTTCCTCATTGGACAATGAGCTTGAAAGGGAGGAAGCAGAGAGACAGCACTGTTGCCGGACAATTTCCCAAGAAAATCATGCTAAAATTGTAAAAAGTAGGGCATTTTTGTGTAATTTTAATTACTGACTAGTTTAAAGAGTCTGTTGTTTTTCTATTAATTGTAGTCCAAATAATTAACTCCTATTTATATTAATTAGCTTTCTTTCCAACTGTCCAGGATTCCCAGCTGTAGGATGTCCCTGTAGGGCTTTCCCATTCCCTGAACTGATATCTTACCAGGGCTCGTTTTCTTCTTCAGTTTGAAGGATATCTTTTATCAAACTTAATCATCCCTCTGCCTCTTACTTCTCCAGGAGCATCTCTTGATATAGTAAAGGACTATCTGTAGATATAGTAAAAAACCAAAGGCAAAATCACACATCTCTTAGCACTTCAGGATGTTAAGAGACATTGACACTTAACTTACATTACCATTAAAAGTCGGAAATTTAATATTGCACCTGCTGCTTTATTTATTTGCAACATTTAGGATTCTTTATAATTCCATTTTATACAACATGATTACTTTGCTGAAATGGTACTGAAGGAAGCTTTTGTTAGTTGTTGATTTTGCTGAGTATGGTCTGACACCCCTCTTACAGCCACAAAGAACTGCAATAGATGTAAAATTTAAGGACACGACCTGACAGTCTATTGAGGCATGCTGTTGGTTTACAAGATAAAGTTCAATAAATATTTACATCAGATACATGATATTTTAGCAAAATACAGGAATAAGGAATATTGAAGTATGCATTGTGTACCCTATTTTTTTTATGAAGGCTAATGGCGCTAATAGGTAGATGAAATACTTCAATTACAATTCCAGATCTCTTAAATCTACATTAAAAAGCATCTTTCATATTATGTAATCTTAATCTGGTAGGAAAAATTAGAGACTAGCTACAACAAAGTACTTTCACAGTACTTCTTCATAGCACCCAAATAAAAACAAGCAGGTAAACAAGTAAGAACAAAAGAAAAGTGACTAACTCATCTTGTTAATTGCACATACAGTTTTCCAAAAATTTGTTACCATATTGCCTATATATCTTAACTAGGATTAGGGTTCAGCAATGTACTAAAACAAATATATCATTTGCATCATATCTATCAAAATTCCAAAAGATATTTAGACCTTCGGTTCATTTCTAGGTTCCTAATTCACTTGTAGTTTTCATTCTGGAACACGACTGTAGTTTTCTAGAGGAAGCTAAACGCCTACATGAAATGCAAATAAGAACAGCTCAGTAATACAATCAGACACCTGTGTTTCTCTTTATTCATATGTGTGTGTATACATGATTGGATATTCACAAATCCTCTAGGACTTGTACTCACTGTACATTTGTGTACATCCATACTATATGTTTGCGTAAGCACATGTGTATATGTGCATACAAAGAACCACAAGATTGCAGAATGACAGAATGATTGAAGTTGCAAGGGACCTCTGGAGGTCATCTGCTTGACCCCCTTGCTCAAGCAGGGTCACCAAGAGCCAATTGCCCAAGACCATGTCCAGATAGCTTTTCAATATCTTCAAGGTGGGAGACTCCACAATGTCCAGGGCTACCTGTGCCAGTGCTCAGCCACCCTGACAGTAAAAAAGTGTTTCCTGATCATCACAAGCAGCATCCTGTGTTTCCCCTTTGCCCTTTGGTCCAGCGATCAGGCAGGATTGGACCCAGTACGACCCCCAGGACAGACCACTAGTTACTAGCCTCCAAGTGGACTTTGTACCACTGATCACCACCCTCTGGGCCCAGTCAGACATTGTGCCTAGTTCACACTCCTTGCTAAGCTAGAATAGATAAGGAAAATAAATGAAGAAGTCTATTTGAACATATCATCCTCTTAGATTGGTAGGAATGTAAGAAAGGTACTTTTTCAGTATCATAAGACAGTCTTACAAGTTTATACAGATAGATATAAAGTAGTACAAAAACAAAGATGTAAAAGGGTAATAGAAAAGACTAAAAGCATAGATGTACAGCTCACAGTGTGCAGAATATTTTCTTACAATTATTCTGATGGAAGAAAATAATATAACAACTGTAGGGAAATGTTTAAAAAAGATGATAGAAAAAAGTTGTCTAAGGTCAAGTCACTTTTGTTCCTTCCTTCTCATTAGTTCCTCTGTATCTGTGCTATGATAAGCTTCTGTCCTCAGACTATAGTATGCCAACCATTCTGCTCTGCCCTCTAAAAAAAAAGAAAAAAAAAACAAACATGGATTTTATTCTTAATCAAAAGATCACCAGAATATTCTCTCATTTGTTTATCCTCTATCATTTGTTCCTTTCCTCAACAGAAGAAAGACCAAGGTTCAATATCTTGTATCCTTATGAAAATCCAAACCCCAAATTCCAACAAATATGCCTTTTCACTGTAGTATATATGGCATATTTGGATATGGGATATGGAATAGAACAATCAGATAATTTTTATGAATGTCCTCCTTTCTATGTGAAGTGGATACACATCACATACAGAAATTATCAAAAGTAGTATATTTTTTTTTCCTGAGTAACTCACTGCCTCCTCCTCTTAATCAAAATATTGATACCCTGGCTGAAATACAAGTGGCTGAATTTGCAGTGAGTGACACACCTAGAGGATACATTTATATGTAGTCATATGATGAGGGCAGACCCAATCAAGTACTAGGTAGTCCCTTTCTTGTGATCATGTGATAGAAAATAATTTTACTATTATCATATAAAGTGCTGTGTCCTAACAACAAACAAACAAAAACTTAGGGAAATTAATTTGTTCCTTTGGTATGAGAAATCATTGCCAGAATAAAAGGCTGAAGAACAGAAAAGTGCTAAATGTGTGGTGAAACATAACGCTGAATTATAAAAAATTTATGTGAAAGCTTTCCAAGGACTGTCTGACTAATAAGGTGAAGAGTCGAAGGGCTGGTGTTTCCCAAGGATATCAGTAACTGTCAAGCTGATGGAGTGCTGAATCCACAATCAAGGCAAAAGGAGAAGCAAAAAGGTGTAGTATATCAAGAATCATGTAACTCAGATGACATCTAAAGCTTGGGGAGGTGGGAGGAAGCTGCTTATTTGAGTGAACAAAGGTTTCAGAATTGTATGCCAGGTGAACAGAAACAAAACCTTATGAGAGAGCTCTTACAAAACGTAGAGGCAACTGATGCGCCCATACAACTTCTACTTCTAATCATGTAATTGGGACTGGACTCCCAGTTACTGCTGCAACTCTGTAACTAGAAATGAATGACTTGCACGGGAATGGCTATGCGTGCAGTTGCCTGTGTGTGTTTATATTGATAAACTGAACAGAAAGGCTTCTGAAAATTTTGTTGCTGGATTATGTCATGCTACAAGACAACATGATATTTTAATTTTTGCAACAAATAACTTGATCACATGAAGGAGATGGTACACACAGGTAGGCTTTGCATAACCAGCTTGGAAATGGTGTTTTGGCCTGCCACAGACACATAATAATAAAAGAATTCCACATGAAGCCACATGTAGTACTTGCTGTCTAACACTGAATCTTGTTTTAGGATGGAATGAATCATGCTCTGAAGGTACCTATGTACCTTTATTGGTTGTGTAAGGAAACACTTTTACTTAATCTAGGTGCTTAATTTTCAGACAGTTAAAGTCAAGTGGTATGAATCCTACCCTAAGTGGTCGAGGGAATTTTAAGGTACAACAGTGATATGCCTTCGGAAGCATCTATTATGATACACTCTCAAGAGAGATGAAAGTTGAAGGAAGATTTCGAGGAATTTTAGATGCCTGATTTCAGCCTAAGTCTCGCAGCGTACCTAATACTTCTTTTTCGATCTTATATTACTCCTTTTCTGTGATGTAAGAAATGTGGATTCTTACAGTCTTAAATCTTTTATATTTTTCTGAATGTTACACTGTTTAGTTACACGGCATGGTACAGCAGTTTGCATTGTGCCTGTTTTCTGACTGTAAGTTTCCGGTGAAGACGTTTCCTTCCTGCCTCTCATAATAAATTGGTTTTAACTGATACATTAATTTATATCAATTGGGATCTTTTTGTCAACTAATTAGCTTTTTGTCTGAAAGAATTTCATATACCTCATGGAGTTATTTAGGACTTCAATTTTCAAATTTGTGTCAAAGCACCAAGTTGTATGATTTCAATCTTTTCCAGAACAGTCTAAGAAATGGTTTCTTTACTGTAAGTGCTTACTGTTTGCAATATATCCTCCAGTGTGGGTACATGTGAAAAGTAGGTTGTAGTAAGGATGTAGTAAGGTTTATTTAGTTAATGACTTCACAACATTTTGCTTGAGCATCATCTACATAAATTTCAGATTTCTCTGTCTGAATTTGCCACCTTCAGCTCTCCTGGATAGCTAATGGAAAGAACACATATCCTTTTTTTTATATACAGTTTTGTCCATTTTGATATATACAGTTTTGAACTATAAAAATAATATGTATTTCATATGCATTTAATCATTAGTCATTATTGTTTTCTGTTATTTACATATTTTATAACATGTTATCATAAACAGTAGCATTACTGTTCAATTCAAGCTACAGTGGCAATCTCTGAACGTGAACTCCCTGGACAATAAGGGTACAAGGCACAAATCTCAAAAATGTGTTTTGCCCTAGAGAGCATAGTGGGAAAAGATGCCACTAACACTACCATTTAGCCATCTGCATTCTGTCCCTGGTTCTGCAGTTATTGCCAAGCACATTTCCATATATATTACCAATGGCTACAGCTTTGCATTTTTGACTAGAAGTCATTTTCTTCTTTTTATACAATAGTTGAACTGTTCTTGCCTTGTTTCCTGTAGCAGCTGCCCCAGTATCTTCTCTGAATGCCAAGCCTGATTCAGAACAGAACCAAAGAAGTGGTTTCTCCTGCTTGTTCCTTCTCCTTTTTTAAAAAATTCATTTTCGTGGCTGTTCCAAAGGCATTTAACTTCCATTTACATAGATTTGAACAAGAGAACATGTTGTTCCAGTTTACTCACTTCCCACATATGAAAAAATAAGGAAGCATTTGTCTTTGCAGATTGTTTGCTTTTCATCTGACTAGATGCAAGGAAAACTTAATACACCCACAGGCATATGCACATGCACTGTCACCTTGGAGATTCAGTATTGTAAGTGGGAGAGCAATCATGTACTGAAATCCAGATAATACACTTGGCCAGGGCCACTCTGACATTTTAAGTGTACATATTTGATGTGATTTTTACTTTTAATTATATGGGCTTTATGAATCCCTATGTCACCTCCTTTGCACTGAAATTGGATGAAGGGAATCATACAGCCCTTCAACATCCCGTAAGAGGGATAAACAGTGGGAAACTTGCCTTTTTTTTTTTGCACCACATTGTCCCTATAAGGTTTTGAGCTAGCTTGGAGCACACTAGTGCTCCACTGTGTCACCTATGTGTTTCCACTTGTTTCCCCTTCAACTATTAAAAGAGAGAGCCTTATCAGAAGAATCATAACAAAGTCACAACACAACTTCAGAGATAAGGGGCAAACAGGATGTGTAGAAGCAGAGATAATTGGGGTAAATAATAGGCAGAAAAAGGAGCCTGGGAAAAACTTGATAGAGGTAACTGTTTACCTGAACCACCTCTACATGACATAGGACTAAACTTGGGGAAAATTATCATCTCCAGTAGGATTTCTTGCAAAGAAATCACTCAGTTTTCATCTATAAAAATAAATTCCTGCCACTTCCTAGCCCTGAGGTCAAATTACCCGAACAGCCCATTATTAAACTCTCTTACTCTGCAAAACAAGATAGCCACATGGCAGCAACCCTTTTAACAGTTAGTCTCCATCCTGTGTTAAATCCTGAACTGTTCCCAGATGGATGGTTGGGAGAATGCTTGTTGGCATAAGCTAAATATATTCTAGAGATCTTTTCCAGCAATATAACCAGACAAATAGTAGCCTTCCAGTGCCTGGAAACTGCCTTTCAGTCTTCTATTTATTAGAATCTATATAGGTTTTCTTTTACTTTCTCCGTCACATGGGTGTAGCATATCAATCAGGTCTATTGTACTCCTAGGGGTAACTGTGATTTTGCCTGATAGCTTACTACATGTTTATGCCAGTATTGTGCTACACAAAGCTAGTACAGTGCTTCACAAAGAGGCTCAGTTGTTTTTGAAATAATTTAACTATAGAACCAAAATAAGCAAAACTTTGATATCCTTACATCATACTGGCAGAATATAAGCTACTCGGTCTGAGCCAGTTAGGTAAGCCAAAAAAACAGTACCAATCCTGAAATTCTGTGCCAGAACCTGACCCCCTGTTTGTCTAAGGCCCATCTCTGAACCCTGCAGATGTATTATCTCAGTAGGACCAAGAGAACCTCCATCATTTTGTACTGTTGTATCATAGGTGTTATTTCTGACTTTTACAGACCAAAATTTGCAGTCCAGTCACTATACAGAAAGCAAGTGGGGAAGAAATGTAGGTAGAGTTACATATATCTTCTTGTTTCCTAGATTTGTATATTATTCTGTTAAGCTTCTGTCTGTCTTTCTCTCTTCCTTTGTTTCTTTCTCTCTTTCTTTCTTTCTTCCTTTCCCTCCTTCTTTCTTTCTTCCTTCCTTTCTTTCTTTCTATACACTTTCTTTGTTAATAGGCTACAAGCTGCTTCTCTAACAACCTACAGCATTTTGGGAGGAAGAACATTTTCTCAGTGCAAAATAGCAAAATAAATCTTTAAAAATTGTTTTTAATCCAGTTACACTTCTCAAATGTCTTCTTTTGAAAAACTTCCTCTTTGTTTAAAAATTGTACTTTTTTGGTAATTTGCTGATGATTACTTATAATAGCCCATTTGTAATATGATGATTAATTCCTTTCCAGCAAATATGTGGGAGGCATGATAGGAGTGAAAACTGGGATATAGCTTGTTTTTTATCAAAATAGTTTGATGCTTAAACTGTATTCAGAGTATTGATACATTCTATTTTTGAAACACTAATTTCTGAGCAACTGTAAACAGACATAGAGAAGAGTTGATTGAAATGTAACATTAAAGCTCTTTCATTAGAGGAATCAGATTTGTATCAATCCTGTATATACATCATGCAGAGGAAAAAAAAGATTCTGCCTCATTTTTGCAGTGATAATACCCACAAGCATATCATTAAGAAGTGATATTTGAACTACAGATATTTACCACATGCCACATGCATTCTTATATTTTAGGTTCAGCTAGAACTTTTCATCATATTATCAGGCTAGCCAAAAAAGTTTTAATAAGCATTTGGGAGTTCACTTATTAATATTAACTTATTTTTTAATCATGTTCTCTGTCCTAGTATTTAAACACACTGCTCTTTGGTTAAATAATTGATTGTTCTCATCCTTTAGGAGGCTTCTGGATCACAGAATCCCTAATTTCAGTTTGGAATATGGTACCTTTAAATAGTCTTCTACTGCCTTATTCATAAAACTGTATCTTTTTCTTCTAATTGTCTTTCACAGATTAGTATATTAGACCCTTGTAAATTCACAAAAGACACACTGAAAACGAGTAAGATGGATAATAATATAAAGGCTTGAGACTGAGATTTCTTTCCTAACTCTATGTTGCTGGCATCCACTCACAATATGGCTGGCACACTAAACATATAATGGTGTAGAGTAACAAATGCAACCCCCCTGCACACATTTGGCCAAAATTATATTGCATGAAAATTCTTCTCATACACATATTAGAAGAGAGTTATTTTTACATGGAATGTATTCAGAAATATTCAGACCTTTAGTGGTGGTGGTTTTTTTATAAGAGGAAGCTTTTTGTTTATTTGTCCAGAGATATTTTAGAAATACAGGACACAGAACAGGAAGAAGTCTTAGAGACTATTGAGTTCACATGTCTAACCTTGGAAGGAAAACACAGTATTTAATTAAATGGCTATATATGTATTGGTGACAAAAACAGCAACAAAACTCTGTATATAGTATAGGAAATTAGGCTGAGCCCTGTCTATTTTATTTCATTTAAAAACATGTCCTGAAAGTTTTATATATAGTAAGAGAGATAACTTGAAACTAATTGGTTCAGGTACTACAATTAACTTAATTATCTTCTATGATTATAAGGTAGTCATACCAACTTTATTAAATTTGACATTAGAAGATGTAATTTTCGAGGTTTTAAAACATTTTCCATCTTGAAAATGCTATTAAGGACACATTTTGAGAGAAGGGTAATTTATTATAATTTGTTACATTTAATCTGGAGGATCGGTAAACTCAGAGGACCAAGTTCTTTATTGCATCTACGTAGTTTGTCACATCTGACAGGTGAAAGTTCAGAAGCAGAGTTGCCATTTTTCTCTTTTTAAGGAAGAAATAAGGTCAACAGAGACTGAAGGGTAGGAACAGAGGAGTGTAAAACAAGCAGCAGTGAGCGCGTCAGAAGTCTTCCAATCCAAAGCTAGAACAATTGTCCATCCTTACCTCACTGTATAGACATGGCATTCAGATATCTCCCAAGTAATTTTGATGCCATGATTTTTTAACAGACTTTTTTTCCAGAATATGGACTAATTTATTCTTTTGCTATATTATGATTGAAAAGTGAGTTTTGTCTTTGTGTAATTTAGCACAGAGAAGAGCTGAGACCTAAATTATATGTGATAATGTACACTGGTACACTTGTGTTAAGGTCAAGGGTGTATGGAGATCCAGTAAAAGCGCCAAGGAACAATTTCCCACCAGGACAAATTCTGATTTATAATTTATGCTGTAGTATTACCTTTATCACTCTTCAACATCTGCTGTGCTTTCAAATGTGCGCATAGAATACAGACTTTATTTATTCAGACGAACTTGACAGCCTTACAAAAATACTTAGCTTGTATAGTTAATGCAGAGAAAATAAGAGGAACATAATGAAAACAAAATTAAGCTTGAGAACAGTCTTTCGTCTGTAATATACAATACATTCTTTTCACTTAGACTGACATATGAAGTCCTAGAAACATATATTGTACTTTATAGGAAAGAATGGACTTCATGGGATATAGGGATGTAATTATAGATAAAAATATTTGTGTAAAGAGAGTTTATTTTCTAACTTAAATATCATTAAAGGATATGCCAAGTTAAAATAGAAAATTACGTGGATGAGATTACTGAAAAGCCAAATTATACTTCTGCTTTTTATTTGCTCAATACCTTAAATATAGAACTGTCACAGAAGATGAGATGGAGCTTCTTACAGTTTTCTACTCATATTCTCTTCCTTTTTTCCCTGATTTTTTTTTTTCCTTCAATACTCTGTATCACATTGTTTAAAAGTGCTGCGACTTCATTTGTGACTTCATGTGACTGATTGTTGAGTGTTTATGGATGAGAATCAAGGGGAAGGCCAATAA
>VWZL01004284.1:8269-65744 GCA_013396915.1 Stercorarius parasiticus | reverse complement strand
TTTTTTTTTTTTTTATCGGCTTGGAACAAGTCTCCTTTACTTGCTTTGGACTTCTCTGCCGAGAGAGGAGAGCTAGAGTAATATGTTCCAGATGCATACAGACTGAAGCAAATCAGCGTCTCAGTAATACCTATGGAGCTTACGCACAACACAGTTCGCAGTACGCTTCCTCTCTCCTTCTCAATTTACACTCATTAACTTCCCTGCACAACAAAGCCTTGATTACACAAACCGAAATCACACCAAACATCCTGTTGCCTGAAAATGTGTCATGTCCAAGGTCCCTTAATTATTTTGCAAACCCCCTCATTCATCCAAATTTATTAATTGTCTCAGCGCTACGTGGCTCGTTGACACCACACTGCACCGATGAGCAGCCACCCGGGGAGAGCATCCCTTGGGTGCTCCGGGTTACCGAGCCCCTGGGTGCGCAAACCCCCGTGTGTCAGGCACGGGCCATGCAACTTCAGTGATTTGATTTTTATAAATAAACCTATTTCTGGCAGGCAGGTCTTTCTTGTCACAAAGTTACATGGTCTGCAGAGAAAAGGGAGCCGGTTATAATACCAGCCAATTCCCGGGCCAGCCAGCTGGGCCGCGGATTTCTGTACAGCTTCATCCAGCGCTGCCAGATTTCTGCAGTGAGTTCCTCTTTGATTCCAAGTGAAAAGACAGATAGCTATCTACACTGCCATTTATAGAATAAGCTACATGTTAAGCAAGAGGGATCGTAAATGATGTGCATATTCCTCTCCAATTTTTATTTTTTTTTACGTGGAATGAAAGGCATTTAAAAATACTTGGTAATATCTCTTATTGAAGTCTTAACAAACACATTTATAAATCACAAAAATCATTAAGTATGACAAAACCCAGTTATATTGATTAAAACACTTTTTCAATACAGCTTGGAGGCACACGGTGATGCAAAGAATATTTCATTCTAAGGAAAACCACAAAAATACAAATATTGATTTTTTCCTCCCCCTGCTCTGCTTCTTTTGGTATACATCTAGCAAAAATTTCTGTTGTTCTGCTTTGACTTTCTTGCCCATACTTTAAAAAAGCAAATGTTTTTGGGTTTACTATGTGACTTTGATATAAGATAATAAGCTATTTTTCATGAGAAAGTATACTGCGCTTAAGAGTACTTAAATCTCATCTTTTAGGTTAGTTATGAGGATAAACACACTTTAATTTGTTGGGATTTTCATAATTGAAAATACATGACTTTCAATTACCTTACGTACTTCAAAAAAAAAAAAACAAACAAACAACAACAAAAAAAAACAAAACAAAAACTATCTCACACAAATATGAAAGAGATTTGCAGCAAATATAGGCAAACTCCAGCAGGAATAGACTCAATATAGCAGTACCTGGAGATGCGAACAAATTTGCTAAGGATATAATATGAGTCCCCAAAGAAAGTAAAACCCAAAGAAAATTGGTTGTAAGAAGAACATTAACAAAGAAATACACCTGAGCTAATAATGGATACATTAAATACATACGTACAAGGTAATTACGTTAAAAAAATTGTACTCTTCTGTGCAAAGATCAGCGCTGATCTAAAAGACGGTATAAAAAAAAAAAATTGGAAGCGGAGCTGATGTCACATATAGAAAAGCTGAAAGGGACAAGTATGATAAGTGTAACCCATAAAAAGATAGCAAATTAATGACGGGGAAGACTGTCATCAATGGACTAGTAATAACGGGAGGCAAAGGGATGCGTGGGACTTTCCATACGAAGTATATTGAGGCTTAAGTTTAAGTCTAAGGCTTGCTTAGGGGAGGCAATTCCTCTGGGAATTTGCAGTGGGTACCAGCAGGGAAGCGAGGGGGGGTCAGGGCAGTGTGGGGCAGAGCTGTGCCCTCAGCCCCACAGCCTTCCCCACAGGGACGCTTCCACTCGGCCACAGCCCACAGCTCACCGTCCTCTACCACTCACCTACACCCCTTCCCTTAAACAACAGCCATTAGCAGCACGTCAGCTTGTTTATATCGTCTTATGAAGAACGAATCCAACAACTACTCAGCTTTCATCTTTTCTCCATCATCACATGCCTAAGAAGCACTTTGCTTCAACACCAATGGGTGCGCAGATGAATTACACGCTGCATCTTCACCAGATGTATTCTAGAGAAAATAGTATCGGACACTTTTGGAACGTGGCATTTAGGAGAGAAGTAGGATGGAAGAGAAGCAGGAGTAATGATCTCCTGCTGTTGCAGGGTGGGCGGGCTGGAAGAGATGACCCAGAAAGTCTCTGCAGGGCCCTAAAATACATGCGCTTACAAAAACTCCTCAAACAGCATTTTGCTGGCAATATGATACCAATAAGAAAGAAAAACGCCTGTTTATTTTCTTTTGTAATTATAAACCTACACATTCTTAAGATCATGTTTCAGTTCGGGAAAGTCTTTGTTGCTTCGTGAATGTCTTTAGCGCTGAACTTTTGTTCATATATCTAGATTAGTTCCCACCACCCAGCATTATTGATTCACTTTGCGTGTGTTGCATTGCGAGTTCCATCCTTTGCACAAGTCATTTCACGATAAAAATGTGACGGGCCATTATTTTCATCTCAACCGGGATGCGCAAACCCTACACCTAACTCGTACATGCAAGTTCTGACGGCTGCTTAGGGCAGTACAAGAGGAGACAGCTCTGTTTGGCTGTTTAGCTATGGCAGAACAGTGCGTTTTTCCTCTCACGGGCTTGGCAGCCCTTGTCACTGAGACTGAAGAAGAAAATTCCTCTATCTGCATCTCAAAGACAGAGGGGGAGAGTCTTATTTTGAAGTTAGTGGTAAAGAGTACTTACTGACTTCAATGTCAGTAAGAAAATGCTATTAAATTACAGATTGCAAGGTAGAGATCTCTTTTCTTTACTTAAATTAATGGGATTTTTGCTGGTGGCTTCATGGAAATGAAGATTTCACCTTATTTTAAATGGCACTATTATGTCATATAAACCCAAAACCATACCACATACTGTGGAAAAATATGTTATACATATAATGGCTCACTGACAGTAGCTATATATATCCATTTTGTACTTTGCCCCTCACAACAGGAAAAGACAGGCTGCCTTTTTTTTTTTTTTTTTTTTAGTAAAACAGGTAACGGGATCTTTTAAAACTGGGATCAGACAGGCAGTGGTTTGTGGAGGTCAGAAATAATGTGTCTTCTGGCTAAATTAATTAGAAAGCAAAACACTTTCAAACAGGCAGAAGGACACTTAGAGCCCTTCTGAATCAAGCTGAGATGAATCTTTGCAATCTGTTCTAGGACTTCCCAGCGCGCTGAAAGCTGTAACACACTCTTGTTAAATAGGGCACCTACACCCTCCCTACCAAGCTTACGGATCGCATCCAACTCTCAATTTCCAATGCGTGGCATGCAGATTGACCCCAAAAAGCCCCCCAAGTAACCCCACACCTGGTACGTACAACCCTAAGCAACCCCATTTTGGACCCCTTTGTGTAACACAATAAGTTAGTAATAAGTGAGTTTTAATTGTAAACCCATTTTTTTTATTATGGACTCCCTGTATGCTCTCCAACCTGTATGACTTGGCATTGGCATTTATCTCTCTGCTGGATGCTGCAGCCTTCTGCAGTCAACCTGCAGTGACAGTTATCTCTTAATTAAAACTCTACATGCAAATAGACCTACTGAAAATTGTTGTGGCACAGCGCACAAAGAACGATTATTTACAACCAACACAGTTCTTTTTATCTACTTATACCAGAGTCAACCACTGTAGCTACTGTGAAGATCTCCCCAAGGAAATACATGCATAGACGGTCTTTCAAACATATACACATGCACATAGACACATATATAAATACGAGTGTATAAATCCATCTATAGTGAAAAACATTCCAGTGAGAAGAACTACGTGCCAAGAATTCTTTTAAAAGTAAATGCTTTCAAACACATAAAAATGATGCCTGCAATCTACGGTGGGTTTTCCATTTAATTGGTTTTGTTTTGCTTTGTTTGTACGCATAGAGGCTAACGACCCTTTTACCCCTGAACTGGGAAGCGTATTTTCCAAGTTTCAAATCCTTCTGAGCGCTGATGAACTGTGACTACATCTCAGATACAAATCTTAAATACAAATGACACCTACCCTTCCTAGATTTCCTTGAAAAGTTATTCCTTCTAAACAAAAGAGGTGCATTATCTCGACGTGTATTTTAACTCACAAAGTTGCAACTGCTTCTGTAGACTGTGAAAGCTGAAACTTTACAAGACTATAATCAGAGGACATTGATTTGAAAACAAAAGTAATCCATTAGAAAGCAAGAGAAATGCTGGCCTGAAATACTGTAATTTTTTTTCTCCTTCTTCTTCTTGGAAGTGGAGTATAATAATCACAGTCTGTAATATAAAGCTTGTAATTGTCTTCTGAAAACGAGAAAGATTTCTTAAGAAAAATGGTAATGCATTAGAACTGATGCTTATTTCTGAAGCAAACACTTAGCATTTTGAGGCATTTTGGTGGTTTCAGAAATTTAACAGCTGCTGCTCAGCAGATTGCTAAATGAAAAGGAGTGCCCTGTTCTTGCAGGGGTCAGACTGCATGATCACAACGGCTCCTTCTTCAATCCTCAGTTCAGGCAGTGCTCATCTTTGCTTTAAATGGGAGTTTTGTCTGTAAAGAAATTGCAGAATCTGAGCCTGAACTGACAGATTATCCTAACTGAAGCCCATTGCTCTCACTACCTTTTTATTTTTTAGTAGTATTATTTTCAAAAGGAATTACCTTATAATATAAGAGCCAGGTGCAGAGCAAAGGTCCACTCAGCTAGGCAGAAAGCTCATGAGCCCAACTAGCCCAACTGAAAACTGAAGCATCTCTAGCATCCAGGTTTGACTTTTAGGAGCTGTTCTGCTCAACTCAACTGAACTTTCCACTTTGTTTCCCCCAATATTAATTAAGAGTGGGCACACAAAGTCTTGGAAGGAGAACAGAGAGCTATTTCCAGAAGACTGAAAATCCTCACTCGACTCAGAAAATCATTTTAAGTGATAGGCCTCCATATTTTTAGAAAAAAGATGCCTAATTCTATTTTTTTGTGGGGGGTGGGGGTTTTGGACAGAAGCAAGCTGATGAAATCAACACCAGATTGCAAAATCTTTCGATTAACTCATCTCTCCACTTGAGACGTAAAAGTTCTCACACAAAAATGTCACCTCTCCATTTAGAGCATCTGCTGGGATTCAAGCTCCTCTGCTTTGCGATGAGAGCCTCATCCAGCACAGCCAGGACGAGGAGCCACCAGCTCAGCCACTGACTCAGCTGTACAAGCCGCATGCTCACAGTTTTGCCCAAGCCACTACCACTTGCAATCAACTCACAAGCCCCGGCAGCTGCAACATGGTGACCAGGAGGTCTCCAAGGTCAACCAGGCGAGGGAGCTCCTGCCGTCCCCATCTGGAACCTGCGTGGCTCGGACACTGAGCTGGTGCCTGCTCAGATCCAGCCAAATGACAGAGATGCATGGTCATACACAAAGCTGCGTACCGATGCAGCGCAAAAGGCACCTATTTGTGGCTAACGACTTCTGCCTCGGTCACAGCCCAAACCAGGCTCATCTGCCTGGGCTTACTGCTCCACTGACCACTTCACGGGGGTGGGAGGGGGCAGGAGAAGTCTCCTGATTGGAGAGGACACGCAGCCAGTTGTTCTCTCCACTCCCTATTAGAATCACAGAATGGTTAAAGTTGGAAGGGACATTAAAGATCACCTAGTTCCAACCCCGCTGCCCTGGGCAGGGACACCTCCCACCAGCCCAGGTTGCTCCAAGCTCCGTCCAGCCTGGCCTTGAACCCCTCCAGGGATGGGGCAGCCACAGCTTCTCTGGGCAACCTGGGCCACCTGGGCCAGTGCCTCGCAGGAAAGAATTTCTTCCTAATACCTTCTCAAAATCTCCCTTCTTTCAGTTTAACACTCTTACCCCTCGTCCTATGGCTCCACTTGCTGGTCCCTCCCCATCACCCTGGTCACCAAACATAAATCAGCATCACACAGTGCTGTAGACAGAACACAGCCCTTCTCAAAAACCTGCCAGGATTTCCACGTTAAAAACCCCCAAACCACAAACCCACCACAGACACAAGCAAAAACCAGGAAAAAAACCCACCAATGGTTGTGGTTTTTTGGTTTTTTTTTTTTGCATTTCCAGAAATGGAACCGAGCATCACAAATGGAGCTGCTGGCATACACTGTAGTTGGTGTAGGGAGGATAGCCACGCTCAGTCTCTCTGCGTCTTGTATTTACTCAGTGATGAGGCTGAAGAGTTTACCAAGTTTCCACCCTCAATCCTGACCTTTGTAAAAGACTGCAATTTTTCTGGATGCTGATATTCTTTCGGATGGCAATTCATAAAGAGTAATCGCCTAAAAAAGTAACCTTTGAAGAAATGCTTCTTTATTCTTCCTATCCGTGACTTTTTATTATTAGAGGTGAACTGGATTGAGCCGTGTCACATCTGGTTTATCATTCTTTCAGCATGACTCTGTGGTAGCCTATATACTTTGTATTTTCAACGTTGCTTTGGGCTAAATTAGGTGGGGGGCAGAAAAAGTCTTGTTGTAATAGGACGGGAAATGCAACTTGAAGAGCATCAGAGGACTTGGGTTTTGGTTTTGTTTCTCTTGTTAAAGAGAAAATAGATCTTCTAAGAATGACTCACAAATCATCCAGTTTTCAGAATCAGGTAATTTCCCACCCTCATTCCTCCCACGCCAGAAAGAAAGAATTGAAAGAGGAATCAAAATAAATACTAATTAACTAAATTTGGGTTCCTTACTTCTACCGGGCTCTACACAAGAAAAGCAGTCAAAGCAATGGTAGGGAAGCCAGTTTTGCCTATTTTTGCTACTAGCGTGGCCGCCGCCTTGCAGTATGTTGTAAAGGGAACCATACCTCTGAAGCAAAGCATCCAGAGAAGCTCTTAATGACATGGGATTGCCTATGTTTGCAGATCACAGAATATGACTTGTTTTCTTAGAGGGGAACATGGCAATTTAATGAGATTTCAATAGAAGCTCACAAAGAGCAACAAACTCCTGAAAAAGTGTTCCATAAAGCTCATTTCAAAAGATCATGGTTTTGGCCTAGCAGAGGAGGAAGAGAAGGAGGGATGAGATGACGTCATCTTCACCAGCTCCTGATGGAAAGTTGCCCCAGGGATCGGGCCATGTCCCCACGAGGACCGGCTGGCTGCCGGGCAGCCACGGGCAGTGCTGCTGCCAGAGCCTCCCACAGGAAAGAAAACATCGGGCTGCCGCACCCTGTGTTTTCCCAATAAAATGAAGTCAAGCAATAAAGCTGCCCATAAAACTAAGGAACCACGCGATGCTCACGGAAGTGTAAGTTTAGCACTGAGAAAGGAGAAAGCAGTCCCGCTAACAAAACGTCAAACTTGTCTATCCAGAGAAGAAGCCTTCAACTTCACAGGGTTTGTACGCCTGAAGGTAACGCAACTGGGGAGGTATTTTTGTCAGCTCTTCATCACTCCATTCTCAAAAGCCCTTCCCCTCCTACTGCACTTTCAAGTTGGGTTCCTTGTTGGGGCTTTTTTTCCGCTATATTAAACGTAACTCCTTAACAAAGGAATTTTGGGGAGGGGAGGAATTAGAGAATTACCAGAAAATTATCGACTGTTGTCTCACGCAGTACCACTCTCGCAAGCAACAGGACATTTACTGGACATTGATGTCTCATTACATCTAGTATGTAATTTATTTCTCCGCTGGAACAGAACTTATCAGCTTTGCCCATGTGGAGAAAATGTTTCTACCTTAGAAACAAATAGACCACCACAGGCAGGAAGCTGGAAAGCTTAAATGAAAACCCGCCACATGATCCCCGATGTTAGCTTGCTACCAAAGCCTCTAAGGCGGCCGTGGTGAAGGGGGACGGAGGTGGCATTTTAGGGCCAGATTTTTGAGAAAGCCTCGTCTCGTTGAGGGATGATTTAGAAAACCGAGAACAATAAAAACTGTTGGGTACTGAGAACTCAGAGAAAGCTGGACTCTTTATTTAGGTGTCTCTGGAAATCCAGCATTAAACAAAAAACCCCACATCAACAAAGGGACAACGAAGTCCCTTATTTTGGCCTGAATGTATAAACAATAATGTTTTAACTGGTGAGAAAATGCATACAGTACTTGTAAAGCACATTTTCAGTCAATCTCTTCCACCGTAAGAAATTATTGCAATCTAGAATAGAATATATTTTGGCCAGTTATATAAACCCTCTATTTGATAGCTTTTAATTTTCTAACATTTTATCTGTGTTTATACTTGGCAGGACTGCATTGTGCTCTAGCTATACGTAGAATTTAAAACCGTAAATTTCAAACATGGTTAGTTATCCACTCAAGTTCAGAGGAGCACAGGCTTAACATTTCTTAAAAAAAACTTATACAAACCCATCACACTAGAGGGGTAGGTCAGAAAACGCTGAATGGAGGTAAAAAAATCCCTTTGGCCTCAGACTAAACATGGAAAATTTCAGTGCAAAAGTGCTTTTCATAAAGTTACGAGCTAATGAACAAAAGGGGGTTCTAATAAAGTTTCATGAAAAGTTAACTATAAAATCCAGCAGTAATAACATAATCTTTATTTCTTTGCCAATTTGACCACTTCAGAATAGTAAAAACCAAAGTAAAATAAACCACACTGGTTACTTCTAAGAGGTTTTATCTCAATGAAAATAGAAAAGGCCCAAAAGATCGGGCCAAAACACATATAAGGAAAATTCCAAAATAGAGAAAATACTTGTTTACGCCTGACTGAAGCCAAGGGTAACAAGCCCTCTTTACCAAGCTGCTTCTAGAATCCTTGGGCCTTTGTCCAAGGAGAAGGGAAATGCCAACTGGGCCATCCAAATCTGACGCCAGACAGAGGTGATCCATCTCTTTGAAAAGAGATGAAAGGAAATTCTCGTCTGAGTGCTTTGCAAACTCTGAAACGACTGCTCTTCATCTCAATGGTAGGGTCGCCAGCAGAAGCTGCATCAGCCTCCCAGTTCGTGAAAAATTATTAGTGTTGAAGCATTGTACTTTCAAGATGCACCTCTCAGTACCTGTAAAACCTGCCTGATAAAAGCCAGTTACTACACAGAAAGCATTTAAAGGCATCGGTCTGGAAGCCCTGCCCCATAAAACCAAAATTCCCCATACACTTTATTGCACGTGCTTTCCAAGATTATCCACTCCCCCACATCAGCCTTCATAAATCTCTACTGCCAAAACATCTACCAAAGCACTTCCTGATAACAAAAGACACGAACCAATTTCTTATATGACTGCTTTTTCCCCCTCTCTGAAAAAGACACTTTTAAACAGGTTCTTGGCCAAGACTCCATTCATATACACACAATGCTACTTTTATAAAAAGAAGTAATGCAACCAATTATGAGAGCAGCCCCTGAAAAAGCCAACTAATGGCTTGACTTTGTCCACATTCGTATCAGCACAAAGTAACTAATTTTATATGATGCCTGATAATGCAGCACTATGTAAGGAAAAGATTAGGCAGGAACACTTACAAGCTAAACGTATTCATTTTGAAACGATCAGACCATATAAAATGCAATTTATAAGCGCAGACAAAAAGAGAAACACAGAATTGAAACCGGGTTTTACCTACATTTCATTCCTTTTGTACTTTGGCATGTTTACGCCTAACACGCATGCAGTTTTCTGTTGCAGTTGCTGTTACTACATGGTACTTGATTTAGCCTCCTACACTCAAAATGCCATGGTATCTATACGACGAGATAAAGACAAAGGAATAGTCTTAGCTCTCTCGCTCAGTTATCTGAGATGCTTTCTTTTCTTTGTGCTGTTTGTATTCGTTATTTATCTTTGAGGTATCCTAGTAGTCCAAATAATCATTCATTACATGTTTTCTGAAGCGGTTACCATTCATTATGTGTTTTCTGAAGCAGTTCCAGCCTGCAAAGTAAATTCTTGGTCAGAATTTTTACATCCACAAGTGGAAAACAAATCACAGGATACTTCAAAGTCAGATCCTGTCAAACAGAGGAGGGTGTTAATCAATGCAGTTTATACAAACCCCTCTGTCACTCTGCTGTTAAGATTATGTGTGCTGAGGTGAGCAGGCAGCGATATTAAGGACCGTACACAAATTTCTTTCGAATATAAATCATACATCAGCCCATGCAAACTCTCAGGAATTCAACTTTCATTGCAAGTGTCTTTTTGGATCTGTTTACTTCAGAGGATGTGGTATAAATGACGGTATAATAAGTTTTACTATGTTTTAGGCATAAATGACTCATACATCATTCCATTTGAAAGAAAAAAACTCCTAACATGCAAGTACAATATGTTACCGCAGCTGCTCCATGGGAAAAACAACATATCCATTTGGAAGGAAAATACATTTATGAAAATGCCTGATTAGCAGAAAAAGCAGAAAACAATTCATTATAAACAATAATATACAACACAACTGCTTTACTTGACATTTTTATGGTTACAGTCTGTTTTTATGGAATCTATTGGATTAAAACGCATCCAGCTCTTCCCCTCCCACCCCCAGCTCAGATAAGTCTTCATTGATGTTATCTGTAAAAAAAAACAAAAATCCCCTCTAGTTTTCTATAAATCAGGCTTTGAAGGAGCAGCTCCCATGCTAGTTGAATGTAAAGTTGCTGGACAGAGTGCACCAAATTATCTTCTTGCTTCAGGCATCTCCTGCCAGGATCCCAGTTTGGGGGCAGAAACACAAGTTCCCTCTTCTTTTTGCTTTGCAGAACACTGGGTTTTTATCTTGCATGCCTGCTATCCCCTGCAAAGGTTATGAATTGAACGTTGCAAAGCCGGCAGGCAACGTACCTCTGAGAATAGCGCAACGTATAGAATAAAGTCAAGGCAGTGCCACTTACATCATGGCATCTATGACCTCCTAGAGACAAGGCTTCCTGATGTCCCAGTCTTCCCTTCTACAACCAAGGAAACCTCTACTTCTCTACTTTCTTCCATCTTACCTCTCCTTGCCCTTTTATTTCCATACGCCCTTCTTATTAATGGACGTCTGTTTTATTTTTCCTCACAAGTCAATGAAAAAGTTTCAAATGCTTTTTCTGTTACAAATTAAGTAATTTATTGTAGAAAAAGAAGGAAACTTCCACTAAAAAATAAATTATCACGACAAGAAGATGTGGGAGTGTTGAATGTAGCACTAGTTGAGTATCTATGCCATTTAATGTAAAACACTTGCATACTAAAATATACTTAGAAATGATTTACAGCATTTTGTGACATGTACATGGAATAACATAAATATACAGGTAATGTTGGTAATGCCATTGTTTCTTTTGATTAAAACAAACTCAGACGTTTGGAAAAAAAAAAAGGGGCTAAGTGGATACAGTTGGGCACTTCTTTGTGGAGTGTTCCCCCAACCATTTCCCAACAGGAACTGCAGACTCTTCAACATCAGAAGAGACTCTGAACGACCTTTATTCCCACGTGCTACTGGAGAGGCATCTCAGACGGTGACCCCAACTTTTGGTCAACGTAAGAGAGACAAACGGGCAGAGACAGCAGCCAACCAGAGAAAAGACACTTGGATGTTTTGCGTGATTCAGGCCAGAGGATTAAGTCCAGTCTCCCACCTTCCAGGTGAGTGTCCCAGCTACTGAGCCCTCAGCTAACAGCAAAGCAACTTCTCCCTCCCTATTTTTCATTAAAATCTCTGAAGAACTGTGTTTAGTTCCTCATCAAGACGAATGCCAAGCCTGCTAAATTTTTCATGACACTGAATTCTTGTTCTCCTGCCAGCCCTAGTTATGTGTGAACATTTTAGGCTCCCTCAGGCATTTATTTTACTACAGAGTCCTGAAATACTTAAGTCTATTAAGACCTAAAATAAACACGCAAAAAGGAGGAATCTGCTAGTTGTTCTCCCAGTCTACGTTTTAAGGAGGCAGCGCCTGCACCAGTGAAGTCTGGAAAGTATTCTCAGTGTTGCTGGTGAAACGATGGTACATATGAAGCCGTGCCAGCTGCCGCAGCAGGGCTCAGCTCCACACCACAGCAGGAGCAGCACCATCAGCGGGCTGGGAAGAACCAGCCAAATGTGCCGAGTCTGGAAAAATCAGCTGGACTGCAAGTGCACAGCGGGAGCAGAAGGCGTAACGCTATCCAGAAAAGCTGGATTTACTAAACTCGCACACAATGACTCTGCTGCACGCGCGTTACCCCTGGGTTTGTGCCCAGCTGGGCCCCTGCCTGCTCCCTTGCTGCCAGGGAAGGGGGTGGCTGGGAGCAGACCGTGACTGAAGAATAATTCACACAGCTTGGCCTGGGTTACCCTCCTCGCCAAAGCCCTTTCTGGAGCAGCAAGCGTGCTGGCTGCAAGCTAGGCTGGCCTGCTGTGCCTTGAAGTGGGAACTTGAGAAAAGAAGGCCAAACAAACACCAAAAGATTTCAGCCAGGCCTTGAAAGGCAGCAGACAACTGACTGAATTAACCGCTGGGCTGCAAATCAGGCACATAGGCTACGAACTGTGCATCCCTGGCCTACAGAAAGGAGATGAAAGAACAAATTCCCCATACAAAATATCTGGATTTAATGTCACCCATTGAAATAATTGTATGGTCATTCACAGTTTATCTCTGTATTCCATTAGCTGCTCTCTCCAAAGGAGGTCTGGAAACAGACCAAGCTTCGTTGTTTACCTTGAGGTCTCTTATACTCTACAGCAACTTCCACCCACAATGCTCCGTTATTATTGTTATAGTAATTGCTATTATACACTTAAAGAGGAAGCAAAAATGGGCAATTTGTGGACAGAAAAATACCATGGCTGATACCAAATCTGAAGTTCAACATAGTTGCCTTAGCAACACTCCAGGCATGCGTGATAAAGTCCACATGTGGAGGTACACAGTCTTACATTGGAGATGCCATGTGCCAAGAAGGCAACGTGGACATCTAACCCCACTGTCATGACCTGCTGGTACACATAAGCCCACAGCTCAGTCCCGTCCCTGGCTTGCCTTCAGAAAGCTCCCACAGACCAGAACATCTCCTACATAATGTCTCTTAGCATCCTTACCCAAAATCCCACTTTGCCTTTTTCTTTTTTTTCCCTTTAAAAACTAGTTTGTGTGTCTTCTTCCGTGTTTATTTTATGTTTGAAACGAACTTTCAAAATCCTCTTGTTCAACCGTTTCTCTCCTACGGTTTTCAAAGTACTATTATGTAGATGTTAGCAATCCAGTCCTCGGGAGACCAGTGCTGAAGGTCCCGGTAATGAACTGGATTGAACACGGGTGTAATGTGTCTATATAATCCCAGCAGGTGATCCTCACTGAAAGCACAACCTAAGACAAAAGGCTTCCAAGTTTTTTGCCATTCGGCCTGTGAGGGATTTATTTCCATTATACCAAATCTGACAGCTGGATCTTGCCAATGTCCAAGCAAATTGGAACACTGATACCCAACTTGTTCCTTGCCCTGTTTCTGACACTCCCAAGAAACTTTGCCAAAAGAGATCTTTTGGAAGTCAAAACCCAGAAAATTTCTCTACAAACTATGAATATGGTGGGGAGGGAGGTGGGGAAACCTTCCTGAAGCCCGCAATTCGGTAAAGTGGGTGTATTTATCATCAAAAAAGCAGTGTTGGAATAGAACCTGGCAGTTCTTTTACAATGCATTTTTCACTGTATTTCCTGGTGCTGGTGAAGAATTATGAGGGTACTTCAATTTCCTGGTCTGTCCACAGTAATTGAAAAAAACGAAAGAACAGGAACGAAATCACTATCAAAACCACTACATAAGCAGTGCTCAGTACTATAGGTAAATTTTCATTTAATCTTTGCCTGCCAAACCATTCAAGCTAAATGCACTTCATGCTAGTTCCATGTATTATTTGTAATTCATTTTAGCTCATTACCTGGCCATTTTTGCCCTGTTTTTCTCTCTCTCTCCACCTTTCCTACCTTCAGCTTGACAAGCTGAAAACTTATCGATAGAGAAATTCTTTCTTCCTATAATTGGCAAAGTCCTCAAGCATAACTGGAAAAATGTTATAATTCCAGTTACGATGGTATTCTTTTCTCGTGCCTCCAATGCAAGGACGATGGAGTATCAGACCGAGCGGCGTGTCTGGGATGAATCATACCTCATGCCCCTGAATGCCCATGGCAGGAGAAAAAGAGAAGCAGTCATCCCTCCCACTGAGGGCTGACAGGACGTGAAACACAGAGCAAAGTGAAGTCGGAGGATCAGAGCTGCCAGATTTTACATCACGTGGGACCCTACAAAGGACCACAAAGCCCATTTCCTTAAGATAAAAAACCACGAGAACAGGCAATCTTTTGCTCTGCCTCCACCCTGAGTGGGAGGGAGCTTTCTTCAGCTGAGCTTTGCAGTAAAATCATGGCTACGCTTCTGCAGACACCTGAGGAGCCTTCTTCCTTTTCGCTTTCAAGCGGCAAAAGGACCTGCTGTCAAGCATTTCATCCGCAACGTTCTTCTGCCTCGTGGCATGGGAACCCGACTTCAGGGAGGTGAAAGAGCTCAAAAACTTGACGAATTCAAAATCTGAGCCCGGTGTGACTAAAAACTGGTTGTGAATCCCTAAAATTTGAATATATAATGCAAACATTGACACAGCTTAAAGAAATGGCAGGTAATGACCCAAACTTCTCCTTCAGACTTTTTTTTTTTTATACAACTTGTAACTTCGCTCAGCTTTGAACAAGAGCTGTGTAATGAGGAATGCCAAAGGAATATTCCCCAAAACTGAAACATCACAAAAGCTTCACTCAGAAACCAAGCAGGGCGCTGGTGCACATTTATTATCCACAAGTTAAAATCTGACTAATGTAATTTAAGATTGATAATTACTGATGGAGGCCATATGTGTCTTTATTAAAAGGAAACTGTCAGATTAAAAATACTGCTTCCATCTGACTTTTTCTAGAGTACCATGGTTTCAAATAACATCTCAGATTTATATAATTGAAGTAACCACTCTCTATATTTTCAGGGTTATTAAAGTCTCCTCCTCTGTAAATGAAATCTTGCCCTTTCTTCAGCCATTTGCATTACTCTCTCGAACACCAGTAAGGGAGATGAAAATATACAAAATCAAACAAAACAAAACAGAATAGTATATTACTAAAGCTTGCCAATAATAGTAAAAGCAAGAGTCACATTTTTTTAACCCGCTTTTTAACAACTGATCTGATTTTAATCTATGACTATTATTACGTTGGCGAGCACGAGGAACTCTGTTGTGCTGGGCATTACAGAAGCGTGTAAGAAAAAAAACCCAGTCCTTTTTCCGTATGAAGTAACTAATGACTGGCACCAGACAGCATTCATCCGAGAGTGAAAATTCAAAGGTAGAATAGCCAAACTACTAATAACGATGTGTCATCCCTCTCCCCAGAGCCTAGCTACTCGAGGTCTCCGATGTGGCTAATGTGCTGCCAACTTCTAATACAGGTTCCAGAAAAGCTCCAGGGAACAGCAATCTGCAAGCCTGATGTCTATATGCTAGTTAAGTTAACAGAGGCTATAATAACAAATAGGCCAAGTGGGCATACGTCTGAGAAAAGTAAGATTTCAGTTTTCATAAAATGAAGTCCTGTCTTACAAAATTAACCCAGTTTTTTGAATAGCTCAAACATGTGAAACCAGTGACGCAGTCAACGCAGCCTACGTGGATTTCCAAAAGGCTTTGAACAAGTACTTCACCAAAGGCTTTTAAAGAAACTAAGCACCTATGGCGAAAGAGGTCCCTGCAGAGCAACGTAACTGATTAAAAGACATAACGAAAAATTAGTGGTAAATGGTCAAGCCTGTATAGCAGAGGAAGCCTACCAGCGGAGTACCACAAGGATCTGCACTGAGACCTGCTCCTCTTTCCGTACCTGTAACTCACCTGGAAAGGCAGCTGAGCGCTGGAACCAACCAAGTTTGCGGATGGTACAGACTTATTCAGGGCAGTAAGGATGAGGGCAAGCGGTAAGAATCACAGGACTTTATGAAATGGAGTGACTAGACAATGAAATGGCAAATTAAATTCAGTGTGGATAAGTGTAGAGCGATGCACATGGGAAAATATAACTTTAACTTCCCACGTACAGTGATGGGCTCTGAGATGAACATTACCGCTCAGGAGCGAGACCTTGGGGTTACAATAAATAGTGCCATCAAAATGTCATCTCAGTGCTCAGCTGCCAAAAGAAAGCAGCCCAAATATTAGGTATTGTTAGGAACTGAACAGGAAGCAAAACAGAGACCACAATTATGCCACTTCCAGCTGGGACAAGTTCAGGGGACATGCTTCAGCACGGAGTATTTTGTGTTTACTTCTACAAAGGTAGGAGCAAAACAGAAAGAAGCTTAATGCAGAAGAGTGACCTATGGTTAGGGGGATAAAGACAGCAGTTTTAACATTGTCTGCATCTGAGTTTCACAAGTTTTCTCTGAGAAAAATTCAAGGACGCAGCTCCTTCTAGATACTTGCTGATAAACCATTCAAAGAAAAGAGGTTGGCAAATTAGACACAACCAACAAGCTCTATTAAAAAGCATTACGGTGTATCACAAACTTAGCTACTGCTAAATGCACAAGCTTTACTAGCATTTGAAATAGCTGGGAAAAGAAAAGTTTGAAGATTTGCCTTCACTCTAGCAGTACACAGCCAGCTAAAAATCACTTTGCCGTGGCCTTAAGGGTAAGCACAAGCGCCCGCAAAAGGGTAAGTAGAAACAAATGAATCTAAAAATCTTTAAAGTCTTGCCTTTCTCACTGCTCTCTTTTCCTCGTTTTCTTTCCTACCAGCTAGCCTGTCCAAGGTGCCGCTGGAATCAGACTCTTAGGTGCCAGAACAACACACCAGTGTTTTTACCCACTGAGGTTCTGTAACAGGGAACAACTAAATTAAGTCTAGGTCTTCAGACTTCGAGCTAATCTCTACACATCTCTACTAAAACATCACCTACTTGCTTTCATGAGAAAGGATTTGCCTGCCTGCTAATGGACTGATACTACTCATATCTTCGTCTAATTGCACGAGCCATGAGACTGTTCTGGTTTTCATTTGGATTGTTAAATATCAGACACAGAATTTGTCTATCAACACTGGCTACGCGGAGTGTGCTCTCTACTTACGTGCCTAAAATACTGTCTGTTCACTTCACGTATGCCCACACATGTATATAAGAGAAATACGCTACCACCACGATCCATAAACAATCTACAGAGTAGCTTTGCCTGTCGTGTAATAGAATAAATACAGAACGGTAGGAAATATGTTGGAAGAAAAACCAGAATTGTGATGAATAATTATTTTTTAATTTTGAACTCATAAATGTATCAAATATGAACATAAGTGTTTTTCAACAAGAAATAAACCTATGCAGGGTATTCCATTAGTTTAAGCTGTTAGCTAAGAGCTGCTACAGGAGAATGCAGATGGACTAATAATACATGTTCTAAACCAGACCAAGTCGCATATTATTTTTTGCCTTTGTTTTAGCCTTACATTTCATTAAAAAATCACTCAGAAGTTATTTCAATTCAAATGTTATAGCATTCCATTATACAATGAGGATTTTTTTCTTCTTTTCTTTTCCTATAGCTGTAATTCTCTACCATTGAACTGTAATTGAAGTTTCTTTCTTTTTCGAAGGCACACTTTTCAATTTGTCCCGTCCAAGCACGTTTTTATGACAGGTCACGAAGGACACACAGCAGGAAGCGCTCTGGGAAAATAAGTAGTCCCGACTAACAAAAAAGCTTCTACAGGGAATATACGGCATGATTTTAATTAAAGTAGAATGAAGAAAGCAAAGTAAATATTAGCTGGTAGCAATGCACTAAAAATTTCTGTCCCTGCCAGTAAGTGGAAGTCAATCGAACTGCTCAGAGAAATGCCTTCAGTGTTCTTAAAGCAACGCACGGAACTGGTGATGCTGTGACAGGCAGCAGACTGCACCCAAGGCAGGGACATCAACTCACTAACTACAGCTCGGCAGCCTTCCATCAGGGGAGACGACTTACAGTTCAGCACGACTACGGCTACTTTCGTTAACTGGCCAAAACCAAACAAAAATCAGGCGACCACCTTTTCCCTCTCTTCATTCCGCTGTTCGCTACAAATTAAGCCATTGTCTGTCTCCTGAAGTGAGAGAAGAAACATTAATTAATCACAGAAACCCTTGGACCGTTAGATAAATCGTTCTCTTGACCCCGGGTTGGTTTCAAAGGGCAGGGCTGAGTCGCTCCAGCCACTGCAGCTGCCTTGGAGCACTGGCAGTAGCAACGGGCAGCTACAAATGAGCGGTGCAGAGCAGGCGAAGTGCGAAACGGCAGCCGGCCCCTTTAAAAGTCCTGACGCACCCTGAAACTTTAATTCCGTCACGCAGTTAGAAAACGCCGAATAAATGAAGTTTTTCAGAAAGCCATTCTAACCGAGCTCCTCATTACAGATCTAATTACAAGCTATCTTTATAATGTACACCTGACGACATCATGTAAAGCACTTCGCTTTAAAGGTCAGCAGAACTAAAAGAACAATTTTGCTATTTATAGTAAAGGGTGAACTTTTCTTATTTGGCTGTTTAAGCAGCCAACCCTTGAGTTTAATGTAATTAGGGAGGGGATATTCAATTTACAGTATCCACAAGTAATGATAATTACACTGGTTCAAAAAAGCTGTTGGTAAGCATAAGAAACCTTTGTAATTACATCCCGTTTCCAAAATGACTTGAGCACCGTGAACTCGAAGCATTTCAGCAAATGAAGGCCAAGGCACATAAAAGCAGAGCTACGGCACTTTAAAAGCTGCACTGTTTAACATAATGAGCCGCCCGACCGTAGGGAGATCGCAAAACGCGCTCCATAACTCACCCCGACAGCCCATGCCATCTCCTTCCCGCTCACAAACAGCCATTAAGGAAAACATAAGCCGGCTCCCTCATCGCCTGCTTCCCGGCCCTCGCCAGCATCGCTCAGCTCCCGGCAGCCAGCCCATGTAACTCCACCGGGCTTCGGGAGCCAGGCTTGGCCTCCAGCTGCCGATCCTGTCACGTTGAGGAGAGTGTCAGTGCTGCGAGCAGGGAAACGTTGTCGTGTGTTCCCCCCACTCCCCCCATCGCCAGCCCCATGCGCGCAGCAGATTAGCCAGGTCAGCAATCCGCCAGGACCAAGGTGAAAAATAAACAAATAACCATGTTCACAGCAGCTGCGGCGATCGCTCTCCGGAAAATTATTCAGGCATTATGAGGGAGACGGTATTAAACGCTGCCACTTGCAGCTTCACGGCTCTCTGCGTATTCACATCAGCCTGGGATGAGCACTTAAGGAGTATCATTGGAGAGCTGGCCCAGCTGAGCATCTGCCATTAAGTTTTTGTCTTAAAAGGAGATAGCAGGAACCTCTCTGCCTGATAGGCAAAAGGCTTGTCATAATTCATTAATAACACAGCCTTGCTCAGGTTTCCTTCAATGAGATCAGGCAGGCGGCCCACGAAGAAAACGCTGAGCGAACAGCAGCTTCTCCAGAGACAATGCAATAAACTTGCCACTACTTGGCATCGTCTGGTGTCTGAGACGGGGACGGCCAACGCTGTTCGACAAGACCTGTCAGAGCCCCTTAAAGGGTCCCAGTGAAGAAACCCACAAAACAAACATTAATTCCTCAGCAGGATGCGATTCACTGCTTGGAAGTGAAAACTTCATGCTTTAGCTGCAGAGATGAATGTACTCTCTGCTCTTGCTACTCCCAGGGCAAAGCTGACAATCTGCTCCGATCAACTGTTTGCGTCCACAGGCAAAGAAGCTAGACGAGGTGAGGTAAACTACAATATCAGATTATTGCAGAAATTAACAGGACTATCACAACTCTGCCATCAGATTTTAAAATCGTCTGAAGCCTCATTTCCTTCTAAGTAGGAAAAATAGAAAATACAATTGAAGTTATCTGTTAGGTAAGGAAACAAGCTCAGGCTAACTGTCAAGATAAAGCATTAGGATGGCATCAAAGCAGGGAAGGCAGAACACGACTTTTTTTTTTTTTTCCTCTATAGTGCACATCCATTCATACAGAGCTAAAACGCACCCGTTATGTTTAATTGAGTCTTACGTACATCCTCTTATGAGATCTGTTCATCAGGAAGAAGAAATGTACTCTCTTACTGGCATTTGATTCAGTAGCATTTCATATACACAACATTGCTTCAAATGACAAAATAATCTAGTAATACAGTAAGTACCAGCCAGCTCAACGTACAGCATTTGTTACAATCCAAGGTTTAAACAGTGTTCAGCATAAAAACTAGTATTACAAATTTTGTATTTGCTACGACAGGGTTTCCAGGTTTGCATTCCATTTTTAAAAGATGCTTTATCATCACGTAACAGAGACAGTCCAAACATATACATTAATTTTGTACATTTAGAAAAAGCAATGAATGTACTGAAGATGGCTAATTATTGATTTTAGAACATCTGTGTCACAAAATCATCTTTTGCAATAAAGTAGGTTCAGGTAATTTGCAAACAGCGTAATATTATTGCTTCCCTAAGCTCCTTTGTGTTTCACTTAGGCATGATAATTTATTTTGAATGTAATATCTGTCTTTAAAACTATGGTCTATAAGCATTATTAGAAACAGCACTATTAGCATGTCTAGAGATCGCTGTATGCCAGCAGAATGCAACTGATTGAACAGAAATCCATAAGGTATTTAATGACTTCATGAGAAAAATAAGTGACCCTCACACCCTTAATGGATTAATGTCACTTATGTGCAACACATTGCATAATGCTGACACAGAGCCACTCAAAGCAGTGTCACTTTTCATATGAGTGCCTTAAAACCTTATCAAAGGGAAATTGTGTTTTAATGCTATTTCAGATGTCATTTTTGAGAGGATTTTTACAATCCCATTTCATAAAGCAGAAAGCATGATCTGAATTGTTACAAGTAGCTTTTGTCATTGGCACATGTACGAGGTCACCCTCTGAAGCGAGCTGGTGAAATGAAATCCTGAACACAGGAGGAGGGTAACACTTTGAAACATTACTCAAACAATTTGTTTACTGTCAGCTTTTGTCTCTGAATACACCTTTATCTATATGTCTGAATCTTTAATTAATTACCAACAGCGTGCTTTGCTAGGGAAGGGAAACCGCTCCTCACAGTCAGTCCTACAGCATGAGCCAGACGGGACGCACAGCTCCCCGAGAATCAGAATGGGAGGAGGGAGATAATCTAAATGAAAGACTACTACGCCATTAAACGAATGCCTGCCTCTCAACCACTGAGATCATGAGATCTCTTAAGAACATGGCTATCTCTCTGTTCATCTGCAATATACAGCTTGTGTATCCCATTTTACATCTATTCCCCGAAAAGCAACTGTGGGTCACAGCAAACCGTTCCCTGCTCTCATGCCTTCATTTTTACTTTAACAGATCACATTCGGAAAGATGCAGTATCTACCAGGTATCTCTTCAGTGACATGAAGGCTCCGTTTTGGGAAAGAAGCAAGTCAAATTAAAGATGTCAATATGCATTGTCTAAGCAGGCTTTGCCATCACCAGGCTGCATTTACAATTCCTTTGGAGTAAACCCAAACGTAACTGAGGGGAGCTGATATTCAAGTTTCTTGTTCTATTTGCCATATTGTCTACCACAAGTTTATGCTCAGCACGAAGAAAAATGAAAGGACTAAAAAAATAAATATCTTTTTCCTAAAGATAACCTGGTCCCAGCTTTCATATGCCGATTTCACCTGAATAGGGAAAAAAAAACAAACGCATTCAGATAAAACAAGGAAGCAAAGGCAAAAGCTTTTTCTGACTGACTTTCCTTATTCCTCCCCAAAGGATATGAAAACTCCTCCAGTAAATGTAGCATCATAATTGGCTATAATTGACTCCATCCTTCAATTTTTAAGGCAATCTATAAAATATGGATTGTTTTGTCAACTGGGAGACAATTTTGTGACACCACACTGTTTATCTCGTTACAGTGATCTCAGCTGCACTCGGTATCATTTGTTACCCCTCCGACTACCTCATTTGTGCTGTAATCCTGGACCTCTCCACATTTAACGCACTGCACACTCGTTAGCTGTAATACCAAACGTTTTGAGTGCTAGCAAAAGGAATTACTTGCTGAAGATCATTGTAAGAGGGGATAACACTAGCAATGATACGGTGGCAGGTGAAGTATGGCCATCGCATTCGAGCTCTGTTCCACCACACCAGCGTACTTCATGCCATCCTGTCATTAGTCCATCTCACATCTTACCGCATGTGAATCAGATAGGATGGGGGACAACAAAAATCAAAGGTTTAACTGCTTTGCGGCTGCTTTTCCATTACACCTGCTGCCCTACTGCATTTGCAACATTTAATGCAAACTGGTAATGCTCTGGCTGTACAAACTGTTACCACACCATGGGAGTTTGGCAACCGACTCTCAGGTCACAACAATATGGTGACTTTTGAATGGGACTGATGGCATCTGGCCATTTCTGTTAGCTGAATAAATGCAAACACCTCACAGAGATATCGGCTTCAAACACAGAAATCAGAACAATGGAATTGGCTTCTCTTTTTTCCCCCGTGTCTTCCAATAATCATTTTTATTTATACATCTCTCTGTGTGCTGCAATGCTTCAATTGAAAACTAACGTAAGTAGAAGACAAAAACTAAAACCTAAAAAGATCCAAGTACCGATAGCCACAAAACTGCAGCAAATGATTGATAGAAACATCGATGTAATCCTGTCCATAGCAACAGTTTAATTATGAGCATCTTGGCAGCGAGCCTGCTCTATGTGTTGATTTTCCCCAGCAGAGAATGCCATACAATCCATCTTTGTGTTATGCGCGACATGACTACATGGAGAGGCCAATCAAAGGGGAACGAGGAACAGAGAAGTTGTACTAAATTACTGGGGTGATACAGGAGTGAATACGTTGGCCATGAATAATTTCACTCCTGAGGATAAGCAAGCCTGAGAGAAGGGAGGGGTAGAAAAAAATACTAGGAGAGCGCTACCCAGAAGAAAATAGTACTGTAGTCCTTAATTACAGTGATTACAGCATACACCATGAATACTCCTCTGTGATGAATGGCATGAATTCCTGGTACCCATCTTAACGTGCCCCTCTCAAATTCTTGTTCCCAGGACGATGGCTGTGCTGTCACCAGTGCTGAGAGGATCAGAGAAGGACCTTGCAATCCCAGGCAAGGGGGTCCCCATCAGGAACACGGGGCTACGTTGGACGCTGTAAAGCAAAGCTTGCCAACAGGAGCGGATCTGCTGTGCAGAGCAGCTGCTGCCAAGAGCCTGACCGCCATGTGACTCATATTTTAAGGGTTTCACTTTGGGCTAGTTCCAGCGTGGTCTTGGAGCACGTGGGCAGCTGAGGACGGACAGAGCCCTTCTGGAGTGCGTTTTCCAGCTCAGCATCATGCAAGAAGGCAGCAGCGCCTGGGCTCCGATACCATGCCAGCAGGCAAAACCAAGTGGGGTAAGCCTGGAGATTTGCTAAAAGGCTGCACTCCTGACCCACACAGAAATATAAATAGAGCAGGCACATCACAGGGGAGGTGTAACATCGGCAGTGAGGTCCAGAGTTCACTCCAGCAAAGGAGAGGGCAAGGAAGAAACCGTGGCAACTTTGTACGACGGGTGGAAGGGGCAGGGACCTTAAGAGGAAAAGACTTAGGAGGTTTTCAATAAATGGTGAATAATGACTATGACTGTTTCTCAAGACACTTGCAGGTAATTTCCAGACAGAAACAAAAAAAATAGAATAGAATCAAATTTTATAATTAACCTTACTTCCAATTTCTCTGTTGGAAAGTGTTAACCCTCCCCCCCCCCGACCAAGTTATGATGCAACAAATGAACTCTATTCAACAAAATGAAAACAACAATATATTTCAGTGTATATGCAACTGCAATCTACAGTATTTATTTGCACAAAAAATAAAAAGTCCCTTTAATTCCAGACCTATTTTTTGAAGAAACATTTAGGAAAATCTCTCTGAAATACTGAAGCACTGGTTTAAGATTATACTATCTGCTCTTTACTTTAAGGAAATGTTCTGGTAATTTTTAAGTGTGTGAACAAAGGTTTTGTGAAATCCTGCTAGGCTATTACATGTGGTAAGAAAATCATCAATCATTTCTGCAGCCTGGTGTCCACATTCACAACTTAACTCAATAAAGACTGGTTTTAGTTTCTATTAAGGTATGAATATTTTATATATGTAACCACATAAATCAATGAAAATACTCCTATATGTATACACACGGATCATACCATGTATATGCTTCTTTGAAGAATGCACTGAAAACAATTAGGAAATTTGTAATAATGTCACTCTAAAAATGAGCTTCCTAAAGTTTACAGAAATTACAAGAGACACATTCAAATCAAACACATAATTTTGAACTTTTATGAGTTAACCTTATGCCACACAACTGTTGTTCCACCCTACATTTTTTATTTGCAGATGTGTGACTATTTGCATCTCCGAGACACCGTGGCTGCATCACAACATGAAAACACCGGTTTGGGGGTTTTTTTAAATACCAACTGTATGGGCACACTCTACTTATTGTGTATTACCTGTCTGAGAAATTGCTTTTAAACACAAAGTGTTAGGATCTAGGAGACTTGACTCTACCTTCATTAACTCTTCCTCATTAAAAATTACTGAAAACACTGAAGAAAGGGATTATTTTTTTTTTTTTTGCGGGTACAAGCTGATATTCAGTTCATTACATTATAAAAATCTATTAAACCCCAGAACTAAAACTGGATTAGTTGTTTAAGCTTTGAAAGCCCAAGATGCTCATCTGCATTCTTCCAGATATGGTCATTTTTAGCTCGAAATTCAGGTCTCATATTTTAGCTCAGAGAACTCTAGAGGTACTCTGGTTTTCTAAACAACAACGTACTAAGAAATGTCCATACTTGATAAAAAGTCCTTTTGTGTATCATCTCATTTTTTTCCTGTGCCAAACATTCTACTTTGCCAACAGCAAAAAATTCATTGTTTGATCATCACTTTACTGTAGAGATTCCCCCGTAATAGACACGTCTTCTAAAATACTTATGTGACTGTACTGATCCAACGATTACCTGAATAGAACACCCAGCTGATTACATTGAATATTCAGTTAACTTATTTACCCTTCAAACAGCTAGAGAATACGACGAAAGAGAAACCCACAGGAACTCCTGGTAAAGATATTTTGTCAAGACATTAATCAAAGCTAGAGGAATGTGAACAGTTACATCACTCCTCAGTAAGTTCACCTTGCTATTTCCACAAAAAGGTCATTTGCAAAATCTTCAGAAACAAAAAAGAAATGACAATTCACTGTGTCACGCCAGGGTTTGGGGAGTGATGGAAAACGTGAGTCTGCTCTCAGACACACAAAACCACATAGCACATACAGTGCTTTTTGATGCACACCTTTTAGTTGCACTTTTTATTTGTGAAAGAGAACTTTTAAATACAAGAGTGACTTGCTTTGTAAAAAACATTGCATTTGGAAATGCTTAATGGCAGCTACGACACAGAGGACACAGAAGTTTTGCAACTAACAAAATAATTCTGAAGTCCCAATGCAATCGCAAATTAAACAAACATATATTTTTCATGAACCAAGAACTGAATTAACAATTACAGAATACCTGAAGGATCTTAATGACTACTAAAGCTGACATTAAAGTTTGTGGCCATTTAATCTTTTATTACTTCTGGTGCATTACTTCAGATCAAAGCACACAAATCTGGCTGAAAGTATTTTTGCCCTAAGATCTGTCTCACAACTCTTTTTCCCTAATTGAAAACCTAAATAAAAAAAAAGCCTTGGGATGGCTACATATCAAATCTCAAAGAGAAGAGGATGACGTGCCATTTGAGAAGTCTTAGCTAGCGGAAAAGGTAGCAAAAATCCTCTTATTCAGAATAGTTATTATGGCCAATCTCCCACTGGGCAGAGTTGGGAAGCTGATGATACACAAGCCTTGTGGAGGACAACCAGCAATATTCTGCCTGGAGACATGCTCCTGACAATCTTTGCTACAGTCAGACACACAACTGTCCAGTTATTAACTGCCTACCTATGTAGAAACAGTGGCTCAAAGTACAGGGGCAGTTCGGTGAGAAACAAGGTGCTACTCCACATAAAGAACTGCAGTTCAACAAGGCCAAGTGCTGGCACCTGCACTTGGGTCACAACCACCCCATGCAGCGCTACAGGCTTGGAGCAGAGCGGCTGGAGAGCTGCCTGGTGGAAAAGGACCTGGGGGTGTTGGTCGACAGCTGGATGAATGTGAGCCAGCAGTGTGCCCAGGTGGCCAAGAAGGCCAACAGCATCCTGGCCTGTATCAGGAACAGTGTGGCCAGCAGGACCAGGGCAGTGATTGTCCCCCTGTACTCGGCACTGGTGAGGCCCCACCTCGAGGGCTGTGGCCAGTTTTGGGCCCCTCACCACAAAAAAGACATTGAGGGGCTGGAGCGTGTCCAGAGAAGGGCAACGGAGCTGGTGAGGGGTCTGGAGCACAAGTCTTGTGAGGAGCAGCTGAGGGAGCTGGGGGTGTTCAGCCTGGAGAAGAGGAGGCTGAGGGGAGACCTTCTCGCTCTCTGCAACTCCCTGAAAGGAGGGTGTAGCCAGGGGGGGCGGTCTCTTCTCCCAAGGAACAGGCGATAGGACAAGATAGGCTGAAAGGAAACACTGAAAGAGTTACTAAGCATTGGAAGAGGCTGCCCAGGGAAGTGGCTGAGTCACCATCCCTGGTGGTATTTAAAAGACGGGCAAGCGTAGTGCTTAGAGATATGGTTTAGTGATGGTTTTTGTCAGAGTTAGGATGATGGTTGGACTCGATGATCTGAAAGGTCCCCTCCAACCTAGGCGATTCTATGATTCCACGACATTTTCTTCAAAAGCACCCCAACATGAAAATCAAAAGCCCCATGTATTAGTAACTCCCAGTGCTTAGGTTTTATTCATTGCTGTATTTAGTCTTTCTCCAAAGTCTCAGAAACCAAAGGGAGCATGCAGAAGATGCTTCACTTTTCATTGAAGCAGTGGAGAAGACTTCAAGCTTGGGAGGGTTTCCTGAGTGACTGTCACCCACCGCACGCTTCCCATTACACTGCCTGGGTTGGTTTTGATTAAAAGGCTGAGAGGTATCATAGCTCAAGTAAGCAGGAGACAATTGCCGTAGCTGACAGATGAACAATGATTCAAAACTAACTTGCAAGACACCTCTCAAACCACGTTAATTTAAGTCTGACAGTGAATATGGAGCTTCTTATTAGGAATGCACATTGAACCCACCCAGGGAAGGGCTTCACTCATCTCCCCCTGTCAGCACAGGTGGCACTTTCCTGGCAACTTCTGGTTTACAGGATTAACCCTTTAAAAAAATAAGTACTTAGGAAGCAGCCAAAGGGACAGATTTGCATTTCCAGACGATTGTTCCACAATTAAACATTGCTATATGAAAAAGCTGTTGCCTAATTTTAAAACTTGAAATACTAATACAGCATGTCCACTTATCATATAAAATAAAAGTATTTTGGCACAGAGCACAGCTGAGATTCTCAATGATAAAAGCCAGTTATTTTGGACCACATCTGTACAGAAAGCTTTTCACAGTTATTTACATCCACTTGAATTAAATATTAACATGGAGGGGAATGTTCTCAATAGGCTATAGTTGTCTGAACAATCTCTGATCATTTCTCCAGTAGAGAGGACTGCAGCACAAACAGAAGAAAAGCTATTTGCAAGAGCCAGTCTATTTCTACAATTCGACACAATGCCAAATGTGCAAACCAGTAGCATCCTGGGATCAGTTTAACTACCTCACTGCAGTACCGGGCGCAGGCTATTAAGCCTTGCTTCTCATTACCTTAGGCACTGTAGCGAGCTCACGTAGATGCATTATTTTTGATTTGGGCAGCAGCCTGGGTACCCTGGGTACCTCTGCACCAAATTCTTTGTGGATTGAACAAACACATATTGGGATCTACTGAGAGAGGCAGTATCTGGAGAAGCAGCATCAAAACGTACATGTTCCAAGATTTACAAATGGAACTAGCTAAATTAAAGTAACAATCCTACAATAAAACATATAAATTAATAAAATTATTTTTTTTTAAAAAAAATCAAACCTGAATAATAGAATTATTTCATTTACTGCAGTTATTACATTAAATGCACAAATAATTTCTTATAAGAACTGACAATACTAGAGCCTTGGACCTTGTTTGAGCACTAGCCACTAAACAACATGGTATCGTAAAGCTCTGTCTGAACTGAAAGCGTTCCAGCTAGCCAGTGAACATGAAAGAATCAGCTCATCTCCATTCTAAAACAAGTACTTAGATTGAGGGTCTCATGCCAATTATGGAAGCCTGCTAAAAATACATCTGATTAGATAATAAGCTTTTCTTCTTCCCCTTCACAATCAGATATGGATAAAATAAGCCATTCCAGCTCTCTTCAAGACATTCCATCTTACAAATTTAAATTCAAATCCAAATTTGAAACGCAGACCTCATGTTTGAAAAATACATGTCTGGGATGTGTTGGGCAGAAAAGGCATTTCATAGGCTATAAACTATTATATTGCGACAATGCTCAGAAAAAATATCTGAGCCTGGCTCTGACCATTCCTACATTACTCGACTATATCGTCAAATTGGGAAAATGGTAAAGGAGATAACAGATATCCTTTAAAAGTACTAAAAGAAAACAAGCTTAAACAGTATAGTACTTAAGCAGTATGCTTGTTGCTATTTCTGAATTTTAATTGTGCTTCTAGAAGTCGGTATATTTGACAAGATTAGTCATTGATTTTTTTGGCTCCATTAACGTCAATGTAGCATTGGGTTTTTTAAATGACATGCTTATTTGCCAGATACCTATTCACTTCAGGCCTTTTTGCAAGCCTGGTTTACCATATGACCAGACAAGAAGGCAAATCTTGGAAAAAAGACGGATTACTTTCTTTTTCTTCATCAGGCTAGGAAGCCTGCCTGCTTCTGCTCATTCATCTCCCTTAGTGCAGCACGCCAGAACGTGACAGTTTACTTTCGAGCCCTTGTTAGTTTGGACTGACCATTTTAGGCAGAGCATAGTCTGGAAATACTTTGCATTTTAGATATTTACAGTCCATTCAACAGAAGCCACCGTAAGTTCTTCAAAGGTTTAACAAATTATCCTTAAAGAAAGTGTAACTGGGAAAAAAAAATAAAAATCTGCCTAAACTACAAAAGTCAGGCATAAAACTAGGAAAGACTGGAAAGGAAAAGCTTGAAAAGCAGTACTGCCTCAGTCACAAGCAAAACAATTCTTCCTCTGTTCTGCAGACAGACTTGAGGTCCCATTTTATATAAAAAACCATCCCATATTCCAGTCAGCAGTTCAACTTTTAACAAAATTTCTTAACACAATAATCAGGATAAAAATATTGGATAATCAGAGTAAAACTATATTATTAAAACTATATTATATCACGAGTTTGATTTCTGTTTTCATAGATAAGCCTACCTGCTTCACCTTAGCTTACATGCTCAAAGGTCTCATTTGTGCTCACACAGATTATCTTCTCCTAACCAGTTAACTGTAGCTCTGTTCACAAGACTGGATAAGAGTTTTTTCTAACTTAAAAAAAGGAAAAAGGAGACCTAGGGGATGTGGGTGTAAAGCACAGACAATGAAAATGAAAAAAAAAAATTATAGTGAACAAAAATGCAAAAGGAAAAAACTATTATTTTAACAGCATAATTTTAACTTGGTTTGTTTCTATCTTGATTTTCATCAATGTAACTAATATTCTAAGTCTTGTAAGCATGGCTCAATCCCACATTTTCTGCCATGTGGGCAGATATGTGTGCCCGCAGGGAAATCCATGTAATTCAGTGGATTACACGAGGCTGTAGCTATTTGCAGATGTGCTGTCTATATTTTTGTCTTTCTTTTTATCAATGCATTTAAAAAAAAAAAATAGTAAAAATTGCAACACATAAAAGAAAACCCCTCCCATCCCCCCCTTCCCCAAGCCCACCACCCCTGCCTGTTTTAAAGCTGGGCACTATGAACTTTCCGCTTACTTCCTCCTCAAGCCATTTGCCAAAGATCGGGATTCGTGAGGACTAGCAAACCATCTGCAGCACGAGGGAAAATTCTCAATCACTGCTCTTGTGAAAAAGTCTAGTGAATTTTAAGGATTTTGTCTTTTGAGAGCAGTTGTAATTACTCCAGATTTAGATTGGTACTCTTGGTCTTTAACCTTTCATTCTGACAGGAGTGGCTTTGCTGGGAAGCTCATTGCTTTCTTTTACTTTCTCTGATAAGTAAGTACAGCATATAGTCTGAAAAAAAAAAATATATTTTCCAATTCAGAAAACTTACATGCATGAGAAAAATACTGTTAGACAGAACCATTTCGCTGTCATTAAAACCCCTGAAGCAACAAACTAGAATCATATAGAGAGGGGCTCTGTTCAGTTAGAGAGGCATAGACAGAGGTCCAGATAGACTTCAATGCAACATAGTTTACACACTAGCTTCTACCAACACAAATTTGAAAACCTGAATGGCAAAGTTGTCAAAACTGAAAACAAAGGCTCAGGTTCACCGGGTTCAAGTTGAAGTTCCCCAGGCTCAATCAGCTCTGCCTACAGCTTTGAGTGGAAAAGACAGCGACGTGTCTTGTTAAACTGAAAACCAACTTCCTCTTTAACACAGTTGACAAAAAAGCCAGGTATTAAAACAAAGCATGCAGCCTGTAATTTTAGAAAAATAACACACTATTACATGTATCTACCTGTAAATCATTATTTTCGCTATTGAACAATACTGTACAAGTGGAGAAAACCACAAAAAGTCAGGCATCCTGGAGCAGATCCAGCCCCAGCCCCAGCGGCTCAGGTGTGGGGCCATTACAGATGATGCCTCCACGCGAGGACCGTTCCCCGAAGCCACAAGAAGGCAGTGAGTGGCCTGCAGCCATCCCATAACCCTGACAGACAACACCAATACTGGATAAAATAAGGTGACTGTTAGTGCAGCCTCAGTAGATCATAACAAACACGGATGGGCACTGATAAAAGCTTGAATATGAAACTGCGGTAGTATTCTCTCTTCAGAGGGTAGCTTTGGTAGAAAGAAATACCTTTTCCTCTTTTCCCCACTCTTTTCTTCTTCCTTCAGTAAAACAGAATTTAAACAAATAGTCCCATGTGTTATATCCAAAAGTATGGAAAACGCTTTTGTTTTTAACATGCCTCTTTTGGTACACAAAAGGAAATTACGCAACGTTATCTTCTCATTTATAATTCCCCCAAAACATCAAAATGATTCCCTACACAGACACAAACAGAAATTTTGCCTCAACCTTTGAAACTCAGTCTCGCGTGACCTCTCTAAGCAGAGATTTAAGTATTACACAGGGAGATGCTCTGACAAATATATGAAATGAATTCACCAGCATCCTTTCCTCCACCTCAGCATTTAACCAGGGTTTCGGAAGGAAACAGACAAGTGCACACCTCACATACCACCACCTTGTCAAAGGTAATCTGCAACAGCCAGGTAAGACGGGATTGCTTTTTGCTTTGATAAAGTCCAAAGGAAAGAGGAGAGAAGTGATGCTAAAACTACGTCGCATGCTTTAAGAACAGATATTTTACTATAATTTTATGCCATTGCATTTAGAGCACTTAGGTATCAGAGTACAAAAAATGGGGGAGCAAAGTGGAGGAAGGGAGAAAACCCAATTGTGAAGCTCCAGTTATGCAACAACGTTAAACACTTGAGTTTTTTTCCTACAGAGTAGGCATCCGTTTCTGGGCTGATCAACCCAATACCACATATTCTGAAGCAATATTTTGTAAGTCTCTAGCTGCAGACAGCATGTATTTTGAAATGCCACTATACTGAAAAAATATCTGCGACGTTGTAATACTCCTATCCTGGTTCTTACATTAAACCCCCTCTTTCCAACAAGGAATTTAAAAGTCCTGAATGCTATACTTAAAGGCTCCTTAATTTTGGAGGAGCCGCTTCACTTGTAAAGCTTTCTGGAGATACTACAAAGATGTGCCTTCCAAAGCGTTTCCTCTGCGATGAGTTTGAAATATCTCACAAATACTCCTATTTGCCCATTTAAAATATATTGATTCTAAATGTAATCTAATCAGCATTAAAAATTATTTTATATAACTTAAATCTAAACAAAGCATTTCAAAATTATCTTTGGGAAATGTTTCCAATGAATTACAGTGAAATAGGTTTTTTTTTTATTACCAATCATGAAAACTTTGAAGACTTGTACTTTGTCCTGATTTTGAATGGGAATATTCCTCCTGAAATATTTTCTTTAGTCCTATTCAGAATATTTATGCAGATTATTTCTGTTGCCTGATGAGCATGCAATATGCTTCAAATTATAATGAAGAAGGGGAAAACGAATGATGGCACATTCTGCTTAGAAGTATACACCTCAGGTACACAGTTACATCCCAGTTAAGTCATCTGCCTCCACACCTGCTAGGGCTGGGGCTATAAAAACTTGTATATGCTTACAATGGGAATTTCTGTGCCCCAGTGCAGGAATGATATCCAAAAAAATCCCTACCTTACGTGCCTGAGAACTTACAGAGGTCCACATTTTCACCAGCAAAGCTGCAAGAGTGTCTTGAATTCTGCTGCTAAATATCTCAGCATTATCTTCTCTTACTGAATATATTGCATCTCCAGGCCATTCGCTACCCTCAAATGAGAATGGCCAAAATCCCTTGAGGCTCTCGAATTGTAAAAAAGCTCCAACTGCCTAAGGCCATCATCAGACTCGATGCCCTGGATACATCTAAGTGAGGTGAAGGGGTTATTGCTCCCAGCTGCTCGTCACCCGNGGGGGCCGTCACCCCTCCGCAGCACAATCACGCCCTTGTTTCCGAACCCCTGACAGCAAAATGACAGGCTAAAAAGGCTTTGTTATCGGAAACGCGGGAGGGAATGGGGACTGTCTGGGCAGGTCAGGTTAGGGAGCAGCTACCTGAGCAGTTTGCTGGCATGCATGGCAGGGAGGCTGGGACGAGCAGCTGGCAGCACAAACCCCTTATGTGGCTCAGCTGCTGTCACTGGGGCTTGTCTCACCCCAGCCCTCACTTGCCAACAACACAGAGTTCAGCACGATTCCCTGTTCCTTCAAATCAGCACCAGCAGAGGAAACACGACCCTGTTTAATTATTAAAAGAAATCCTTTTCCTCCTAATAGAAGCTGTGGCATGTAGACAGTGCTAAATGCAAAATCTGTAGGACCTTAAAGTGACAAATCTGTAGTCCCTGCCACCGACTACAGAGAGCAGTGCCAGTGACAGGAGAGAAACTAAGGTTTGGGGCAGCTTAGCCTCCCATCTCCAAAAGGCTTCAGTAAACAGTATACCTGCTAAAAAACCAGGAAAGTAACCTGGATCTGAATCCTGGCCCGCTCCCTAAATCAGAATTAATCTCATTTTTATTCTTCCATTTTTGCAAGAACGTAGAATTTTTATGTAGTTAATCCTCATTAGAATTAGAAAATATGTATAAACTGGTAAGCACCAAAGTCAATTTTAACAAGTATTAACAGTGTTAAAACATGCTTGCACTATTATGTGATAATTCCATATTTTATTTCTTAAATACAAGATACAAAATCTTTACAGACAGGCTACAATTATGACCAAGTATCTGTCAAGATCAGAGGTACGCAGCAATGTTATTATTTAATGTCTGTAGCAATTTTTAACGCAACACTTACCTAAAGGTACCATATGACTTTTTGTGCCTATGTTTATGGTATTACGCACAACATGGCCTAGAGACACTAGAAAATGCCGTAAATCTGTTTCCATGATGACTGTATGCATGTAACAGAATAGAAAGAGGAAAAAAGAAAAGGGAAAGGGAAGGGAATAAAATAAAAATACAACTGTGAAAACTCAATTATACATTCCAACAGAATAAAACCTCCCAAACTTTATCACAAATTGATCAGGGAGATGAAATACCGTCTCAAAGACTATTATATAACTTATCTAACCACTGTATAAGAGCAACGGATATCCATATTACACCAGTCATTCTTGAAACGTACTTGAAAATTAGGGTACATTCAGTCACCATTTCCCATACAGTAAGATAATTTTTTTTCCAGTAATTACCTGAAAATATGGCAGCTGGGATTTGAGCATCTGAAATCATACTTTTGCTGCCGAGAATTATCAGACCAGAAATTCAATGTATTGCTAGAAAACTCCCACACTCTCTTTGGGTTGTAATACTGCAGCAGCTAGGGAGTTTTGACAAAACAGGCCCATTATTATTTAATTCCCAGAAAATGCAATTTGGAAGATGAAAAGAGGACAAAGTGAGAAGGGGAAAAAGCCACAAAGGTTTGGTAACTATCTTGAGATTACTTTATAGCTGTTTTCCACCCGAGAAGCAGATACAGCTTCAAATATTTTTGTGAAGCTAATACGGAAATGGTTGCTAAAATGCGCTTTGAAATAAAAACAACTTTACAAAACAAACTGTCGTTCCCCTCTAGGCAGCATCTCCTCTCAACACCTCCGATAATCCTACAGCGCTTGTTCAATAGTCCTTCTCTCACCTTCGAGCAGGAAGCAAATTGTGAAGCTGAGCGGCACCATTATGGGACACTACCTGCTGTGCTATCAGCCGACTTTAACAAATAATTAGAGCCTCCTGCAGCCATCCAGGACCGTAAAGCTGCCGACACACCAAGTCATGTCGGTGACACTTCCCACTAGCGACTGCGATGCTGAGGAAGGGGCAGTTTCCAGACTACTGTCCCTCTCACCTTGTTCAGAGCATGTTTCAGTCGCACTAGTTAAAATAACATTGGTCCCTGAGGTCTCACTGACCCTGGTAATGCCACTCTTCTCCACGGCAGCACAGCTGAAAGCGTAGCAGTAGCAACAGTGGGAGTGAAAACGTCTTTACGTAGAAGGAGACAAGTTTTTCTTTCACTACTCCATATGAATTGCACCAGCATCTGAAACACTGCATTTATTTGTAGCGTCTAAAGCACAGTCTAACGCGTACAGAATCTATTGCCAAAGGTCAAGTTATGATTCTTACTTTTAATGAGCATGAAGTTGCTCAGCCCTTTAGGGTAGGATTCCTTCAAAGGAGCCATTCAAGTCTGCTGTGCCCAGAACACAGGACCTAATTCACTCCTAGCCCTAAATTTAAGCGCATTTTAAAGTCCTGTTAATTTAATTTCACCCATGTACCAACAGATTAGAGAATTTAATGACTTAAGCGCTACGATGGATCTAGAAAACAACTCTGGAAATAAATTTTCAGCATCGGTAAAAGTTCTGGTAAAACTCCTGTCAAATTTCTGTATTATGGCCATTGTCGACACTCACAACCCAGGAGAGGGGAGAAAAAAAGTGGAATCACACACAAATATTTCTGATGACAACTGCTGATGCTTGTTTTCTTTATTTTCTGGCCTCAACTTTTTCTTTTTCTTCAAAATAGCTGACAACTGAAAGTGTCTTTCACAATTTCAGATATACAACTTTCTCTGCAGGTTTCTCTGACAAGGATTTTCCTCTATGCAACATATTTTGGCTTACTCAGAGAAATCGTCTCATCTACTTGCATTTTAGTGTGAATTTCTCAGACAAGCTACTCATTGAATTTTCCACACAAAGCAGAGCATCAGTCATCAGAATAAAATAAATTCATTCAAACAGAAAGTAAAAAAAAAAAAAGTCAAAGGATCAGTGCCATACACATGAAAGTGTATTTTTTGAGTACAGAAACAGTCAGATGTCGGCTAAATTTTAGAAAACACAATGAAAAGCAAATTGTAGGAGCAATGTTACAAAGGTTAGAAGTGCAGCAAATTATTTAATAGTTGCACTGCATCATGACAGTAGTCTGAAATACAAAGATGGTAGATAAAAACACAATCAAAATGTTGTGCTTGTAGCTTAGCAGAAAGGTTCAATAGCAATATTGAGTGGAACATCAGAAAGTGAAAAACATTATTTCAAACATACAGGATAAAAAGTCAGAATGCTGGGAAAGACCTGTAGCCGGGAATGAATTCTAGTCCTGGGACACTATTACACAAACATTCTCATCAACAGACAGGAGTGGGCAGCCAGCAGTCCTCCTGACAAAAATCAAAGATACACAAGCAGAAGAAAACTTGCACTAATTTTGAGCGTGCATCATGAGAAGCTGTGGTTGTATACTGAACCCTGCATACATGTCCTCTAACACATTTTTTAAGCTTTCTCAAACAAGGCTAGAAAAGACCACATATGTATTTAAGGATTACTTATGAAATAGAAAAGCCAGAAGATCCAATACACAGTAACACTGGAAAAACAGAGCACAACTTTTGCACTGACCCTCAAAAGCTAAAGAATACAGAAAAAACACGGTATTAATATTTCACCCTGTGGAGATTGGTTAAAAAAAAGAAAAATCTTCAGTACATACAGATGTTGCCGGAAGACAAATTTAGCTTCTTTTGGCAGCAAATTTTCCAAGATCTGTACTTGCACTTCTCCATTTGGGTCAGCAAGTACTCTTTGGGATATACTAAAGCTTAATACTTTTTCAATACACAGTGACCCAGATGGCAGAAGAACAACGCACTGACTGCCAACACAATCGAGGCTGCAATGACGTTAAACACCAAGAAAAATGTGAAGAGTAAAGGAACCTGCAAGTAGTAGATACATGAAACTGTACAAAACCAGATATTAATCTCCCATGATTGAAATCCTTTATTCAGAAAAGAAATAAAACCGCAAAGGGGAAATGTCTCGTTATGTTAAGGTTTAAACCATTTTAATGATGCGGTCTAGAAGGCTAACAACAACAAAGAAACCCCAACAAAAACCCCAAACCCAACCAAACAAAAAGTCAAACAAAAAACCCCAAACCAAAATACCAGAAACAACCCCCCCAGAATCCAGATACCGCAAAGAATAATGAATTATGAAAGCCAGCTCATGCTAAATCAAACAGAATCTAAACAGCTCACACCCAGAATATTTTCCTGCAAGACTGCAAAATGCTTAAACTGAAAGCAATTCCACTATGTCTGACTCACTAAAAAAAGACTGAGCTTCCCATTGCAGCTTCACAATGAGGCATAAAGACAAGTGGATGTGGTGATAAGGTACTGTGTCCCCTCTGAGAAATATGACAGCTGCAGGAAAAAAAAAGAGAGCATACATAAATACTTAATGAGATGACCAAGTCTTATATGCCACAAGAAGTTTAGTGATTTGTGCTGATCCTTTGTTGCTTTTTCAGTGGTTGTAGGTCTCGAGACAAAATAGTCTTTATGTCTCTGATTAACTCTGAAAGGGGAAACAAAAGCTCGAAGAAGATGCCCCTTAGGGCACTAGTGACTGAGCGAATGTCAGAGCACAAAGTTCACAGGAATTGTTTTATAGCTCCCTGTTCCAGCTATTTAACACACACAAACACAAAGTTCACATATTGCCAGGAGTGTGGAAGGGAGTGGAGGAAGTCTCCACCATGCAGAAAGCACAAGGGGCAGCAACACAAGATGTAAATAATGTTTGGGGGAATCAAGGCCTCGCGCCTCAGTGAGCTCTGCCATACTTCGCAGAGTTCAGGAATGCTAACTTGTGCGGAGATGAGAAGAACAAGCTGGAAATGCACAAAGAAAACCATGGAATTGGATAACGTTGCAGTAATAGGAGGAATAAAAAGAGCCAGAGAAGTTGGACTGTGCATGTTCTTCAAAAATGATTACAAAAAGATGATGATCAGTCATGGAAACTGAAGTAAAGAAGCATGGAAGAAGAGTGACACCATGATGAGCCGCCATGTGGCTAGCACACTGCTTCGCTGGACAGAGTGGCCATGCCCCTGTTTTGCTTTGAGAAGACATCAATTTGGAAACATCGCAGTCCTATTTGTCATCACACAGACTTAAACCTTATTCCCATTGATTTATTTGAAGGACAGTGGAATTAAAGAAAAGAGACCACAAAACTATAAGCTTTGCAAGAACGTACGTAAGTCAACGCAAGACATCATGAAAACACCCACGGCCTCATGTAATCATAAGCAAACAGATTAGAAAACATGTAATGCTTAGATGCCCCAAATAAAGAAAGCACTTAAACACTAACCAGTGTTTTCATGAAGTAAGAGACTTTATTCATGAACACAGAATATGAAATGCTGCCATATATTTCATGTAAAAAGAGATGTCGCTATGTGATTGCTATATATAGGACAAAATGACTGTTTTAAGTGTTAAAAAAGGTTAGATCATTAGAAAAACCTCGAATAGTTCAAAACCAGAGACAATATTGGAAACACTAATATGTGGAAACTATATAGTCAGTAGCTAGAGAAAGACACTATTTAAAATCTCACTTCTTCATATTTAGCCTTCACAGAAAGAAGAAACACTTCAACAAATTAAGAACTTTTAGAGCACTAATATGACAGGTTAAGGTTAGTGGGAGAAAATGAACAGCAGACTAAACAGAGCATGCAGGAAAGGCAGAAGCATAGATGGGTTGTGTCCCTTTCTGACCAAAAGCAAGAGGCTGGAGTGCCGCACAGAGGTGCCTGCCAGCAGGCCAGGGAGACTGCTCAGGAACTTTTGATACTGTCATAAAAATATGAAAGGAAACAAGCTGTATTCTTGTTAATTTTATGGAGCAGATTGATTCATTTTACTTCGTAACAGGAGGGGGGAAGAAAAAAAAGTTCTGTAACTACGGAATCCCAAGCAAGGAGACACAGAGGGACCAAACCTTCAAGGCCACCTGCACACAGGAGGAGGCACCAGCAATACCTGGGCTAGATAACAAAGTCAAATTAATATTGCTAAGAGGCACAAGTGAATCATCTACCTGTCTCCAAGCAGCAACTGTGCCAGCTGCCCACGCAGAGGGTTCCCCCCATCTTTGTAGTAGGAGAAATCCTACTGAAAGCCAAAGATTCCGTTGCCCTTTCAAGGCCCACATCCTACCAGTCTATGATATTTCTTATTGGGGTTGGTGTATAGATTTCTATTGTGTGTATATTTTGTATGAATGAAGCGTGCAGTTCTGTGAGGGAGATCCTTGGTCATCAAAGTGCATTGCGTATTAGGGACTGCAATAATCCTCACAACTCATTACAAATTAAAGAATTTGTCACAGAATCATAGAATGGTTTGGGTTGGAAGGGACCTTAAAGATCATCTAGTTCCAACCCCCCTGCCATAGGCAGAGACACCTCCCACTAGACCTAGTTAGTGTTTAAGTCTTGACTTCCTAGAGCTGCTTCTGCTCAGCCGATGCTATAAAGAAGCCAGAAAAAACTGGCTGGCCCCAGGTACCCTTACCTAAACAAGAAATTTTCTTCTCGACCACTGCAAACTGCAAGCAACCGCAGCCCGACTTCTGTCCATCTGCCCTGATGGACAGAGCATCCTCCTGGACAAGGCTCTCCAAAGCCCCAGCTCACCAAATCAAGCCAGTTTGCAGGACCACCCCATTGCCACGTCCTCCTACTCGTGCCTTTCCTCACTGCCTCCCCCGTGCAGCGCAGCCACGCGTGGCGCAGCAGAGGCTCCCCTTGGAGTTGTTTATTCCACACCCTTAAGTCATCCAAATTAACACTTGTCCACCAGACAATGGTATTTTATTTCTAGTTCTTAAGGGCAGTAATTTGAATCAGCATCTGTTTTCCAACAATTACAATAAATCTGGATCCTGGATCTGGAATCAATTTGTCCTGTCATCAATTTGACTAAAGACAGTAAAATTTAGCTATAAAAGGCATTTTTCTAGCATTGGGATATTCTCTAGACAGTAAAATATAAGACAGGAGTAGCCAGGAATGTGACCTATAAATTTTATTCTCTTTAATCTTTTTGAATATTGCATCTGCAATTATTTTTTTAAAAACTGAGAAGAGAAGCTACAAGCTTTTATGAATTACAGAAATGTGCAGAAGTACGAAGGGCAAGCGAACCCAAATCCACATGTATTTGCGGTTTCTCCCACCAAATCAGCCAACCAACAGCTACGCTGAAGAGAAAATAGGAACATTTGGTGTTTTACTCATAAATTAAAATCAAAATACATAATACAGACATGTGATTGAGTTATCCTTCCCCATTTTTCATACATCCTTTGTTTTATATTACAAGCTCTTCAGGACAGGCCTGCACCTCCATATTGTTGAAAAGTGCTTAGTATAAAGAGGTTCTAAAGATGCGTAGAGACTTGTGTGACTACTAAAATATTAATATTTTATACTTAATTTTAATATTTAATATTAACAATATCAAGAGCAGCAACAAATACCTCTGTGGGGCTGTCCTAGGTGTAATTTTGGCAAGGGAGAGAAAGCTCAGAAAGACGAAAGACTGGATTTTCAGACACTCATGCCTGCAGATCCGTCCAAGCTGCATGGAGAGGGCCCTCCTGGCATCCTACCCACTGTACATGGTACCAGCCTTTGACTATATTTCACACCACAAAATGCAGGCTTGACAAGGTCTGCATTGGCACTATGCGACTTAAAAAAATTAAAAAGGAAAATAATGCTTATACTCCACTATGATCCACCACATGCTCTAGTGCAAGGGTTCTCCTAAGTTTCATGCATGCACTGTCTTTACGTTAGGTTAACTCCTCCCCACTCATTACTAAAATTTTCATATTTAATGGAGGGAAATTACTGAATATCCTAATTTGATCTACCCAACGCAAAAGAGGGCCATCGTGTGCCCGGCTGCTCCCGATTCACAGTTCAGGACATGGTGAAGCACATACTGCACTTACATCTGCGGTGCAGGTTTTATGTTCAACTGAATCTCACTTACAGGCTACAGCTGTAAGTTAGAGATAGAAAAGACTTACTAAATTATCCTTCTCCTCTACTTGCTACATGCTATTTCTCAGTGCTATGTGCAGTCTACTCTGAAAAAAAAATCTAGGACTTAGATAACTTTCTCCAGAGAAATGCTACACTTCATTTATTCTCCAATCTATGTATTTTTCTAACATACATTGTAATTTCCCCCTTTACTGGCTATATATCACTTTAAATAATTTTCTTTCCTTTACTGCTAATTGCACCTCTCTATATTGGCCAGCTTCTCCATACTAGCTTGTCCTCCTCCAGTGTATGGACTTGCAAGAATTCTTCATAACAAAACCTAGCTTATGCTGAAACATAAGGCATCAAAATGAGGATCAACTAAACAATTATAATGCTGAATTCATAAAGCTATCCTTAACCCCAGACACACTTAGGAATATTCCCCATGAACATAAAACGCACTAGAATTCTAAGTCTGAGTTAGAATACATTTTACTGAATTCTTAATTTCATTTTATAGCAGAAGACCACTATTACTGCATGAAGAAGAGTGCACTGGCTTTACCTTACTAAATTCAGGATACCATTTCCGTGTGATCAAACACAAGCCACCAAAAAAGAACTAATTCTTCCCACATCCTGTACTGAAGAGCAACCTTTACGAAAATGATCTCCCAGTATTCCCTAAAGGTTCCCCAAATGCCACTTCATAAGCATAATTAGACAAATAGTACAAAATGCCTTAAGGTTGGACACTGAAAAATATAAAAGAGAATTAAAATTTCTCAAGGTGAAGAGGATCGGCCAGGATATAAGACAGGCGTAAAACCATAAACTTCTGTTGCATCACCTACATTTATTGTACATTACATCTAAAGTCATACAAGTCTGTTGGCTTCTGTAAATTTAAGTTGACCAACCAAAGCCTTAATCTTCCATAAAAAACACAAGATTCTCAGAACACAAAAGCATATTTATACAAGGTTTGGTATTTGGAATATGTGAATAACCAAAAGGACATGAGTGGAAAGCTGCAGAAAAGATGGAAAGGTGCTCACTGAATAAATGAAGAGAGAGGTAATGGCTGAATTCCAAGCTTTATTATCCTTGTCTTTTTGCAGTCAGCTAAAATAGTTTAACTTTATTCTGCAGTTCCCTGCCTGAAAAACATCACTCACTGATTTTCTTTATGACTTAATAATAGAATGAAGAGTTTTCAATGCATTGATTTTCCGTAATCAATACATTGGCCTTCCCATCAGAAAGCAATGATGGCACATTTAGAGAGCAGTACATTCAATTCTGGTTTTGCTGTTACACAGAAGTCCTCATGAACATGAAAATAATAATAAAAAAACAAGTTATAAGTAGACATGGAAAATAAGCATATTTCTTTTAGGCACAGATTCCTATGTTTATTTATAAAGGATGTAACTATGCCAAAAATAATATTTTTAACATCACAAATGAGGAATATTACTTCCATTTCAAAAGAAATGCCTCCCCCAATGCTTTCTCCAAACATTCAAATCCCAGCTTAATAAAAACAAATAGCATCCCTCATTTCTTCAAAATCGCATATTTGATATCCAAAGGTTTGCTGTTCTAACAAGATACAAGGACTTTCAAATCCCACAATTATGTATTCTTGTGCCAGAAGTCAGACACATGTTTTTTCGCAGATGTGGGTGAATATAATAAATATATTTATAACTCTAAAATTTCAAGACCTTGCTTTTGAAGCATGAAAAAAGCATCATGGCAGATATTAAAGGCCACTGGAAACATCACAAAACCATTGTAAAGGCGAAATCTTATTCCCCTGGCATGCAATCTCCACAGTCATTTGCAACCACTTTTAGTAGCAACAAGATACTAACTCATTTTTCAGTTATGTTTGCAATCTTATTTACACAGTGAAGCTACAGGTGATTTCTTACAAACAAAAGAGTTTAAAGAACAGCTCCAACAGCACATAATTGATGTTTCAATCCAAATTACAAATATTGTACACTTCAAATAGGTTAAACGCATGAAATTCAATACGTATCAGAGGAAAACCTCGCACATCCTCCTTCCAAGAACTAGGAAACTGAACACCACAACTTAAGCTGCACACCGTAGTCATTCACATACAATTAAGCAGCCAACTAATTTAAGGACTAAAAGAACCTATGTCTTAATGTGATTTTTCATTTCCAAAATGACTCTGTAAAAAGGAAATGAAGAGTTATTTATCATTAATATTTGAAACTGTATTGAATTCACCAGACTACAATGGCTACTTTTTTTTTTTTATATATATATTATATAGTTTTACTAAGGGTGTCGCTGAGGCGTTTTTCTGTTTTTCTCCATTTGACTGCTAGTTGCTAGGTGGTAGTCACATGCACCCAGATCTCACAGAGCAGCATTCAGGAGGAAATGACATTAGCTTTCAGTTCATCAGTGAAGATACATTTGGAATTTCTTACTTAGCAGCACGCAGTGCCACAATTATTCAGAAGCAAGATCTCACCTATCACAGATCATTTAAAATGATACAACAGTATGAGGTCTACTGAAAAAAAAATAAATTGTTTTGTGTACCACTTAGGAAAATAGTTAAGTATATATCTGATAGCAGCTATTTAGCATAAGAAGACTTCTTATATGCATATGTAGAGGGTCTGGCATAACATTTACATCAGACATTCTCAACAGGGTGTATATTTTTAGCAACATGATATGAGATGATCACCATCAGCAGTTTGAATTTGACATTTAAGAAGACATTAATAGCAACACTAGCAACATGACAAACCTTGGGCAACAATAACGGAAAAGTAAAATGATGCTGTTATAATTAGGTTTCCAAAAATAAGCCCATCTTTCAGTCATAGCCTCCTGCCACTCCACCTCTAAGCCCTCCAAGAAGCAGTACAAAAATTTTTCACCATTAAACATGCCAAAGGTAAAGCAGATAAAAGCAACAAACTAGAGTTCTCCAAATTACTCAGTTTATGTTGCCTGGGTACTAATATATCATTTTACGCCTGCACAACAGTGACAAAAAGGCCTTCATGGGACATGGCGGGCTGACGCCCGCTGACACACATATTTCCCTCTGTGGATTTATGTCATGACAGAGTATTTTAATTATTCAGCTTCATAAAGTACTGAATTCAACCTGATGACTATTACAGCAACGGTTAAAACACAAAATAATTTCAGAATATGTGAAATAATGAAGGTTAATTATCAAAATAAACTTCACACACCGGCACTGCCACGCACCTGTGGGGCCCAACGTCCGTCCTCCTTCCCGCCATTTTGGGCTGCAGCAGCAGCGACCGTGCAGCAGGGCTTGGCGTACAAGAAAAAAACCCAGGCCCAACGAGGTACTGTGGTCCACACAAAAACATCCTGCTGACAACAGGGAATATTCAAAGCCTTTCCAGGCCATTCAGACTTGAGGTGGCTACCGACACTGCCGGTGGGATCCCAACCTCTGGCAGGAAAATGGAAGGAGATTTTGCTGACAGGAAAAGGCCTTATCGGGATAAGGACTTCCACCTTCTGTACAATATGCCACTCTGAGCCTATGAAAGCTTCCGATACAGTTTTTAAAAACAATAATTCTGGGCTGACACAACGTTCAGTGACCCCTTCCACAAGTGTCGCTTGAAGGAGACAGTGCATCCCCCTCAAAATGGAGAGCAATGTCCATCTCTGCGAAGCTGCCCAGAACCGTCGGTGAAACCTCCTGCAGCACAGTACGACACTATCACAGAGAATTTGTAAGATTCTTCCTCAGATTACGTTAGGTTTGGTTACAAAAAAAGCACAATAAAATTCTCATGTAGAAATTTAAAGGGGCATTGGCACGTACGAAATGCTTCCAGTAGGGAATTTGGGAGCATTTCTGAAATACTAACTGGCGAAAAAAACCTGTGCGCCAGCAAAAGGGTCTGGTAAGAATTCATGGATCCGGCAACCTCTACCCCATGAAATGGCAACCAGCATTTTCATGCTCGGTGTTAGCCTGGAAAGAAACCTCAGAAACGAAAGCACGCTTGTTTGATTTAACTTGGTTTCCTAATCTGCTCTCAGCAAAGATTAAGTACCAGGCAGCAGTTACTCTGAACCTGCAATTTATCTGGATTATCCACTCTCTTTACAAATATCTCCTGCTTTACTAAGAATTAACTTTTACACATGGAGTTGCCTTGTTCTGAATTAAGAGCAAGAGTTAATATCTGTGTGTGATCCGGTGAGAAGCACAGTGGACAATTCACTGCAAACCAACAGTCAAACAAGGTAAACAAAAATTAAAATAAAACATGAAAAGGAAATAAAAAAAACCTTCTTCATTTTTTCTTGCCTATTAATATTTCCTCCCCACAGCAGAATCAAATTACATTAACAGTTTGATTTTTAAGGCATTCTATATTAAAATTGGGAAATGAGGAGTATTATGGAAAATATAAAATTTTATCCACCAATAGTAATCTTCGCTTTTTCAATAAGCGGGTACCTCTCTGTGCACTAAAGCTGGTGTTTATCTCCCATCTAATTCCGCAAAACAGTTCAGCATATTCTTAACTTTACCCTTTATCTGAATCTCAGCAAAGGCGATGAAATACAAAGTATTGCACCAAAGATACGCTGTACCTTGGTGCTTTGCAGAAGAGGGATCCACATCAGACATTCATTGCTTTGCTCAATATTATTAATAATGTTTCCTAAATAAAAAACTAGTTCGGTTGCTGCCACATCACATTCTCTTTCCTTTACCGTCAGTAAAGTTAAAGAGTTCCAATAGTTTTCAAGCAGCCATGGTAGGTTTGAGCTGATTTCTCCACTATTCATCTTCTCTTTTAAATAGCCATTTGCTGGCAAATAGTAAATCTGCATGACCATAAACGAACGCATCGGGAGCACACGCGTTCCTCCTGCCCAGCCTTTCTTCCCTGGCAGGCTACAGGGCTAGATGGTATCTCTTCCCCGAATTTTGCCCTCTCTCCACCTCCCTTGCAGACTCGCAGAAAATGAAGTGCTAGGAGAGAGCAGGGATGACTCAACATAAACCCTTTTGTTTATTAAAAAAAAAAAAAAATTGAGCAAGGAATTCTTTGTTGGTTCACTGTTGTCCTGGTTTGGGGTAAAACGGAACCAATTACTGTTCAGTAATTTTACTTTTCAGTTAAATCTCGTCTAATGGAAATTAACGGCATTATTTTTCAGACAGTACCCACTTCCAGCAGAGATAAGGCCTGATGTTTATAATTAATACCAGGGAATGGTATGCCCAAACCATGACAACTGTCCAGTTTTGCCCATCATTGCCCGGTTTTGTCCAAGAGATTTTAAAATCCCTGTAACAGTAAGGTGGAGGGGCCAATGGCAACGAGACTTGTACGTTGAGAGCAAAGCATATTTTTTTTCCTGAATAAAGGTTTAGGCCTTTCATTTCTCATTCTTTCAAAATACTTCTTCCTCGTCATCTCTCATAGAAATAGAAAACTACCTGTTACTACAAACATGCACAATTATGAGCAGCAAATAACAGAAGTACACAAGCGGTACCTGAAGCCAAGCAATACCATTATTTTTTTCAAGGAACAATAAGCATATAGCAGCGCAGTTGTAACAAAAAGCAGCCTCCTTATAACCTGTGAGTAACCAACTGTGGAGACTGTATGGCACTTACATGGCATGGAGCTACGCCAAAGAGATTGCAGACTGTCATTTTTCCTTCGGGGTGTATGCTAGAGGGGAACGGGGCGAACACTCAGCTCTGTGAAAATCAAGCAGCTTAGGTCATCTCACTCTGCTCTAAAGACTAGCTATTAAAGGAGGCATGTTATTTAAAAGCGCTTGCCTGCATGCAGCTCATGCAGCTGTTTGAAAGGTGTTTTTGAGGAGTAAAATAGTCTCTGAAAGCAGGAAGGGGACGAGATTGAGCGGCAGGGTTTTGGGGAGAGGACGGACTGCGGACCAGCTTGTCCTGCAGCATGTTCTTCAGGCAGGACCGTGCTCCTGGGCTGCCAGGGCACAGCAGCGGCAAGCCACAGAGTGCAAACTCACAGGGCGACTGGGAGAGACTCCTTTTATTTTTCTGCAGAGGAAGCCCCTAGAGCTGCTCAGGTTTACGAGTCTATTGCAGTGATTTTTTTCTTCACAGCAATTGCACAATGTGCACAGTAAGCATACTGAGGCTCAAATAAGAGCAGGACAAGTTCACTCTCATATCCCACTGGGTAGCCCGAAAAGTAAATAAATAGCAAATACACAGCAAATCAGCACTGAAACCTTCACTTTCACTGATACTGCAACCATCAATGTACGTGTTTAAACAATACGACTGAGCCCTACAGACAATCCAAGAGCAAGGAAAAAACCTTGAAGAACAAGAGATTGAGGTGGGGCACAAAATCAGACACCACACCGCAGCAACTCAAGCCATTCTGTCACCAGGAATGCCTTCAGCTGAATGCTAAAAAAACGATGCAAAATAGGATGCAGGTTTTTAAAAGATCACGGGTATTAGACATCAGTGCTGCAAACAAAGGCTGAAGTTATAGTTTAAGGCTGAGCTATTCTCATGGTCTGCCATGGAAAATGGGACATGCCACCCTAAATTCCCCCTGCTCCACCTGGCCATTCCTGCCCCCTGCCTTTTCTACCCACCTATCTGCATGGGGAGCCGATTTGACTTGCTAACCCAACAGAAAACTACACCCTTTTTTCCCTCCTGCCTGTTTTCTTCTGGGTTATGTTTTTTGGCAGCAGTGAACTGTCAGCTCAAGATTGGCTCAAATCTTAGAGCATGACTCTACCCCAAGATTTAGGGTTATAATGGGGAGAACAACTTTCCTGTCTCATCCTCCCCTGTCCCTGAGCACAGACTTCTTTGAAAATCTTGCCTGTTACACTCTGACGGGGAGCTCCTATATAATGGAAAGGATTTGAACGCTCGTACAAAATCTTGTTCCACTTGCAAAAACTGAGCCCCTGCAAATTTGGGTTAGTGAAGAACTTGTTCTAGCACTAGATCCTATGGTTTGTGTTTCTTAACGCTGCCGGTGCAGGTGAGGCCTTTGCCAAAATTTTATTGACATAAGCAGGAACCATTAATTCCTACCTAATATTATCAACTAGCAGGACAGAGTAATAGGGCAACGCTTGATAAATGTAAAGCCTTGGGTAGCCTGAGGTCTGCAGAGCAGCTAGAAGCAGCAGTGTGAGCTGCTCTGAAACGGCAGGTGACAAGCTTGAGAAGCAGTTACGAGTAAACAGCCAACTAAAAGAAAGCCACCTTAAAACAGCATCCACAAAGACACTGGAAGTATGAGGTTTTTGTTCAGACCTATGCAGCACCGCAGCTATCTGGGAAGCAAGCAAAGTTCAGCTGGATATCTTTGTTTTCTAGCACACCACCCACCTTTATTTGCAAACAAAGCCCAGTATTTTATTTTATGCCAGTCATTCTATGCTCCTGGTCAGGTTTTGAAGCAAACAGGGCAGTAACAATAAAGTAGTTCTAGAATTGGGGTACTGAAATTGTAACTGCTCAGATATACACCAGTCATTTATGATTCACTCTTAACAAACACTTTCCTTTTAGGATTTGTCTGATCTACTTCACAGATTATAGACTTCGTGTTGTAAGTTTGGGGTTGTTTTTTTGTTGTTAGAGGAAGGCAAAGCTAGCCAATTACAATGCTAACATGCAGTTCTCATAATTAGCCACAACCTCCACAGTATTGTTTCAGAAGTGCTCACGGGTAAACCCAAAGCATTTTGAAACCAAGAAGTATTACTAATTGAAACGTTTCAAGGCTCATAGCTTTACTTTAAGAATGCAAATTTAATCTTAGCATAAGTTACTTAATAATCACGTGAAACTTGAAGAGGATTTGATCCTTCCTCCCACGTCAACTTGAAAGCGCGAAGCATAAACACATAGGTTCCAGTGCAAAGTGCTATGGTCCTGGTTCCTCAAGATAGCAAGTAAGCTACCTTTCATTTCCTAAATCAGCACTTTCCAACCATGCCGTCCACACCAATGCTGACTTTGGATTAGGAAAGGCCAGGACTGAGCAGTAACGGTAAAAAGAGATGCACCAAACACCACATCAGCAGCTGCAGTGGATTAAGTAGTGAGGAACTTCTTTAAAGTTAATCCTGCAACCGGTCCTGCCCTGGCTGAAGCCAGTACGTACCACTCTCACAGGCCAGCCCAAGCACAGCTTTTTCCCTCCGTCTGGTGACACTTACTTCACCCAAGGCAGGATCTATATGGAAGTCTGAGGGCCCACAAGTCACTACCTTTTCTAGCAAGGCATTGAACTGAAAGACAGTTTGAGGATCTTTTTTGTTTCCTGAAAAGGAATGCAGCCTGTCCCATAATCTCAAATTTTCACTGAGACTAAACCAAACTAATAAAAAGGTGATTATCAACTGGGGAAGAAAGTAGGGATGGAGAGGAAGGCTGGAGGAGGGGACGTGTCGCTGCTCACATCTCCCTGAACGCCAGAGGTGCCCTAAGCCTTTCTCCTGCTCTCTCCTTTAAACCAGCATTTATTGCTTCAAAAATATGTCTAGTTGTCAAGACACTGATATGAACCAGAACGGAGAGGTCTGGCCCAGTCCACTCACAGATGAGCCCAAGCCAGACGCGCTGCTGGCTCCAGGGAGATGGCAAAGAGGCACCGAAAAGGAGCCCAAGTCTGGCGCAAGGAAGAAAACCACCAACCATCCAAGAACCAAAAAAGCCCACTGGGAAAAAAAAAAGGAAGGGGGAAAAAAAAAAAAAAATCAGAGCAGATATGAGGAGAAAGGATAGGAAAATTAGGATGATTTCAGAACAAGATGTGGAAAAAAAAAAAAGCAGGCAGCCTTCAGGCCATTCCAAGTGAGCTTCCAGCATGAAGTACATCAGGCCACAACTCTGCTCTTGTGGGGTTGCCTCCCCCACCACTAAGACCGAATAACACAGTCAGTGAAATGCAACTGGGGAGTTAGCCACAGCTCAGGAATACACAACCAGCCGCCCCTTAGTGAAACATCAGCCTGCCCAGTCCCACACTGGGAAGAAAGGAGTACAAAAGGAAACTGTACCCCAGATGCCAGAGGTGGGGGGAAGAGGAGGGAGGCATTTGCTCTTCCTGCGGTACGCTAGCTGGCAACTACTTTGTTCAATATGAGGGAAAAACAGCAGTTATTTTATTTGATCTCTTTTATACAGATGGTGTTTTTGTATTAAATTAATGAATGCATAGCACATTAAGATATTAAATGTAAACTGCATGTATTGAAGAGATTTTAACTTGAGGACGTATTGCTATGTTATTCTCATTTTAAACATATTTTAAACATATTTCTGAAGTAAATGAAGGCCAGCTCACTGTGCTACAAATAATTATACAAACTCTAAACCAGCACCTTGTTCCAGCTACTTGGATTTGTCCTGCTTTTTTTAAAAAACATGATTTAAAGAAATCAAACACAGACGAATCCTGCCAGAAAATGTTTTCATAACAGAGACAAGAAATGGCTACACCAAGCACATCTGAAACAAGGGTTTGTCAGCAATGCCTCTCTCAGCCATGGCAGCCACCCCGAGAAACGGCGTGTACTACACAATGTAGTAGCACGGTGTCCATGGATCACCATCAGGTACACTTGTAAATTCAGATACTCCACCCTTATTACTGCACAGCATCATAAACTTCAACTTTCACCCTCCTCCGCCGCGTGCAACAACCCTCCACCCTACCGCAGGCAGCCAGCTGAATCCGAGTTAAACCAGCACTTGGCTCAGAATGGGTTTTTTTGCACTGAAAAGTTTTAGGGACAAAACTTAGTTTCAACAGCCAACAGAGACGACAGGTAAGACTTTCAGGGCTGGATACAACTGTGATAGTGCGTACAGGAGAAAACGTAACATGCAAATCTCAGCTTCTCTATGCAAGCACCCGTTTTAAGTCACCAGAGCTGCCCTATAGCTATATATGTCCCCCTATATACATATATGTATATGTCCTCACTACTTTTGAGGAGGACAGGGTAATACTTCTTTGGTTTAATGGACAATGTTTGTGTGGCCACTGTCAGTGTTTTCTTTGCTCAGCCAATTAGGTTTTTTCTTGGTTTAGAATACCCCCACGAAGCTCCCAAGGAAAATCATAACATGAAATAGTTGAAAAAATACTTACCACTTAGAGATTATTATTTGTTATAAAAACTGCAAGCAACGGATGAGCATGCATGTGATGGCAGACTAGTTTTTCTAATAGAAATGGGGAAAAAGGGAATGACACCTCTGAATAAACACGTTTATACCATAGATACAATTATGTCATCATCAGCAGAAGCAGAAATCAGTTAAAACTATGGAAGCAAAAATTCTTTCACACAAATAATAGATACTTCTGCCCTTGTGAATGTGCAGGAGGGCTTGCTAATACACCTCTGCCGACAAACACTTTGGGAAAAGCAAGCCCAAAATGTGTGTTCCTGTAAGAGTTATGGTCTACCAGAAGTGATAGCAAACAGCTTATGGTTTTTGTCATTACATGCTTAACATGTTTTATACAATAATTCTAAACTTACAGCCCCTCACAAGCAGCGATCCACTGTTTCATCCTGGAAATCCATCTGCAGTAGCCAGTTAGGATCTTTTACAGTTAAAAACGGTGCCACAGTTTTAACATATTCTTGGTATTTACAAACTTTCAGTTCATAATGAAAATGCCGTTACTCCACGTACTAATAAATGCATCGCTTTACAGTACCAACGTAAATTTGCACAGGCTACTAAACCACAGATTCTTCAATAATTTGAAAATTGTTTTATGCTATATTCAAGAATCCAGTGTCTGCAATCCCTCTCACAGCTCTACAGCATGAAGAAAAATACCGCCTCCTCAAAATATTTCAGCTGACCAGTCTGACTTTCTGACTAGTTGATTTTTTTATACCTATTCATGCAGGAATTTTGTCATTACACAAAACGCTTTTTAGGAATGATGAAAGGAAAACATATTTCTGTTCCTTGGAGACCTACACATTTAAATTCTGTTCATTACTAATGGACGTAATTTTATTACCCATATTCCACTCATATTATCAAAGATTATTTATTTTATTGGCTACAGGTGTGAGTTTTAACATCTTAACATGTAAGATGCAAGTTTTAACATCAGTCGCAGACAAGTATGAAAACTACTACTGAGATTATGTTTAAATTTTACTAGGAAATATAGGAGGAATGTACCTCACCAGGATCAGGCATATCCTTTTACATTTGGATTTCTAAGTCTCTTGAGGTTGAACTGGTCAATATTCTCTAAGGGGTAGCAAGGACTACTGCTTTTACTGCATTTATTGTCATAAATATTATACCTCTTTGTGATCTGAAATGTAGCCACACTTTTAACCAGTTGCTATTCAATAAAAATGGCTTGTAGTCTGCCGCCTAACAGTGTTGGTAGTATTCTATTATTCAAACGTTACAATGAAAAGAATGACTTGAAACATCCTTTTCCTTTACGTGGATGAAGGAGTTTTAAAATATTCCCATTACCCCGCTTCCTGCAAAACTGCTTTCCAAATCCTTCTTTCAAGAGTGTTTCGTGACAGAAAAAAAAAAACCCAACACATTTGCATGCTTACGATCAATTAATTATGAAGTATGAAAGAGAGAAGAGGATACCTCAGAACAACAGTAACAACTCTCTCAGCAAACGGCTTTTCCCCCTTCCTCAAGGCTTTCATGGAATGAAAAGTATAACAATCCTCAAACGCTGATTATCTGAATGGTACCTGCAATTAACATCACCATAACCCATAAAATAAATATGCAAACATTTTGTTACCTTATGATTTTAAGAGTTCCCGACCTGAGAAGGACTAAGCAAGGTATTAGACACATTAAACGCAAACAAGACATCTGTTTCAGGGAACTCTACTCCAGTAGACGGCACTTCAAGGTTTACAGATGTTTGTAATAAAGCTACAAAAAAAGAAAAAAGAAGCAAAAAGCTGATTACTAGTTTCAAATAGACTACCTCTTTAAAAACTGATTTATTCTTGCAGGCATGTGAAGACCTGCTAGTGCTGTAGCTGTAACATAGCAGGGAATCTGTCTACAGAAGCAATGCATCTCAGTCATAATCTCCTTCTGAAACATGAAAATCTAAAGGTGCTTATTTCTGATTTTATTGCATTTTAAATATTAAATTATTATAGCAGCTCCTGGCATTCCTGTGCCGGAGCTGTCATTTCCACTATGCACTCTGTTTCTCAAGCATTCCTAACTTAGCAGTTTTAATTCACATCTGGCTGAAATTTGGTATACTAGTCAGCCTGCATACAAATTTCCTCTGAAAAGGTGGGGAAAAATAAAAAGCTTGAGATTTCTTCCAGCTTGTTAACCTTAAGAGTCTAAGCTACTTTAATAAATGTTAATAATATTTTAATTTAAAATAATATTTTATTTTAATCATCAATGCCTTGGTCTAATGGTCAGGATTAGTGGTTTCCAACCTAAACTGTACCAGAGCTATGCTGGCCCTGTGCCGCCTTAGGTAGCTCTGTGCCACAACGGGAAACTGGGGACACGGGGTGTCTCTGCAGAGACATCTGAGTGCAACAGGGATGGATGCTCTCAACTAACTAGTTCGCACTATCTTGGAATACTTCTGCAGGGCACCGATCCCGATTTTGCAACAGGAGCTAGAAACTCCACACATTCACACTTCAGATCCCATCTGTGACCTCCAGCAGATGTCTCAGTTTAATTCAGGTTGGACAGGGAACTTGAGCTGTCCCTTAATACACAATCACTAACGACAAAGTCTAATTATACATTCCTCGAGTAACTCCACCATACCCCCAAAGTTTGAACACACATGTAATATGTTCTAATAATATCTATCACTTTTTGTATTTGAAAGTGAGTTCATTAAGCTCATTGGGACAGAGCTAGGTGTGGTCTGAACGATGTAAGGACTCCTATCTTATGAGACTCTACCTAAATTACTTCAAGGTTTTCTGTTAGTAGACACACAATAGCAGAGATTTTAAGTACAGGTATCTGAAGTTACAGGAAACTAACAGTAGTACCTTTTATGGTAGTATCTTTATGGCTTCTCTTTGGCATGACTCAGGAAATTACAAGAATAAAATATCAGAAAAAGAAATATATGCAGTTAAGTCACACATAACATGGATATGCATTGATTTGATGTCAGTTTGCTTGTACCACTGATGTGTAATGTGCTGATTCCATAAACACTGTATATACCATCAATATTAAATTCTAAACTTTTCTATGCATTTTATTAGAGGTGAAGCTTTTATTCCTCTTCGACAGGGTTATCCTGTTGCCTTCCATTGGCATATCAACTTAACTACACGGAAAGGAAAGAAGCAAGTTCACCATGTGGAAGAGCACAGCAGCTTCCTAAAATCTGCTTTACTAATAGACATCATAGATACTTGCAAACCCCCTATTTCAGAGAAAAGTGTACATTATTTTTTTGCTCATGGTACATTTTCCTAATTGATCGGGCCAAGAAGCTAATTCTCCTTCCACTCAGTCAGGGAGACTTTCACCATGGGAGCTTCTTTGGAAAATGCCAGCCTGTCTGGACGTTCGGCACGCCAACTACACAAGCGCACATACCTCTGCCTTACCAAAAAAGGCCCAGTGTCACCGCAAAGCGTGGCATGTCTTAGAGGCTGGATGCGATGACAGAGAATTACCTATTATCCATTTGGCTGTGAAAAGTAAACAATTTTTTTCTCCTTCTGCTCTATTTTAATCCTACTGAGGCGGAGAAGAGCTAACCAGAGTCAGCGGCAAAGGTAGAAGGTCTGTCTGCAGAATTGCAAGCGGCATTTGAATGAAAGGGAGAGCCCTAAATGACTGATGAATAGCTCAGCTGGCAGAGTCCACTATTTTACATTAACCTGACTCCCACGCTTCCATGTTAATCATTTTCTTTAAACAGAGCAATGGTGGCTTTATAAGAGGAGATGTAGCTCCATCCAAAACAAAGGCTACCTAGGTCATTCCTCTGCCACAGAGAGATACTGAATCAATTTTTTTAGCGTGAGTTATAATTGACTTAGAACGGAGTCGAGTGCCTTTCTTTAGGCTCTTCAGATGGGTAGCCAAAAGGGAGTATTTATAAATTTTTCAACCAACTTAAAATCTGATTGCTGCAACAGGAATATCGTAGCACAAAGGTTTATGACTTTTAGGGTGATGTGTGTCTAAGGGAAGAAATTGCTCCTAGGAACTAAAAAAAAAAAAAAATAATAAAAAAAAATGTACTGCAACATCTATACCCAGCAGAAACACATCAAAACACTTCTTGCTGCTTCATCCTCTCACTTAAGAAATGAAGTGTGACTGCTAATATGAGCTACAATATTTTTAATTGTCTGAAAAAATGTGGAAACATATATGAAAATGAGGCAGAGCTGAACTTTTTTCAAGCTAATTTCATTGATAAAGGAGCAGCAAATCTGACAAGAACTGGTACGTGCAAGGTAGTTACACATGCAGCCGCTCCACTAGGCTGAGTGCTGAATGGGAACTGACATTGCATATTTTTCTGTGCTTTTCTCTTCGTGTTATTTTAAAAAGCAATAAAAAGAAATAATCTCATTATCCTAAATTAAGAGCTACATGACAAAGAAACCTGGAATCATAGAACCATAGGGTTGGAAGGGAGCTCTGGAGATCATCTAGTCCAACACCCTGCCAGAGCAGGGTCACCCAGAGCAGGTTGCGCAGGAATGTGTCCAGGCGNCCTCATCATCTTGGTAGCCCTTTGCTGCATCCTCTCCAGCAGTTCCCTGCCCTTCTTGAACCGGGGAGCCCAGAACTGGACACAGTATTCCAGATGCGGCCTCACCAAGGCAGAGTAGAAGGGGAGGATGACCTCCCTCCACCTGCTGCCCACACTCTTCTTGATGCACCCCAGGATGCCATTGGCCTCCTTGGTCACAAGGGCATATTGCTGGCTCATGGTCATCCTGTTGTCCACCAGGACTCCCAGGTCTCTTTCCACCGAGCTGCTCTCCAGCAGGTCAGCCCCCAACCTGGACTGGTGCCTGGGGTTATTCCTCCCCAGGTGCAGCACCCTATACTTGCCCTTATTGAATTTCATAAGGTTCCTCTCCGCCCAACTCTCCAGCCTGTCCAGGTCTCCCTGTATGGTGGCACAGTCTTCTGGTGTGTCAGCCACTCCTCCCAGCTTTGTGTCAAACTTGCTGAGGGAAAGCAAAAGCGTAATTTGGATGTCCCCAGAGTTGGAAGTGATCCGTGGAATCAAGAGTCAATAAAGTGGAGATAACTGCTGTCTTTCGGGAAAAGGGGGACATATGCCCCAGGACCACACTGAAAAGGGCTCCCCCCTCTCCGACAGCCCCATACAAAAACCACCAGAGGGAGAAAAAGAACAAAGAAATCCAGATCTAACTGGGATGGGGGTGTGAAAAATACTGTGAGACAGACATGCTGTAGTTAAGTTTGCGCTGTTATGTGGGAAAGTGTTAATGGGTTCTGTCAAACACAACCCAGTTTAGAGCAGAGAGGTGTGTCCCTGCAAGGGCTTTGTTTTACCTTGTTTTACTCTTCCCCTCTTATCCCTACCATGAGCCTGGGGCTCATGTACTAACTCAACAGGAGCAGCTGAGTGCCAGCACTGGCATAAAATCATCAATAACTTGTCATTGATAATGTTTTTCCCACCTTAATTTCAGGCTCTGACAAGCAGTGCTCTCCCAGGTAACACCCCGCCCCGTTCAGGGAAGGGTATGGAGCAGGGACTGCTCCCAACGGGTCAGAGGAACAAGGTCCCCGGGCAGTTGGTGAAGGGCACGTGTACACCAGTGATCCTTGTGCCTCGACAGTCAGGAACTGGACCTTGGCTTGTCCCCTTTGCTAGTGCACACAGAGGCTATGCATCTCTTTTCCTCTACAATAGAATTTTACTCTCTACAGTGAGAAAGGCACATGGCTGGTATCTTCTCTCCCTTTTCATTGCCCTCTCCCACCACATTTGGGATTGGGAATGCTGGGAAAGGAGGGAAGGCCACATGGCTAGAGCTGCTAGCCAGCAGCTCCCGAGCAGGCAGGCAGAACTGACACTTTCCGATACTTCTCAAGTATTGCTGCTTTGCCAGGCTTATGGATTTATCAACATCCACGGCCTTTTACCTACTGAATTCTAGGACACTTTTTAACAGTTTCTGGCAGCAAGACGGTATAATGTTAAAGAGTCGCTGTGTTATAGCCATGAACACAAGTGGAACATCAGGCAGACAGAGTGTAGGGGACTCCGTCCCTTGGCTAAAATGCAAACGTACTACACGCATGCACGTGCTGTTTCAGACCAACACAGCTCAGTCTACAAATTACGTTAATCATATAGAATCACAGATTGCTCGAGTTGGAAGGGACCTTAAAGCCCCCCCAGTGCCACCCCC
>VWZL01004277.1:28694-66844 GCA_013396915.1 Stercorarius parasiticus | reverse complement strand
ATCATTCTATGGTTCTATGAAAACAGTGGGTGGTTTGGCCATGAACAGCAGCATCGGTTCTGAAGGCAGTGCTGGGGGACGGGGAACTCTTGTCCCATGACCTTTGGAGCACCACAACTGGGAAGGCAAGATTTCACTCAGGGGTGTAGCACACAGACGCACCCTGTCAGGATGAGTACCCCTCCTTAGACATTTACCACGTCTCCTCCTAATGAGGCTCTCTGCTCGACAGGTGTTTTAAAGCCCCTTGGCCATGCCTAGTGCCACACGAAGGAGATGCTCACGGAGAGCACTGATGATTTTTTGCTGGGGTCCACAGACCCGCTGCAGAAGGGCCCCGGGACCCCCGGCCACTCCTCAGCGCCCACTCACCTGCCGCGCGGAGCGGATCTGGCGCCGCACCGCCTCCTTGCAGCCGTAGACGGTCTCCCCGCAGCCGGGCTGGAAGTGGGCCTCTACTCGCGTCAGCCCGCGGAAGGCGCCGCTGGCGAAGCCCGGCCAGCCCAGCTCCAGCGCCGGCGGCTCCAGGTCCGAGCGCTCGGGGAAGTAGGTGAGCGAGGAGGCGTCGAGAGAGGCGCCGGGCGAGCCCTCGCCCGCCGGCTCCGGGCCCGCGGCGGGCGGCAGCGCGCCCCGCGCGATGGCCTGCACCTCGGGCTCCGAGAGGAAGGGCGGCAGCCGCTCCCGCCNCGCGTCCCGGTTGGCTGCGGCCAAGGCGGCTCGGCCCCGCCGCCCGCCCGGCCCCGCTGCAGCCGGGGCGGCCCGAGGGGGAGAAGCAGCGGAACCGTTCCCCGCTGCGTCGGGGCCGGTGCAACCGCGCACTCCCGTTAGGGCCCGGGCCCGGAGGCTGCTCCGCTGCCCTCAGGCCCTGGCTGAGGCGCCATTTCACGCAGCCGGGCCGAACCCCCTCCCCTTCAAGGCCTGACACAGACCTGCCCCATGAGGCCCCGGCCCTGGCTGTTTCTGTCCCCCTTCGTGTCCCGCTGTCCCTGCGAGGGTGAGGGTGCTTCGCCTTGGTCCGAATCACCCCCGCGAGAAGAACCCTGTTAACGAAGCCCGTTAATGAATGCCGGGCATAATGCCTCGGACATGACAAAATCCGGTTAAAGGCAGTCAGTGTTTTGGCCTTCGCGCTTGCCCCCATCACACATTCCTGCTACCTGCTGAAAAATAACGAGTTGCACCTACTGACCACCTAGATTTACTCTTTCAGACAATTCCTGGCTGTATTTGATGGATGTAGGGGAGGCAGACACAGACATTGAGGCAGTTGCCAATATAATCCAATTAAATAAAACTCAGTGGCATTTTTTGTATTATTAAAAGAAATTTAATATAATTTTTAAATTAAAAAATTCAATCTCTATTAAAGACACTGAGTCAGGTGCTAATACTGTCAGACATACCCTTTTGGCATGAGTTTTACATAACAATTTAAGATTTTATGCATTGCTTCAACATGTTAAGAAACCATCTTTTCATACTTATAGTAGCAATAAAGTCAATTCCGTACAATATCAAATATCCTTTTTTTAAAAAAAAGTTTTAAATATATTAGACTCTGATTGCCAAAATGCCATTTTATACACAAAGCTGCTAATACAATATACAGTTCTTACATTATTATCTTTTTTTTTTCACATAAAATACATCTTGTCAAGTTTTATTTGTACATTGTTTACTATTGATCGATGGAATTAGGAATTATTGCAGAAGGCTTGCCATCGTTTGTTAATACCCTGTACACGCAACAGTCACCCCAGGCTGGAGCAGTGTCACCGACACTCCTGCAGTCCCTTCTCACGCTGCAATCCAGAGGCTGAAAACACAGAGGTGGCAATACAAAGGCTGCATCCGCGCTGCTCAAAAACCCGTATCTCCCCTCCAGCTGCAGGTGGAGATAATTGCATTGCTGTAGGCTTTGGAATAGGTATCTTCATCAGTGTCTCCTCTACTACAGTTTCCACAGTTGCAATATAGTAAAATACTCTAGGTCGTAGTTGTGCCACAGGAGATGTTGCCTGAAGAACCCAGTGGTACTCAAATTGCATGGAGGGCCTGAGAATTCCATTACCAGTTTGGCCAACGTCAAAAGAGCAGAATAAAGCTGAAGAACAACCAGCGACAACAAATTCTGTTCTACGTCCACAGGCAAAACAAAACAAAAATGTAAATACTAGCTGTGTTCTGTAGCAAGAGGCTAGACCTCCCTGCTACAAACGTGTTCTGGACTCTGCCTGTAGAGAACTGCTGTAACAAAGTAAGTCAATGTGATTTGTTAAATTAGAACGAACACCCTGTGCACTTCCTTTCTGTCTATTTAGGAGAAATGGTGATCGTGAGAGAAACTGCATGAGCAAATAAAAACTTCAAAATCTGGTATGCTCTGAACTGTTACCCCCTTGCAAAATAGTCTCCAAGCTAAAGAACAGCACTGTATAGTCACCACAAACCTTCCAACTAGTTACCGAATTACCTTTCGCAAGTATGATAAGGCACAAAATATCCAGACATTGGGAGAATACCTTCCAGCAGACGGACAGCAGTTCATGTATGGCTCACTGGAGACCAGTGCTATTGCTTCCTTGGTTAAGATATTCCTATTTCATGGTATTGCTGATTTAGTTTCAGCAGAGAAGATTTGGGTAAACAGAGCTCCAAGATTAAAACTAAAGAACACCAAAGAGAAGTTGTAATGCCGTTTGGGAGCTTGTAAGTGCCCTCACCCCCGTGAAATAAGACCCTGCTCAATAAACTAGAGAATTCCCTGCCTCCACCAAGTATTGCACTGATTCATTATTGCTGTTGCCCTGCCATGCTCTTCTCCTTCCCTACCAGGAGTTCCTCATCCATGTGGTCCTTCACCCACACCTGCAAGATGGTACAGAATTGCATCAGCTAGAGTCAGTTCTTCCCAAAATTGGTAGGGTTTTAAGATGCTGGAACACCACTAAGTGAGACTAAGTGGGTTTAAATCGCATCCCTTGGTACGTGAAATACAGACCCAGGTCTGACATCAAACAGATCCCAGCAATGGTACTTAACCCCTTATCTAACATTTCAGCGCTGGGACTTTCTTGGTTGAGCTCAGTAAAGTGGAGACACTTTTTGAGAGACAACTTTTTTCCCACCTAAAAAAAGTCTCTCCACATGAAAAGTAAAGCTGCTCTCATCGGCCAGTTAGTTTGCTAGAAACAGTGTGAGTTCAGCATAGAGGAAGATATTGCAGGCAGAAAGGTTATTCTCACGTGCAGCTCTGCCTACAATAGACCCGTCAATACATCCACGTTCCCAAATCTTTGCGTAGTCTGCATGAACAACTGCAATCTTTGGCTTACTACTAACAGAAGCAGGACTCTAATCTGACCTTGAATCTGTACTTAGATGTTGATTGAACCTAAACCCACTGAATATAGCATAAAAAAAACAACACCCAAATCTTCCTCTAATAAACCAAGCGCTAGATATGCCATCACAACATGATTTCTAGTTTCTACAGTTTTTTAGTAATATTAAGATCCAATGGAATAGCCAAGTGCCTTCTGCTGTGTACCTCAGAGCTTTCCACTGGGATGGCCTTTAAAACACAGAGATATAAAACCCCACTATTGTTGTAACATGGCTAAATTTTATAACAAAAAGCCCTATTCCTAGAGGCGGGCTCCTACAATGCACATATAAGAGCATCTGTGTGTTTATTAATCCCCCAAAAGCCTGTTTATCTCTACAAAACAGTTTAATAGAAGGTTAAATACCCCGGTTACAGAATTGCTCATCCCAGACCTACAACCAACAACTCTGCATGCAGCATAAACTGCCAGCTCCTTCCCTGAGTGCATTTCCCAGTGCCCCACAGGCAGTGACCGTTATACCCCGAGTGTCACCAACACATAAGCATGAATCCATTTTAAGTCACTCTTCCAACAGCCTTCACAAGCCCCACTCTGATGGAACTTCAGCCCAAAGCCCGTGGTAGATAAGTAGTTTGCATGACTGTGGATACTTTGCATGACTGTGAAACGTATCCTGGAAGATTTATCCGTTACTGACTCTCTGGTCTGCGTAAGAATTGATTAGATTTGATCAGACACCACTAGACTTCAGTGAGTGCGTTAGCTCAGTGATAAAGCCAGAAGAGCTGTATTACAGCCAATTTTACAATTACAATGCGAAGTCCAATTAGTGGGATGTAATATCTTGTAATATCTTTTGCCTGATAGTAAATCAATTGTTGGCTTGCTGAAGATCACAGCTAGAGTTATGAGTTCTGGACTCCTACGTATAAACAGAGTGAAATACCAAAAAGCTGTTTGTCTTAAATGGACTGGCTTCCTACAGTTTTAATGTGTTAACAACTCTCAGTGAAAGCAAGCCTCACACTACCTAACACTGCTGCATTCAGTGGTCTCCTTTTCATATGCTCAGAGTTTGGAAGGATTCAATACACTCAATAGCACAAAATTGGTCTGAGAAGGAAAAGAGTCCGACGGCTCCTTCCCCAGGAGGGAAGTCATCAGCTGCACCCCAGTTTTGCACCACTTACAACCTAGTGGATACCGGCACCAGAATTTGTTATAGAGTCCAGAATTCTCATGAGGATGGAAGTGGAGGGAAGAGAGGCATCTGAAAGATCATCTCCCCCCATTCAGGAATACCCAGGCCACACTCGGTCTTATCCCAGAGGAATTTTCTCGAGGTAATCAGAAGATCCACTGTTAAGCACACACAGATGGGGTAAAGTCTGTCCTGCTACCAAATCATCTTCTTTCTACTAGGGAATGATTTTTAAAATCCCTTAAGGTTAAGTCAAGCACAAGAAGTATTTTCTAGTCTTATATTTAGCATATGCGTTTCAATAGTGGAGGAAGCCCAAATTCTCTGAATGTTTCAAAACAAAGAACCCCTGCCTTTAACTGAACTGAGGTTTTAAAAAACCAATTGGATCAGCTGCTAGCATTTTCTAATTTGTTCCTAAAACGGGTAAGGGAAGAGAACTGTATCTTTAGAGTTCAAAAGAGTAAATTGCCAGCCTGGTAATAACCTCACAGGTCCAAAAATGTTTCCCGCACGGCATGGTTGTGGTGGTGACACGCAGCCACCTCTGCTGCCCCGAGGAGCCCAGAGCCCTGGATCATGGAACACCCAGCCCCAGCGATGGGCTAGATTTGATGGGGAGTGGAGGGTAGCACTTAACGGTCACTGGCAGCCTGAGTCAACTTTTTATAGCCCCCAAAAAAAGGAAAGGCTGGGAGGATTCCCGCAGGGCGAGTGTGTTTGTGATGTCTAACAGCCGCCAGGTAAAAGGAAGGTGGCTGGGAGCTCCATTTGCTGTTGCTTGGCTGAAGCACAACTATGTGAGCTGGATAATCCACTGATGGTTCACAAAGACCCCAACAGGCTTATGTTTTCAGAGGGTGGAATTTAAACTGCCCAAGAAGACACACATTCATGCAGGCAAACAGCTATGTGTGTGATAGCCCCTCTGCACAGAAAAAGGGTTGAAGATTTAGTTACTTCTGTAGATACAACTTATTAAGTCAACTGCAGCCGGTTCCTCAACGCTGTCTCCCATGGGGTGCTCTGCTTTCACCTCCCCAGGTATGCCAAGCCTTAACTCACTGAAGAGCCGGTGCCAAACCCCCAGGTTACACCGTGCTAGTGTTTCTCAGGTAGTCTCTCAGAGCTAACATGAATTACACAAAAATTCCGGTTATGGTGTGCCAATCACTCTACAGCAGAGAGGCTTTGCTATGGTGCTAGGCAACTCCCTTATACACAGAGGCATTTAAGCCTTCTTCTGATGGCTACTAACCACTGCTGACTTCAGCATGGGAGCTGGAAAAACAGACCAGAAAAAAAAAACAAAAAAATCTGTTGTGCTGCAATGTTCATCTACCAAAGCAATGGTTTAACAGTTATTTATCAGCCAAAGACTGCAGGTTAACGTTAGTGTCGTAACATCTAGGGAGATTAGAAATGCTGTCCCGATGTTTCTAGATGAGTGTCGGCAAGCCTTTCCTCCTCATCCTGCCCAAGCACTGTGGTTCTGGAAATCCAGGCACATCAGAACACAAAGCACGCTGCCCCTAGGATCTGTGTTGAGCATACAGAGTAAACAAACATAATCAACAGGAAAGTGAGATCAGCAAAAGTCTTTTTAGTTTTAACAAATTAAGAGTCTAAATAGTACAAATAAGTTTTTTAAATTACTTAACCCAATATAGACCTTTGTCAGTATTTTATTGCAGTAAAATTCTATTGCCAGGGCCCCTTATTGCAACATCAGTTTTAAAGCCTATTGAGTGAAGCCTGTTCCAGGAGAGGTTCTGCTTTAAACCTGATGGCAGTCTGCGGCGATGCGTTTACAGGAGTAGAACAGGACCCAGCCAGCGCACGGTTGTTGATGGTGAGCCATCACACATCTTGCAAACTTCCTAAAGCAAGCGCGGCACGTCCGCTTGCTTGTTGCTCGGGCCCTGTACGTGCTGGATCCAGCTGTACGGAACACAGCTCTGTCCGCCCTTGCAAACCCCGTGTGGGGGTTCATCTCCCCTCCAGGATATATCCATCACCCAAGAGTGAAAATTTAGGTCTGAACTGTCACCTTCCAGAAGCTTGGTGGCTTACAGCAAGAGGCTCAGATGCAAAGATTTTAATTCAGATCATTTCTCCTTTCCAAGGCATCTCATGACTTCCCAAGGATGAGGAGGCAGTGCACCATACCTTCTTCCCCACGGAGCATGACGAGGGTGACCTTTCTTTTTTTTTTTTTACATCATCCTGATGCGCATCCCTTCCTCTCCTAAGAGCCTTGCTCCACCTGCATTACTCATTCAGCTGCAATGGAAGTAATTGGCAGGGTAAAGTACAATTCAAGATGAACAAGGCCGCTGAAGTCAGGATGTCCATAACCAAATTCTCCCTTTGGAATGCAAACAACCCGGCCACTGCAATAGATCCAACCAGCCCACCCGCGTCTCGTTTCCTCTGGGGTGAGAAACAGATGAGACTAGGAGATTCTGCAGCACCCGTGCACCTTCTCTTCCATTTCCTCCATGGGGGCTTTGAATTTCAAGAGGGGTGGATCACCACTGGACACTGTGTAATACACTGAGGTCCCATTGGTGCTGTAGGGAGAAGTCCTGGGTCCGATTAGGTGCGACTTGGCCTCCCCCCCGTTCTCGGCAACTCCTCCCACGCCACTGCCGAAGTGGGTGCTGAGGAAAGGGTGGTTGAGGAGTTTGGCCGCAGCCCGCTGCCGCTTCAGTTCGGAGAGCGTTTGATGGTTGTGCTCCTTGTAGGCACCCCAGAACTGCTGCGTCTCAGGGAGCCCGGGGTTGCCATAGGGCAGCATGTGGCCTGGATTACTGTCAGGGTCAGCGTGCATACTCCAAACGTCCCCGTTGGAAAAGGTGTACTGGTAAGTGCTGGCAGATGCCATGAGTCCATTCTGGAGGGGGATTTCAGAGTCACACTGGGTGCTTTTGTTTGCCAGCTCTGGAAGGAGGGAAGAGTTCTCCAGCACTGAATTCTGTAACAAGAAGACATGAAAGAAGAGCATCTTCCCCTGTCCCTGTGACAACTTCCTAAGCCTGCTCACACTCAGCCCTTCCACCAGACAGGTACTGCAGTGCAAACATTGAGTTCACCCACTAAGAGGGCCCTACAACGCTGTGAGCCCCAACCAGGAGCTGGTTCCCAACCAGAAACACGGAACATTAACTCAGAAGAACTCACTTAAGAAAAAAAAATATATATAATAGATAGATTAGCTCATTAATAATGCATGACAATAACTGAATTAAAAACAAAAAAACCTGCAAAACAAGATTACAATTCTTCTGTGATTAGCAGTTTATTAGCTGTAAAGAGAAATGCACACATCATTTTTTCTGAACTTCCTGGTTCACTGGGGCCATATCTCAAAACTACGCAGCTGTAAATACAAACCAGGCTTTCCACGTGAGTGGGATATCCCAGTTTATACCAAATGAGAATTTGGCATACGTCTGATGGATGAGGTTTACGAATTTTTCAGCCACCTTACATCCCAGGGCAGCCATTGCTATTGAACCTGCACTACCAGCCCTCCTTTGTGACTTCCCATAATACAGAAGAGATTCCTTACGGGGTCTGTGTTCTCCTGGTCAGAACGAGTCTCCCCCATTTCTCCAATGAGACCCGAGTTTCTTCCTTCTTCTGCCGCCCCCAGCTGCTGCCAGACAATGGCTTCTTTCTCGCACTCCTTTCTGTAAAGGTTTGTTCGGTCCGAAAGGCTGGCCCTCCTTACCACCTTCCTGTGGGACAGGGACAAGGGACATCGAGGCTGTGAGCAGGACATGACATTTCCTCTTACCCTGTAGCTGTTCTCACCTCCTCCTTGTGCTTCACAGCCTCTCCCACTGGAATGGAACGTGAATTTTGCTTCCTGGCACCCATGCAAAGCAAAGGCACTAGTGCGGCTATTAAAGGTGGGAGGAATTTTAAGGAGTTTTAAAGTAGTATTGCAAATCTGGGTTAGATATCATACAAGTCACCAAATGGATCTGCTCTGCAAACAGCAGACTAAATGTAGAGGGAAAGGGCCCACGGGCTGTTTATGGAGTTTTGTGGTCTGCAGGACTGCTTTGGCGTCTAGTAAACATCCTATAGAGAAACCTGTGCAAACTGTGTCTGAGCACAGTATCTTGGCCATGAGACATGTTATTGAGAAGCTCAAGTTAACCCATTGAAGCACTGATTCTCCGACACCAGTGTCAGTGGTTTAACAGGGTAAATTCTCACCATTTGGTTCTCTGCTCGGAGCAGTTCTTAAACCACAAAGCCATCTTCCTCCCAAGAAATGCCACCTCTTGCTACGAAAGAACCACCCTTCAAAGGAGCTCGGCCTTCAGCAACCAAAAGCCAGTTTCTGCCTTTCAGAGTTCGTTCAGAAAGGACAGGCGGGTTATCCTCCGCATGCCGACCGCAGGGTGCTCTGCAGCCACACCTGGGTGGCCACCCTAATGCACCGGTGACCTGCAGGGGACAACACACTCACCCCCGGCTGCCAGTGCTGGAGGTCCTTCGACTCAGGGAGGATTTATGCCTCAGCTGAGACTTCATGATCACATCGTGTTTGTGTTTCAACTCCAGAAGTAATACTTTGAATTCCTCCTCTTCACACAGATCTGTGGCACACACAAACCAAGCCATTAATCAGACGGTTCAAATGCGGTACCATTAATACTACATTACTAACTGCGCCTTCCTGGTATACACAACTACAAATGCTAGCAGGAAGAGAAGGGAAATTTAAGCAGAATATGCTTAGGCGCATTAATTTCCAAAGAACTTAGGGGAGGCAGAATGGTTTGGACACATAAACAAGAGGTGCTGATTGTGACAGGGGCTCAGCTTTGCGACGATCCAGCTGTTCAGCTGGGCTTTGTCCCTTCTCTGGAGCATGCTGTGCCTTTACCCATGAAAGGGTAAGAGATATAGTGACCACTGTATCAATGCTTCAAGATGGGAGGAAAACAAATGTCTATAATTACCAGACTGCAGTTCCCCCAAACACAGCATTTTCACTTAAGCCTCCAAAACAAAGAACAGTATAGACAAAAGCAAAGCAGACGAGTGTAGAAGACAAGAAGTTTCAAAAAGACGATGCACAGATTTTTCAATTAAGGCTCATAAAACCTTTTGCCAAAAGAAAATGTGGCACAAAGTTATAATCTGCATGGTCAGATGTTAGCACTTTGGCATTTTTCCTTCCAATCTGTTCCAAGATTTGTGTGTGCTTTCTCTTTCCTTTCCAATCCCTTATCATTTATCACACTTTATTGCATCAAAGCCAAATTAGACACCTGAGTCTTAGGGCTGCACGCAACAGCTGCTCAGGTCCAAGACTATAGTGTACGAGCAGGGAGATCCCCAAGCACAGGTACATGAGTGGAAACATATGGGAGAAAGACTTGGTGCTTGAGAAATTCCTTCTCCCTTGTTGTTATGAGCAAGAAGAAGTGTCTTCAGAACAAAGTAGGCATTTTAAAACTTTAGTCCCAGTTGAAGTAACTGCAACTTTGATTCTAAAGACACCTGAAAAATGAAAATCATAGAATGGTTTAGGTTGGAAGGGACCTTAAAGACCATCCAGTTCCAACCCCCTGCCCTGGGCAGGGACACCTCCCACTAGACCAGGTTGCTCAAAGCCCCGTCCAGCCTGGCCTTGAACACCTCCAGGGATGGGGCAGTCACAGCTTCTCTGGGCAACCTGTTCCACTGCCTCACCACGCTCACAGCAAAGAACTTCTTCCTAATATCCAATCTAAATCTACCCTCCTTCAGTTTGAAGTTAATGCTTCTGAAAGTCCCATGTGAAGACTCCAGCACGCTCAGGGGGAAAAGCTTTTCTCAGCGATCTTTTTTTTTTTTTTTGCCTTTTTTTTTTTAAGCTTAGTAAACTCACCTATTGGCATCTCATCCAAAGATGTCCTGGCACTCAAACTAGCCCCATGGGACACAAGCAACTCAGCCATCTGCATCTAAAGAAAGGGAAAGAAAGCCAAGTTGATAGAGGTATTTTAGGCAATTGCTTTCCTCCTCAAAGCTGAAAAGCTGGAATAAGATATGAAGCAATGGCACACATGCTCAACTCACCTCGAATTATTCTGGTACGTGTGTGATGTTAAACACAGTTCCTACCATTCAACTGCACAGACACACTCTCCCCGAACTTTCTCAGCAACAGCTTCTTTTTGGAGGCCCAAGGACCTCACCTGACACCATCCAGTGAGTCCAGTCCTAGCACAGATTTCTTCCATTTGCAGAGTATACTTCACAACTTGTCCAGGCAGAAAGAAATGCTCCCCTCATACGTGACATTTGCAACAAAATCATTACCTGTCCCCAGAAAGCAGCAGCATGAAGAGGTTCCCAGCCGTCCCAGTCCTTAACATCCAGGCTTGCCCCCTGGTCAAGAAGGACTTCAGCTGCATGCAGATAACCATTGGCTGCAGCTATATGCAGCTAGGAGACAAGGAACAGAGCATGAGCCACCTGCAAGGACCACGAATGCTTTAATACATCAAGTTTCAGAGGAATTTCTTGGCTATCTGAGCCTAGATCCAGACGGGCAGCCCATTTCACATTTGGCAGATGCCATGAGGTCAAAATCAGGTTGTTCCTGTTACTAAAACTCAATATTATCTGCATATAATTCTGTTTGGAGAGAAAACTGCTTAACGGTTCTTAAAATAACTTACATATATGGGTTAGAAAAATAATGTTTTCACATTTTAAATCAAGGGCTCTTAAGTGGCTCCCAATCTGTAGGGAAACAGCACCATCAAAACTCAAGCCTGCAATGGAGAACATCATCCACTGAAAACTCTGCATTCCTCATGCCAGAAGAATGTCTCCTCTTCCCCACTTAAATGCTGTGGATGCAATTCATGATTCCCTTCATGCAAGTGCACTTTCACTCATGCTATAATTATTTTCACCATTTGAAAATCAAAAACGTTTTAATCCTTGGCTACTTTTAATTAAGGGAATCTGATTTTTCAGATAGTGGCTTCCAACTATGGCCATCACTTTGGAAACATCCCTTTGTCCCCCACAACACTCCATATCTCTGAAGAGTTTCATAATTGTGGTCTGCTGCTGCATCTCTGAGCAAAACATTGACCTATGCACCGCTCTGAAGGTATGAACTCCACTCAGAGCTCATCCTATTTCAACTGTGAAGAGGAGAAGTTCTCTTCTAGTCCTCTTCTAGAAGAGGAGAAGTCTCGCTAGTCTGCTACAGGACTAGTGAGAAGCAAAACATTACTGGGAGGTCTTTCAGTCCCATTTCCTCGGAGGTCAGCACAAGTGCTATGTTCTGCAACCCTTCATCATGGGATTTCTTGCACCTTTCTTTGGTACCAGCCCCTGTCAGACAGGACCCAGGAGCTCAGCAGCCTTGCTGCAGGACCTGAGCTGCTGGACAACCATCAGAGCTCACATGAACAGGGGATTCGCTTCAAAAAGCACGGGACTGGACACTAAGTCATGTCAGCTGTACTCATGGACACAGCCTGTTCCTACGTGACAATAAACTGAAACAGGGAAAAAGATCAAAATAGCTTCCTCGCTCCTCTCAGTGACTTGTATGTGTTGACTTTGTATAACTCCTGCCACAGGGCAGGTTTCGTAACCTACGGGCGGAAGGAAGGCAAAAGTGAAGCTGCAGCAGTTTCACTCACCAGCGTAGCACCTTGGGCATCGGTCCTGTTCAGGTCTTGCCCAGTTGCAAGTATGTCATGAATGTCACAGATCATGACCTGCTCTGGAGCAGCCCGCATCTCATTGATCCTTTCCTGTGTAATTCCTGTTAAAATTCCAGTTATAGAGAGAAGAGTTGGAGAGGGTCTTTGTCTCCACTGGTTGAGCAAAATTAGGCTTGATTCCTGGCTGATGTGACTTCACATCCTTTTCAGAGGCCATGTAGCTGAGGGGACTGAGAGCTGTCCTTCACCCTCATCATTATTTAGGAATCAGAGAAACTAGATAGAGTCAGGTTCCAAGAAATTATGCCAGGCAGCAGCTCTCTGCTTTTCTCCAGAGGCAAATCAAGAGCTGAGAAAGAAGGTAATTTTTTTTTTTGACCCATTGATTGACCCATTTTTGTATTTTACGTGAACTCAGTCTCCTTACCTTGATAGGCCATGCAAGTCTCAATGACATCCAGAGTCGGCTCATCTTCACAGAGGTCATATGGCATGTTGCCATCTGCATTTACTGCCAACAAGTCAGCTCCACTGCAAGGGGAAAGCCGAGTTACACAAGAAAGGACCTCAGACATCCTAGAGCAGATGGTGCCAAACACTGGGAGAAATGCTTAGCAAAAACTAACTAGGGTTTAATAGTTGCCCAAACGTCATGAAGATTTGAAGCAAAGCCATGGAGCTATGAATGGGGAAGATAAATTCCAGAAGTGGACGAAAGGCAGCACCTTACGCCTCCTTCATGGGCTGTGGGGCACATGAGCCACTGAACCGTTCCTGTCCTCTCCTGATCCTGGCACTGGACAGACTGGCAGCTTCTCAATGATAGAAATCATTTATTTGCTGAATTTCTGGATACTATCAGGTTCTTGTTATCTGGGCATCTGGCAGTCCTTCAATGAAAAGTTTGCAAGGACCAGAAAAGCTGGGAAAGATACAGGCTGAATGGTGGAGGGAGCCTTCCATCTTGCCAAGGGCACAATGATGAAAAATAGTAATAAAAAATATCCTGTCAACTGGTGAGTTTGTCTTTCTGATTGTCCAATAGCACTTCTCTAAGTGCTTTAGTGACCTCCAGGAGGTCACTATTTGGAAGTAAAATTGCCAGCTAAGTTGATCGCTGTCCCCATCTTCCCACATAGTAGAAAGTTTCCAGCACCTTCTGAACTGTGCCATTTTTGCTAGCTGTTAGATAGTTTCCGCTGAATTCTGATCTACCTTGACAGTTACCAGCCATGGAAGGACGGCAGACAGTATCCACTTGCATTTAGATTCCTGTTTCTTTCTGTATTTTTTTCTCCCTCTGCCTGAGCAGAGCAAACTACATTGAAATTCACATTTGCAAAGTATCAGCATTAGTTTAATCAGCATATAAAAAACCCAAGAAACTGGACAACTTTTGTGGGCTACTTCCTCTGATGGTCTCCAAGGTTTCCAGGTCCCATCATCAGTAACATTGCCTTCAAAGGCAGTGTTTAACTAGTCATTTGATGTGACCCTTCCTGTACAGGACAACTTTGATTGTAGGAAAAAAACTAAATCACTCCATTCCTCAGAAGTCCAGGGGAAGACTGTTTCTGAGCATGGGAGCATGACATTAGGCTACTAGAGTCCAAATTTGCTGGCAGCTACTCAACACAGGGCAGTCTGTGACAACTAGGGACATAAACTCCAGTTCCTCACCTTGCCACCCATCCCCATGACATTCCCTCACCTGCAATTAAAAGTCAGGAATGCACTATGTTATTCAACATGTTTGCTCCATTTTTATGCTCCCCATCCAAAAATTTCCTAACCCAAGTGGGAACGTCCTCCAAGAGACGATTCTTCGCATCCTCTACTCCACTTCCTTCATTGTCTGGCCAAAGAAGAAGGGCCAGATTTTCAATGCTAGTCTCCCAGATGACAGCAACACCGGGAGAAGTCTCCCTCCCTGAGGGAGAAGCAGCAGACACTGCTGTGCAAGGCAGCACGTTAACACCCCCAAAGCACACTGCCCTCCACACTGTCACTCTGGGAGATGGAGATGAAGGCTCCATACAGAGTCAGGACTATCTGCTCCTGGCAGGATTCACAGTGGGTGCTCATTAAATGCTGCACCTGGTACAGCTCAAAATACATCCTGGCTTCCTCCTCCTTGCCGGCAAGTCTAGGAAAGACTTGAGCTTTAGGGCCTTGGTAAAGGCAAGCGGAAGGTCCAGTGCAAGCACCCAGTGTCACACCACTGGCGAACAAATTTATTACAAGAAGCTAACTAGTTACTAATTAAGACCCAGTAAGACAGGTCACAAAGTTCACCCAAGCATTTGAGCTATACAAACATGCCAGTGTCCTCCTACATCGGTGTCTCTTTGGCTGTGGCTAGAAGACCTGAAGTCGTGTTGAAGAGCGTGAGGGTGCATCCTGCTGGCTGCTCCTGTTTCTACCCACCCAGCGAGCACGGTTCAACCTCCACCTGCCTTTTCCCCCATGCAGGAAGGAATCCCATGAATAGCCTGAAAGCAGGGAATAATCACCATCGCTGCCACCTTGCAAGGTACTAAGCAGTCTCGGTTTCCATCCACAGAAGCTGTGGGTAGAATCAGATCTGCAGAAAGGGACAGACACAAAAAGCCACCTACTGCTGGATGAGGATCTTCACCAGGTTGATATGACCACAGGTAGCTGCTGCATGCAATGGAGTCCACAGCTCGTTGTCCTTCGCATTGACATTGGCCCCATGGTTGAGGAGAAGCTTAACTATCTCTTCGTAGTTGTCTATGCAGCACTGGTGAGGAAGGGATGCAGACATATTTTTTTTTTTTAATTTTAGGAAGGTAATACCTGCACAGCTGTACCTGGATGTGGAGACCTACTTTATCCTGCAGTGTTTGACAACAAGCATCTCCAACAGAGTTAAACACCAAATTGAGCACAAGCAGGTCAGAAGGGCACCATGCAGAACACCTACGCTGGACAGACTGAAGGTCACTGGTGTTTTATAGAGCCTTCTGGTTTGGGGGCAGAACCAGCAGGGAACAATAGCAAATATGTGCACAGCTTCTGTTCTACTGTGTCTTTCATATTCAAGAGCAAACATATCAGAAATTCAACGTAACCAGTATAACCACATACCAAGGGATGAGCTGACAAGCTGACATTCCCTTTTCTTAGGGAAAAATCCCACACGCTGGCATGTGATGAGTAAAAGTCTTCTGTAGAAGTTTTCCCAGCAGCTCACGCTACCTACCACGGTTATCTGAAGAGATGCACGTCGGACTCACAAAATTATGAGGTACTTGACAGGCCACCTTTCATTTCCTGAACAAAATCAGCATCCTCCATGCATTTACACCACAGCCCCAGGGGCAGCCTGCAAGAATGGCCTCAACCGCTTTCCTCTGGGGAAGGTGGAACTCGCTCTTTGATCCACCTTGCGTTCACTTCTTGACGTGAATATAGGAACTGAAATAAGATTCATTCTTGTGCAAGAAGCCTGCTCATGATCTACACATTTCTGCACACCCACGCGGGAGACTCGCAGCTCAGCACTGCAGCAGGGGCTTGTAATGGGGCCAAATTACAGCCCACAGCAAGCGGTTTAGCAGCTGAGTGACAAGGGCCCTCTATGTATTTCTATTTCTGTTTACTATTTGTATATGGAAATGAGGTTAAAATCATGCCTATCACACAGACGCGTTATCAGAGAAGTGTAACTGCATCCTTCACTGGAAGCTAATGGGCAAGAGAGTTCACTTCGGAGCTTCTCTCTGCTCAGGGGTTCAAATTAATTCTAGTGGATTCAAAGATCCCACCTCAGCTCCCAAAGGCACTTTTACAACAAGTGATCCTTCAGTGGGCAAGGAGGGATTCTCCGTGGCTTCAACAGCTAGTGGGGAAAGCAATGAGGCTGCCAGCATTTCTCCCTGTGCAGAGTAACATCTCTTTGGAGAGGTGGCGGTGGGGACCTTTTATTCTTCTAGAAGCCAGTTTGCATTTTTAAGCAAATCCAGTTTGTTAAATTTTTAATCCAGCCAGCTTTGAAACGAGCCAGTGAACTTGCAAAAGAATCCAAAATCCCAAGTCAACGGGAGCATTTAGAGCAGGGACTAATGGGGAGAACACCACGAGTCCCCATTCCGCCCTCGGAGCGAGTGTGACAAGTGTGCCACTGTGTTGTGGCCTCGGGGGTGGCAGCTGCCAGGCAGGGTGAGTCCCGTGGGCCTTCTGCGGGCTGGCTCTCCTCACGCTCTCCCACTGAAAATCAGGACTCACGAGGAGGGGTGGGGATGAAGGCCTTAGGAAGAAGAATACCAAAACCCTCGTGGCACTCGTGCAGAGGCTCTGAGGAAGGACACAGACTTACACACCACTATGGCAAGTCTGTATTTTACCAGTGATCGGCTGCTGCCATCTCATACAGATTTTTAGAAGTCCCTGAGCCCACTGAGAGCAGCAGCAGGCTCTCCAAACATCCTGTGCATCATTAATTTAAACCAGTTTCAAAACTCGTGTGTTGCCAAAGTCTCTAAATTTGAGTTAACCCGCTTTAAGAATTCCCAGCCCAGCCCTGCAAAGATTAAAGGCTGGGAGAGGTGTTGTTCACGCCTGAAACCCAGCCCCAAATCCTGAGCTCTTATTATCACTGGACGAAGTCTGGGATACAACCAGAGAAGGGCCTGATCTCAGTTTGCTCCCCAAGAAACAGGATCACCAGCAAAACATGAAGTTTCACGGGTTTAACTGAGCAACAAAATGCACTATAAGAGCTTTCTCCGTTCTGCTGGCAGGTCTGCTGAGAGCAGGGGGCAGATGCGGAGCGGCAGGGAGCGGTGACCTCCTCCCCCGCCTCACCTGATGCAGTGCAGTTAATCCATCCTCATTGCACAGGTCTGGGCTGATGTTGCTCTTCAGCAAGTAACACACTGTAAGGGAAAGAGACAGGAGGAAAGGAGTCAGATCAGCTATCCTAATGCATCCCTTGCTCTCAGCTAGCCCTGGCCATTTCAAGCCAAAGGCAACTGGCACCGTCAGGGTGTCCCAGTGCGGGCAGAGCTGCAGGAGACGCCACAGCCAAGAGCCCAACACTTGGGGTGAACCCGCAGTCACCACAGCGCTGGCGAGGAAAAAGCCTTCTTGGTTTTATCCAGCAGAGAGCACCAGCATACAATTTTCCCCCAACTTCCTTCCAAAGGAGGCTTTGCTATTAGAGCTATCATTTTCATACGCCTGTGTTGGAACAATCCACATTTTTATCCTGTGCTTTGCAACACCTGAGTGCAGCCTCTGCACGCTGCGGCCCAGGAGAGCGCAACGGCAATCGGGGATTTTGGGGTCCTGAGGTAAAACCGTAAGAGAGATCTCACTGTGTGGGGGATGAGCTCTTGCCTCAAGAAGTTATCAATCTGGGATGAGAAGTCAAACACATTCAGGGGGCCAGCACATCAAAAATACACCAGGATTGCTTTGGACACTTCACATGAACTGTTGGATATTTGAAGAAAGCTTCCCAGAGGCTTTATTTTTTTTTATTACTGCTTTGGAGGGAAAGGATAAGATTTATTCCATTAAAATGCAAATTTCTGAAACGGATGAAAAGCCATTAGCCCCTAGGTAAAAGATAAAGTTTGCTCTGAGGTGCCGATCTTGCACGGGGTAATAGCAATAAGGCTGGCAGAGGAAGTAAATTAATAGCAACACCAGGAACTCTTCAAATTCAACACTGCTGACAGATCTTGATGATCTATAACCATCTTCTGTTGTTTACTTGCTCATTCCCTGCTTTTTCTCCGGAGATTTCACTGCCTCATGCTTTTCCCACCTCAAATGTCACTGACAGCGCAGGCACAAGCCTGAGGTTCATAACCATCTCCCCAGGGCCAGGGTAGCAACAGATATTCAAGTCCCATCTTATTTGTTGGCAAGGATGCAACCATTAAGCGTAACCAGAGCTGCAAAATAAGGAACGATAACAAAGCTAAAAGGGCAATAACCATCTTCAGAGCTGGCAATCAGAACGACCGCAAGACTGGTCACGCCCAAAGCATCCTGCAGGCTCTGCTCCCGATGGATGGCTGTCCTGCTGCCCAGAGGGAGTTCCTTCCCTGGCACATCAGGGCTGCCCCTGGGGACAGAGCACTTCTGGCATCAAAAGCAGAACATGGAAAACATGTCCACGACGACAACAATGTTGATTTATGAAGCTTTGTTCAAAAGATCTGGAAAATGCACTCGTGAGAAAAGCAAATCAAAACCAAAGCGAAATTTTGTTTGGAAGCCACTGGCCTGATGGCATCAAAAAGGAAGGCAAAACCAGACAAAAGTGAAACGAACACTTTCTAGCACAGGATTGTTTTCACACGACCCAAAATGAATGCTGGAATTTACGTTTGCTGGAAATAATTTCAAGGCATTGACACCTCCCCGATGAAACTGATACAAAAAAGCAGAATACAACAAAGACCAAAACTCATCCCCCACTGCGGCAAGTCCAAAGAGGGAGTTTTTTCCAGCTCAAAGGCCGGCGCAGGAAGCCCACGCCTACACTCAGCTCACACCCCCGACACTTGCATGCTTCACAGTAATAACAGCGCTGAGCCCCAGCCAGTATATCCAATTTAATCACTGTGCTTCTACTGTTTCTGGCCAGCCCCAAGCTCCTGCTCTCCTAATCCAAGCTGAGCGATAGGCGAGTCATTCGCCAGTGGATCTGGTTGTCTCTTATTTACTTTGGATGCTCTGCCATTAGGGTTTTAATTCAATCTCAGTCATTTAAGAGCCATTGTGCCCTAATGACTTGCAGCTCCATAATCATGTTTTGCCTGATTATGGAGATTTGGACAAGTCGATGCTGGCAGATTAACCTTACAAGCGCTGCCCTCCATGGGAAGAAGCAGTAGCATAAATCCCAGCTTGTTATGGAGTATGGGGGGTTTTGCATTGAAGGCTCTGCGATCATGGCTTGACCAAGCTTGCAAGAGTCCTTGAAGGGTTAAGATTCAGAGAAGGATTTATCTCACCCTAAAGCAGCTTTGAATTCTCCACTAACCCCTGCAGCAGCCCTCATGCTCACGGTGTACCTCCCTTTGGCTCCCACCTGGCCTCGGGACCGGCTCACCACAGCCCTCAAAATATTTCCCAGTATCTCCCAACACACCGAAGACCGACAATCACAAGACACCAGAAAAGAGCACAGAAAAGCCAGGTAATGAAACCAGGTATGGATGTGGTACCAATGAGTCCAGGCAAACACTGGAGAAGACATCAAACTCCTTTCCAATCGGTCCTAAGCTGAATTTGCACCTCGGGGTTCAGCAGCGGAGCACGGGGCTGGGCAGCAACGAGCCCTGCCTCTTTCTCTGAAGTCAGAGGGATGTTGCTTTCAGGATTCCTCACACTCCAGACAACAGATCCCAACAGATAGGCAGAAATCTCCAAGAACTGCAGTTTCCTATTACATACGAGGGGATTTACCCAGTGTCCCACCAAGCTCGTAGCAGAACTTAGCCTTGATTCCTACCAGCATCCCCAGCAGCGGGGCATGGGGTGGCAAAGAGCAGCTTCATCACCCCAGCTCCCTGTGGGCAGAGCTGCAGAGGGACATGGAGGGAGGTCATGGACATCTTCCTGGACGTGGACAGCCTTCCAGTACCTAAGGGGGCCTACAGGAAAGATGGGGAGGGACTTTTTAGCAGGGAGTGGAGTGACAGGACAAGGGTGAACAGTTTTAAACTGAAAGAGGGGAGATTTAGGTTAGATATTAGGAAGAAATTCTTGACTGTGAGGGTGGCGAGACCCTGGCCCAGGTTGCCCAGAGAAGCTGTGGCTGCCCCATCCCTGGAGGTGTTCAAGGCCAGGTTGGATGGGGCTTTGAGCAGCCTGGTCTAGTGGGAGGTGTCCCTGCCCATGGCAGGGGGTTGGAACCGGATGATCTTTAAGGTCCCTTCCAACCCAAACTATTCTGTGATTCTATGATCTTCCCCATGCCCCCTACCCAGGAACAGCCCCTCCCACATGGCCAGGAAGAACAAGTCCTCCTTTCTGATAAACTTCAGGAGAAATGTGCATTTGTGGGTTTTCCAGTGCCTGAAGAATAGGAAAGGCGGGGGGGGAAGAGCGGGCAACCTTCAGCTCCAGGGCTGTGGCATTGCCACCAACCCGCTCCACTTCTTAACGTGTGACATAAGGGACAGGGACCTGAGCAAGAAAAGAGCTTCTCTTCAAGCCTGCCGGCGCCACATTCCTCGCTGCAAAGCCCAACACCTCCTCCCACCTCCAGGCAGGAATGATGCCATACAAGTAGGAAAGGGCACGCTTCGGCTCACAAGGACGCAGATTAACCACCCGACGCCAGCTGATCGCCTTCTGTCGGCTCAAGCCACAGCAGACCCCTCATGAGAGGAAGATCCCCCCCATAAGCACAAGGGAAAGCATGGAAATGGGTCCTCTGCAAGCCCCTCTGCCAGCTCAGGTCACTCTGAGCCCAAAGAATGGGCTTTTGTGGGACACATCAGCGGGTTCAGCAGGTGGCAGCCTCCACTTTAACGCTTAACTTCTTAAAGAGAGCTCTGTGCCTCCAGTGCTGAGCTCCTTAAAATCTGTCCTCCTTCGCACGTAGGCGGGGGGGGCAGGTGGGGAGACGGGGCTGGATGCGTGGATATACTTTATTACGTGTCAAGCACAAGTTGTGGGAAGCGGTTTCAAACGCATAGCAAATGAAGGAATGAAAATGATTACAATAAGAGCAGGGTGAACAAATTGTTGTGAATAATTCATTGCAAATTATATTAACTGAACAATCACTCAAATGTATTTTCCATTATTCTGCTTGCTCTGCCTATAATTGAACCTCTCACACGCCAAGATGGTGTACATTAATCTTCAATTTATATTTTATCACTCACATCTGTGCTGTGTTAAATGAAAAAAGCTCCCTCAACAGCTGTGAAAATACATCCTCGGTTTTAAGTCACCCTCCATCACATGTCCTAGGGCAGCCTCAGACAGATTCTCCTCCCCGAACACAACAAACCCACTTCTCAGGAGCTCCTTCTCCTCCCAAGCATGTCCAAGCCTTGCTTATTCTCCCCAAAAGCCATAAATCAGGGGGAAGACAAAAAAACCCACAACAATGCAAAGGCCCTCTAAGGAAAATTCAATACGAGGTAATCGTCTCTCTCATCTGAAGAGATATCACAGCGCTATTATTTTTCATCGATGTTCCTTCCCACTGAGTTTACACTAGAAACAGCTTTTCCAGAAAAGTTCCTAAACCAGATGAAGACTTTTCCATGGAGGAAAAAATGCCTTTGTCAGGGCAGTTCCCCCTAAGTCAATCAGCTACACCATAAAACTCTGGATACTATTACACTCCCATCTATACCCAGCTTTTGCATACCTCATGTATTAATAACTCATAAGAGAAAAAAGCCAACTGAAACTGATATGGATACTGGGGGCGAGGGGACCCCAAACACCCTTCTGATAGGAGATCCTGATTCCTCCCAAAATATATATATACTGGCAAACTGTCCATACTGGCAGGCAGACTTACCTGTGTGCTCCGAGTTTACATACACACACAGGCCAATAGTTTTTAAAAATCCAGGTTTATCTTGATCCTTTGCACTCAACGATTTCTTTTTGAAAATATTTAAACTCTTCTAGTTCACTTTCTGGTTCTCAGGCTGCCTTTAGAAGCTACTATTGCACTGAGGTCTCTACGGCGGTAGAATAATTCTTGTCCGTTTACACCTGATTTCACTGAATAAAGTGAAGTTTCACTTGGATTAAGATGCACGCTTTTACACATTGCTAGAAGTCACTTCCACCCAAACATAGCTGGAGTCAAAAACCCAGTGGAGCAGAAGAAACTGCTTCCAGGATTACCTGTAGCGAGATGCCGGTGGTGCCTGTGCCATTGAGGTGTGTTGGCAAAGGTCTAGAAGGACCGACCCCCAGCCTGCCAGGCTCGGTCCGATGGATGGGCTCAGCTCCTTCAAAGCTGCATTTTACTGCTATGGTTTTGCAGGGGTATTTATTACACAGGAGAAACGTTGCCAGGAAAACAGCATTGAAGCTATGAGCGCTCTGCCAGCGAAGCATCCAGCTTCTTAACACAGCATACTATAATAGTCACATTTAAGAGCATATCTAAACCCTGAGCAATAACAGGATGAACTTACTCAGCCTTATCCTCCTGCAACACACAACTGATAGTCCATGTTAGTCCATTGATAAACTCTGCAGCTCCCTAAAGCTTTTCGAAAGACAAAAAAAAACCCCACAGAAAACACCGCCCCCCCTCCCCTCCCCCCCAACTCAGACAGCTTCAGACATTTAGTACACCTAAAAATAAATATGGCCCAGTTTGCCTGCTGAGCTAGCAACTGAGACATCCCATCATGACTGATCGCCAAGCTTTCTCGTGAAGGTTCAAAGCCTGCTAAGACACTTCCCACCTAGTTTATGGCTGGGCACACACATTCCTTCTCGTACACCCACAAAACCTGGGAAGTTTGGAAAGAGGCCGGCAGAGCCCCATCCGCTTCATGCCATATTCACTGGGGCAGGGACATTTCATGTAGCTACACTCAGCGCAGGTGCTGCTTCTCTCCAGGAAAACCTATTTCTGATTTTGATGCTTCTTGCTTAAGAGGGCATACCTCTCCTTAGCCCCAGGGAGCGCGCTTCCCATGGCAGAGCTTGGGGCCCAGTTCATATGCAGGTTTTATTCTGCGTATGAACAGCAGTGACAGCAAGTGAGAGCTGTCAACAGCTCATACACTTTATCTAATGCACAGGGTCCAATTATTTTTTCTCCCTCTTTCTGTCTATTTCAATCAATTTTTGCTTTATGCTTGGACCCCTATCCATCATTGTAGGACCAGAGCGCCAAGAAGAACACTATAAGGGGACAGTCACCTACAGCTGCATCTTGGATGAACGGGCCACAGCCAAGCGCCCAAACCCTCCTGCATCCCGCAGTTCTCTTGGTCTGCATCGATAGGACTTCAGGCTCCGATAATCCACTTAGTGCTAGCGATGCTAAAGCATCTTTCTTTAACGGCTGCCATCCACCTGGGATTACTCAGATGAGTAACAGTGTGCAAGTTACCCCTCTGCAACCAGCATCGCTCAAAGGGCACAGCAGCAACAAAGCCAAACTCATTTCAATAGGGAAAATAAAAATTAGAGGATGCTGCCATCTGAAAAGATTTTTCTAAGGATGTAGCATCATGTTCAAAAGCATCCTCATCCTCTCCTCCTGCTCAGACTAACAGTGAAATTGGTCCATGCAGGAGATACCAAATACATAAAGGAAAACTAAAGTCAGAGATTACTTTCTTGGTTTCCCATTCCTCATTTGTTATTGGAATAAATAAATAAATCATTTGGGTATGGTTTTTAAACAGATGATGGGCTTTAAAAGGGATAAGTGTTTTATATAACCTTCGGGCTCAGCTGCCTTCAGCAGGATTTCTGTGGGCAGGGAGCCAGGAAAGCAGATTCCCCGCTATCATTGCGACAGTTACACCTGGGCTGCCAAAGAGCCTCTTCTCTCTCTAAGAGGCATTTTGGAGTAGGTATTTAAAAAGTACTAAAAAAAAAAATTATATAAGTCAGACTTGTGGAGGTATGGACCGAGAAGACCCAGGCCAAGTTTCCCAACTCAGAAGCCGCAGCAATGCGCAGAGCAGTGCTGGCTTATAGGGTGTGATGGTGCTCAGCAGAAGGCACTGCCAACAAGCAGACGGAATCATCCCACTGCGGTTGGAGCCAGCAACCTGAGCAGGGAACACCAAGGGGAAGCAAGAGATGAGGGACAGCCACCTCCTCCAGCAGCGGCTCAATAGGAACCTGCATCCCCCATTTCTCGAGTTAGCACCTGAAATGTTGGGTTGGGTGGGCACAAGCAGGCAAGCAACACACAGAATCATAGAATGGTTTGGGTTAGAAAGGACCTTAAAGATCATCCAGTTCCAACCCCCTGCCATGGGCAGGGACACCTCCCACCAGACCAGGTTGCTCAAAGCCCCGTCCAACCTGGCCTTGAACGCCTCCAGGGATGGGGCAACCACAGCTTCTCTGGGCAACCTGGGCCAGGGTCTCGCCACCCTCACAGGAAAGAGTTTCTACCTGCTATCTCATCTAAATCTCCCCTCTTTCAGTTTAAAACCGTTCCCCCTCATGCTATCGCTCCACTCTCTTCCCTTCATGCTTCACGCAGAGTTCGACAAAGAGCACCTACAAAGTCAGTAAATCCTCGATCAGGACCTGCTGTTCTCCTAGTGCTCTGGCTACTTCCAGCTTTCTTCCTACAAAAAGCTCTTCTTGGAAGTCCTGACAACACGGGCAAATCCATTCAGACAACACAACATCAAAGCCTTTTATCTGAGTAGTACAGAGGATCCCACTTATATACCTGTTCAAAAACTACTTTTGATGTACTGGACCAAAACCTACCTACTGAGACTTGCAGCAGGCACCACCTGTGATGTTTATATTAAGCCTGTTAGGAAATAAATCTTTCAGGGCACCAAAAAGGAAATGCAGCAAAAAAAAATTAATTGGCTTGAATAGAAATTACAGCTTAAGAAGTGTTCTGATAAAAGGGAGCAATGGTGTCAGGAGGTAAACTTTTGCAGCTCTCAGAGTACATGAAGAACTTCCCCATTTGCATTAACACAATAATAATACGTGACCAGTGCCCAAGGAGCAGAATTGCGATACCCCCCCAAGCTCCATGCAGAGCCAGCCTGCCCGTATTTGCAAGAAGATACTCTAATACGCTCTGTATAGCAGGAAATAGTTCATATTGCCATTTGAAAGTGTTATTAGGTTCCAGAGTCAACAGCCTCTGCCCCAGCTCGTGTTTCAGACATCTCATGGCCTCAGCTAAGCAGCTGTACGTTGACCTGAACCACACAAATGTTTTTAAGAGTCTCAATTATAAAACAGGAAACTTTCTATTTAGAGTAACGGAAAAGAGGTTTTGGTGGAGGGGTGGGGAAATATTTATCTGCTTTTCAAGCTGCCCTGAATTAATTCCAAACCATTCCCCGCAGTGACAGCCTGCTGGCTGCAGCCCAGGAGTTCTCCCCTTCTCTGCCCCTCAGCCTGCCCCACTCCAGAGACCCTTTTGTGCATCTCTATCCTTGTCCCGGTCTTCAGAGAACCTCCAACCGCTCTGGCTGTTTCGGTACCTTCTCCACCCTCAGCAGCATCCACTCTGACTTTGATCTGCATGTTTGGGTTTCCCCCCCACCCCTCCAATTTTATCTCCCTTTAGTTTAGGACGAGTACGTTGGGGAGGAAAATCTTTAAGAGATGCGGGACCAAACCACCTCCTCCGCTCTGCTCCTACGGGTCACCGCACTCATGAAACAGGGTGCCACATAGCCAAGGTCTGAATGTCTGCGTGAGGCAGAAGGTGGGACACATTCTGCCACGGAGCCCTCTCAAAACCAGCCTGGTGCCACAGGGCAGCGGCAGGAGCCGGCGCCAACCCCCAGGTCACCGCCAGCCCAGATGTGTCCCACACCATCCCCCGCACGGGCAGGTGGAGCGCCAGGAGTTAAAGTGTAATCTGCTAAAACATCATCCCCCCCCAGCTCACCAGCACCCTTTCTTACTGGAAACGCTGCATCACTGAGCAGTGCTAGAAGGGAAATGTCCGCACACGCAGAAAGTTCTCCCCTTGCTTTTTATTTTGGTCACATGAAAAGAGATTGTGGTTTCCTTTTAAAAAGCAAACGCTACGGAAACAAATCTTTCAGGCAAGTCTAGCAGCAACCTGAACCAAACCAACCTGAACCTTACGAAAGAAGCACCGGCTGATCCTCAGCAGCCCTTCTGTTTTTGCAACCTGTAATTATTCAGCAGCAAATTTTACACGATTCAGAGATTTGAATTTCAAGAGAGCCTTTCATCCAGAGATCCCTGAAAGCACCGCCGCCGTTAGCAGAGCGAGCTCCAGGCTGTCTCCTGGGATTTTACACTCAGTATTTGCCTCGTTTCACAGATGTGACATCTCAGACCGAGTTAGACCAAGACTCTGCAGGTTCAGGTTTCTTTGCCAAGGTCACAGTGACAGTCCACGGCACAGCTGTGACAGTGTCCTTGAGTCCCAGGTCCCAGCTCTGCCCTTTAAACACAAGAAAACTCCGTTCCTCTCCCCTGTCCTCTCAGTTGTTCAGCCAAGAACCGGGCAAAGCAGCTGAAGTGTCCTCAACACTAACAGCTTCGATGGCACCCAGACCCCGAGGTGAAACTTGCATTTGGCAGAGTTAGGTAATTGCGTCCATGGGTATTTTAAAAAGAGAAGCCAACGCCGTGGCTCGGCAGCAGCTCTCGGCTGGTTTCGCTCCCTCGGGAGGGTCTCCACCGCTCGGCTCAGACCTGTTTGCTGGCCACATCGGGGACCTGGGCTGGGCCAGGAGAGCGAGTCGCAAGAAGTGGGGGAGCAAGGTCATCCGAAGGGCTTGTGGTGCAGCAGCATGCTTCGTTTAATTACACATGAGGAATGATGCCACCACCAAGATGGAGAACAAGGCACATTTGGTCACCAAGTCTACATTTCACAACCATCCCTGATCTTCACCAGGAACCCAGCCAGGACAACCTTGTTCATATCTCCCCTCCTGCAAGCCCAAGAAGTTTGCAAGTTTTCGTGCCTGATCAAATCCTGCTTTTCCCCAGAATTTCAAGCCACTTCTCTTTCACTGTTCATTTCAGCACCAATCACACACAGACAAATCACACAGTCAAGAACTACTTTTCTGTATTAACAAAAAGCACATTCAATTTGCTCTCCCGGTCAAACACCTCCAATCCCAAAGCAATCCCCTATGCCGAGCGTCACCCCCGTGTCAGCCTGACACTGGCATATGATGCAGAGGCAACGAGCAGCTGTCACGGGCCACCAAGTCCCACAGCCAGTGGGACACTGCTCCTTGGTGGGACCCAGCCTAGATCCTTGTACCACCACAGAGCAAGCAGGGGCATTTCCAAGAAACACCTGTGCACCCCAGCCCTCCATGCTGCAAATTTGTTTTCCACATAACCAAACCGATTAGAGAGCCACAGGGACTGCTCTCCCAGCCCTCGGCAACCACAAAGCCTTGGCAGAGATGTCAAGAGGGTCTATCCCTGAGCATCAAAGGTATTCAGCACTGCATGGAAACCATTTAAGAGTTGAATTAGAAGTTAGCACCTGAGCTTGGCAGAAATGTAGGTTTTTCACAGCTGCGGTAATACTTATAATCAATGAGACAGGCCTGACAGAAGGTATATAAAGAAGTCTGTGTGATGGCTGCTGTGCACAGAGGACACTAGTCCCCCCAGCCAGGGGCTGAAGCTGAAGACCGTCCACCTCGTGGGCCCTGGGCCTGATCCAGTTGAGGATGGCCTGCTCAATGAAGATCATGGCATAAGCTTGCTGCGGGTTGCTAGCCGCGCAATCCAAATTTAAGATGCGTTATCTTGAGCATCCAAGTTAAAAAAAAATAATTTTTTATTGTTATCAAGAATAGTGGTCAAACAGTTCATTTCCTTAACATTTCTTAATTTCATTGAAGAAGGTCTAAGACCCCCTTCCATGGCTCCTCAGAGACTGCACAAAAGACTTTAAATTAGGTCAAAACAGGTGGGCACGCAATGATACAACCTGGGATGATCTAACCTGACTGTCAAGTACTTTGCATATACCTCGCATAATACTTATGTCACCTGCCCCATCACATAAAGTTGACAACTCTCTCAAACTTCTTCTCCCACAAGTTCTGATTTCTGCTTCCCACCACCTCAAGTAGTAGAAGATAAGTAACGATGCAAATATAGCTTTGTGGTTGCTGGGAGCTGGGGAAGCAGCTTGAGAGAACATTTAGACTTTTCAGAAAGAAAGAAAAAAGAAAGGTCCAACTTTTTGCCTTCACCGATCCCTGACACATCCTCAGACACCAAAGCGCCCGCCCCATGCCAACACAAACCGAGAGGGCTTTTGCTGACAGCTCTCCTCCGCCGAGCTTCCTGCACTTGGATGCGGTAAAGAAAGAAACTGTGCATGGGGTCGTTGTCAGTGAGTGTCTCCTTTGCTTTCAAAAGCCATCTCACTCAGCTTAAAGCACTTTCATCTACAGAATATGACTTGAATTCAGAAAACTCCTTCAGATCAGAGGAGGGAGGAGAGAGAAAACCCTTTGACAAACTGCAGAGGAGCGGTGTCCACCATGGCAGAGGAACAGGGATGCTCCCCACAGGAGGAGAGGTCTGAGGTCCAAACCCAGAGGCACAGCTCACACCAGGGATGGAGCTCAAGACTCCCAATGCTTACAAGACTGCTCTAACAGCCTTCGGGGTCAGTCTAGGGGTCTCTGGCCTCATTGGTGAATACTTAATGTAAAGTGGAACTGAAATTCTGCAGAACATGCTTTGCCCTGGTGTTCAGAGCAGGTCACTGATGTTTCATCCTCCTCCTGAGATGAGCCCTTTAGTCTCAGTATGTACAGTGGTATTTTTTTTAAATTTAATTTGCTTTATATTTACATGCTGAGCTTATTAATACTAACAAAATACATAGTTTAAACCACCAAATTAAAAAATAAAACATAATTCCTACAGGGCTCACACAGGTTTAAAGCATCCCATTTATCAGAGCAGTATCTCTGAACATTGAAGAGGTAACTCCTCGATGCTGGGAACAAGGAGTTGCAGGGAACAGCAGAGAGCGCGCAATATATCCCACTTGTCTCCCTTCATCCCTTTGAGAGGTCTCCTGTCCCGGGATGAAAGGCCCTGTCCAAGTCTCCATGTTAGTACTGCAAGTCAAATGCCTCCCATACCCTCTTCAGCAGGAGTCAGCTCAGAGGAATTACAGTTTTCCTTTCTGCAACAGTGGAGAAAAGCTTCGGTTTGCCAAAGTATATTGCATTTCCCAAGAAAACTGCGGTTTTCAAAATAATTAACAGCCATTAAAATTCCCGATTAAGTTTTGCCATTAGCAAGGGCAGGACCATTCTCCTCTCCACCATGGTGAAAACTCTGCTTACTTCTGTATTAAACCCGGTTTTGTTAATGAACCATTTTATTCCATCCTGTTCGCTTATAAGAGAGCTCCCCCACCAGCAGATCCCTCACAGCAGGGAGTTTCTCATTACATATTTAACACTACAAGAGCCCAAGCGTCATGGGCCACCTTTTAGCTGTCACAACCCAAGAAAGGCGACATCCATCTTCTGGGTTTGAATGGCAGGTGGCCCTGTGCTCACTGCATCCCTTACACCTCCATATTTGCCATGGGGGAGAGAAGAGCCTCCTTGTGCCCTCCTGCCACGGCTGCTTCCATGCAACGGAGGAGAAAAGACTGCGTGATTTTATCACCTAAAAAACCCCCACACTTTCAACAATAAGACAAGAGGAAAGCCAGGCGCGAGCTTTGCATCATCGCCCATCGATTCCACCGTCTAATATTTTGACTTTAAAATGTATAGTAACAACAAAATGCTTTGGTAGCTAAACCCACCTTAGTAAGTTCATTAAAGTAATTAATGCTTAAGTGGCTGCTTACACTGCTCTGCTGACAGCACTAATTACAGGTTGAAGAGGTGGATCCCGGTGACAGCAGAGGGAACCAGGAGCTGGTTTGAGGCTCGTGCACGGTACCAGGAAGACGTGCAGCCCCATGTAACCACTCGGGCTGCATCCAGCCCTCCCCTGCTTTTTCCTGCTACTAAACACAAAATTCAGGATCTCCAGCACCGAGTACAACTGAGCAACTTTGGTGAAAGACTACATCTTTTTCTGCGGACCAACACCCAGCAGAAGAGGTCCATAGCACCTTTTTCAAGAGCAAGTCCTTCAAGGACGGGAGCGGGTGACCGGGCCCTTACAGACCATTGTGAGGACAGGAATCAAAGTGCTCTGGTTCCTGGAGATGCCACGGACCATTTTACCCCTCGTGAAATGAAATGGGAGGGTCACACTCTCACTCACTAAACTAGGGGTACAACCTTCCTCGGACAAGCAGTCCTGTCCTTCAAACACGGGCAGGGATCCACAGTTCAGTGCGACTTGTGCCAAGAGCACTTGTTTTGGGAGATGCAGGAGATCTGATCCTCATTACTAGATCAATGAGGATCTAGTAAATTATAAGATCACTCCTCAACTGTTTTTGATCCTACCTTTGTCTGTAAAAAAACAGAGTCTTAAAAAATTGACTGCTTTCCAAGCAGCTGTTTGTAACAAAGGCTTCTGGGATGTTTCCCACATTCCACAGACTGAAGCCAATCCTACTCCAAGCTTCCATTACCATCCCAGTTAGTGCTACAACAGAGAAATCCTCTTTGTTTCTGTACATCTCATCATAAAGAATAATTCCCGAGGAAAGGAGCCCACCAGACCAGGAGCATCCAACGAGGTCGGGATCTCACATGAGCAGCTGCAACCAGTTTGGTTGTATAATGGAAACCTGACCTACAAACCTTGAGCCAAATTCTAGCTGTTCTCCTTTGAAAAGCCAGCGTGTGAAGGCTGCACACTTCTCCTGCTCTGCTGCTGCCAGCTCTTACAGCCGTAACCTCTGGCTTGACCCACACCCCGACAGGACCATTGCCTTTGCTCCATCCAGCACACCTGGGAAGAAGGGGATCGCCAGCAAAAAGCGAGTTAAAATGGGCCCTGGTTGCACAGTTGGACAATCTGTGCAACCTATTAGTAGGGGACGGAGTGCGTTTTGCTGGCCAACATCTCCATGCATCACCACATGCCTTTGGTTGAAGAACACAAAAAGGAACAGCAGGCTCCGGCGCAACCTCTTCCACCTAATAGGGCACTGGGAGCATGGAAGCAAGGGACAGGTTCCCAACAAACATGCATCCCTCACAGATCAAATGGCCACATTCAGTGCTCTGGGGACAGAACAACTGCGGGGGCTAAAAGGAGCAAGATGACAATCAGGCTTGGCATGAGGCACAGATAGTTTTCGGGACAGACCGCGTTAACCTCTTCACTGCTGAAGCCTCGCTCCATGGTGGGGCTGTTCCTCGAGAGGACTGTTCCTCTAGACAGCCCCAACAAACCAAATTGGTTTGAGGTGTTTTGTGCCTGGAATGCACTAACAGCATCGAAGAGATTGAAAAGGAGAACATACACACCCGGGATTTCTAGCAAATGAAACAGTCATAAAAGCGGAGGTGAATGCTCAGCACACGCAGGCGAGGTGCAGGTGAGGCCACCCCCACTGCAGGCGGGGAGGAAATCATGGCAGCTGTGATCTGCAGAGTCACCGCGGCAAGGGGACGAGACGTAAGGCAAAGCCATCTCCTCCACCCCAGCACCAGTCAGGAGAGCCCCAGGCAGATGGGAGTTCAGAGAGACGTGAGCCCCAGGGTAGCTGGACAAGACGTGAAGACCCTCCCTTGGATTTCTAATCTGCAGTAAAAACCCAAGAGCATTAGAAAGAGCTTCTTCAAGGAACTGTGGGAGAAGCAGGAGCTCTCATAAAGAGGTCCTCACATTACCAGCAGGTTTGGGATGCTTTGCAACCATCTGGTCCCTCCTTCCTCCACCCTAGAGTATTTAAATCAAGGAGTTTCTTCAGATAGCGGACTAGATTTGAATGACAAGGTTTCCCCATCTTCCTGGCAGGCAGTCCCTTCCTTCCAATATTCTTGCTGGAATGAAGGAGGAATTTGCTGCTGAGGAAGCCCATCCCCCAGGACTAACCCAGCAGCAAGAGACGGGGGCCAGGCTACGCAGACCCACTGACAGGTCCTATTTGGCCACGTTTCTGCACCAGCTCCCACCAGTCCACGTCACCCAGGGTACCATATCTCCCCTCACAGATAACGCTTCCCTTTTCACAAGAAAAACAGCTTGATAAAAACTGCTGACCCCTGCTCAACTTATCGCAGGAGAGAAACGAAGCCGGTTTGGGGTCAGGAAGGGGCTACATGAGCCTCTTTGGGAGATGCTCCTCCACCTCCACCTGCCTTTCCAGACAGCCGAGCGCCGTAAAGAACAACAGGAGCACAGCGAGAGATATTTTAGACATTGCACGCAGCCACAGCTGAGAATAACTCACTAAAAACCTGATTAACTTAACGACTGTAGTGGCAGCTCTGCGAAACCTGGGTGATTTCAGAGGACGCGGGTGCCTCGCTGACGCTCTGTGTCACGGGAAGCGCCACGGCGAAGCCCCAGCGCAGGGCAGGAACACGGAAATTTCCCCCCCAACTATTCTTATCTTCTCTCACAGTAACTCCAGGCTCCTTTTCAAAACCGGGGCCTGTTCAGAGCAAACAAACAAGCTGCCACTGCAGTCGCTAAACCCCGCGGCGGCCGGGAAAGGGCTGTAAATCACACACACAGGCAGGGTTTACACGCAGAAGCGACGAGGAACTCACATCTGCAATGATTTTATGGAACACCAGCACGGATAATGGTTTTTTGCTCCTGGAAACAGGTGATTTAAATTCCAGGGTGTCACAGATTTTAACCCTGAGCTAATTTTTCCTCTCTTCTACGCTCTAGCATACATCAACATTATCGGGAGAGCAGAACCCACAAAAATCCCATTTCCTGAAGATAGAGTACAAGAAAATGATGTTTTCTACAGCAAATCAGTTCAACGGAGGCTCAATAAAACATGATTGATAATTAGTGTTTTCTTTTTGACAGCTAGTAGCAATTGTCTTCTCCTTACATCTAGTGCATTTGCCAATTTAAAACTAATCTGTCCAAAAATGAAACAAAACATCTGGCAAAAGATTCCCAGTGAATATTGGCTAAGATTTACGAAGTTATATACCAGAGCGTCACCTGCTACAGCATCAGACAATTAAACAGTAATTAGGGTAGAGCAGAGATGGCCTTGTGGAAAGAGCCATCAGGCGAATGGAAAATGGATGGGAGCAGCTAAATCAGTTTACATTTCCCCTAACAGGGGTAGATCAAAAGAAAATTAACCCTATTAGGAAGGAGAGAGACACTGATGCAGATTCATCGAGCAAAGCAGAACAGCTGTCAAGTGACATTTATGGTTGCTTTCCTTACCAGGGTCGCACAAAGCAGCCAGCGTGTACCAGCAGATCTGGCCCAGATTTACAGGTAGACCCTTTTAAATAAGGACACCTCCCTGCCCCCAGCTTACTTTCCCAGTTAAGCAGCTGCCAAAAAAAAAAAAGAGGCCATAAAAAAAAGCCCCCCAAAATTTTAATTAAATAGAGTCAGCGATGCTTATTGCCTGTTGGCAGCGCCATTCTCCCTGCACCGGCAGCTTGTCCTCATTACGGGCAGGTCGAAGCCGCGTTGCCAGACCAAGGCTCTTGGCTCAGCCCAGTTCAGCCAGCAGAAGGGCCACGCTGGAGGGACTTGGTTCAATCACTGGCTATGCCCATGTGGAAGGAGCTCCTCCACGGAGCATCGCGCATCCCCAGCCATCCCGCTCTGAGGATGCACGCCACTGTGGTTACGTGGTCCCTGACACAAGCCGGCATTGGGACTAAGGCAGGGCATGTGGGTGCTCCCCCTGGGATGCTCGCAGCGCTGAAACTTGCGGAAACACAATGCATGCACACCCCAGGGGCACCGTGCCTGCCTTCCCAAGGGAATCCCAATAAGGATCACGGATCCCAGTACCTGCACCAGCCGGGGCACCTGGGAGCCATCACCTCCTCCAGCAAATCCTCTCCCCTGCGAGATTAGCTCCCTGTTATGCACAGCTGCCACCACCGCTTACAAAGGGCTAATTTTAGTTAAATGCGGCCACTCAGTGACTTGCTGGGTGCCTGGACTCCTGCTCCACTGGTCATTTGTTAACCGCTACCTGAAAACCCTCTGCCACACAGAGCACGGCTACAGGGCTTCTCATTGACTACGGGGCCAGCTGGTGCAAGTGCCTTTGGAGCAGGATGCAGCCAGGCTGGCACAGTGGGACACCCCACGGAGCCCCTCGCACACCCACCCTCCCCGACCCCACGGGAACGACTCGCTTCCCAGGGGTGATGACAGAGCCAAAACCTTGGAGAAGTCTTCCCTGGCTGTGTCCCCGTGCGCTCCTGCCAGTCCCGCTGCTTTCCGGAGCTGCGCTCATCCCAGGTAGATGCACAAGCACATGTACACGCTTGCTTTCCCCCAGCCCATGACATTTTTGCTCAGGTTAAATGCCTGAGCCCACAAGTCAGCATTTTACACAATCAGTCTGTACACCACCAATGGTGCCAAATCTAAGGAGGTTTTCATGGCTCCAGGAGGCTGTCCCAGTGCCAGGGGCAGGCTGCACCACTCCTGCATGGTGGGCATCCTGCTCTGGCAAGACCTCCAGCCTTCCCTTCACCCACCCCACAAGCATTTCCACCAGCAAACCCTCCCCTGTCGCAGCTCTGTCACCCTGCTTGCCTTTGCCAACAGCCCTCGGAGCTCTAACAATGAGACAAGTTGCTCTCGTGCAGAAGCAAGACCCTCCCATAGCATCGGGAACACACGGAGCACTCCCAGGCCCTGCGCACAGGAGGCACTCCTGCTTCTCCTGCTTCAGAGACACCTTCATGGGAAGGTGACCTCCCATCCATCAGGTCTGCCACGCTGCAGGCTTCTACCGCAGCTGCGGAGAATTCAGACCCCTCAACAAGAGCAAAGGGATGTCCGCAGCAAAACAGCCAGTACACAACGTCCTCTCTTATTTTAGTGAGAGAGAATAAAGGTACCCAAGGCTTTGCCTGAGTCTCATGAAACCTCCATGCTCATGAACAGGTCAGACAGGTCTGACACCTCCCAAGGGGCTGATAGCGAGTTGGATGTTATTAGGACATAAGACAGAAACTGCTTTGGGACAGGGCAAAACTGCAAGACCAACTTTGCCCTCTGCAGCGTGACTAAATATCTCTTGCCCCCAGTCCCAAGACCCCATGGCCTGTGGGTGACAAAGCTGTTATTTTCCTCTCCCAGTTACACAGGAACCAGTGCTGGTGTCTCATGTCTCACCCCCTCCAATCAGCCCGCTGGGTTTTGAAACCCTCTCCAGCGTCCCAGCTGTGACATCTCAGGGCCTCCGCAGGCGATGCTCCATGGAGAAGCTCCTTCCAGTGGGCACGGCAGAGACAGGAGAGCTGGCAAACAAGGTGCCACAGCCATAAACAGCATGTCGTAAGGAGGAGTTTTAAAATAGATGTGAGCAGCTCAGTGGGTAGGTAAACTGGATCCCCTGTTTCTTTCCCGTTCCATAGCTGGAAAAGCCACAGCCCCTTCCTCTGGGAGGGGAAGGAGGAGGGTGGGGAGCCCATGGCACCAGGGCTGGTTTCCACAACTGGGTAATGGCTGACAGAGGGAACCACTGCTCCCCACAGCAAAGAGACGAGCTGCTCCCACTGCTGCTGGGCACTCCTGGTGCTGATCGGGGCAACCCCCAAGGGAGACAAAATGCCGTGTCAGTATATTCTAATACTGTGGGGTAGGAGTCCTTAACTGGGTGGTCTTTACACCAGCATCCAACAGAAAGGAGCTGAACATTTTTCAGATGGACTCTGTATTCTTAATTCAATGCACACAAATGCATTGGGTGACCAAACCAAACTGACTTCAGTAGAAGTCAAAATATCCAAACATGTTTAGAGAGCTGTGCCAAAATCATCAGCAATTCACAAGAAGCCCCCAGTTAATGGCAGCCGAATGTGCTCCGGTCAGAGCTTGGTCTAGAAAGGCTGAATGAGCAACATGTTTCTGGAAGCTTTCAAACCCAAGAGACTGATACGAGCATCAAGCAAAGCCAGATGGCCAGACCTCTGTCTCGTCACCCTTGCCTTGCTCCGGGCACGGCTCCTTCCACCTCCAGCTGTCAATCCCACTCCACAGGAGGAAATCAGTCAACAAATATTGCCCTTCAGCTAGAAGACAAGTCTTTGAATGTAAGTGAAACAAGAAATATTTCCTGTTGTCTTGTTCCCCTAAGGATAACCAGACAGATCAAACAGATCAACGCTGCAAACATTCCCCGTTACTAAACATGTGGGAAATCTCAGAGCACTGAGTGATACAATGCAATGACAACCCAAATCTTCAGTCCCTGCTACAGATTCGATGCTGACCAGCACTGAAATGACAGCTTTCTTTTCTCTGAGGAGTGATGGAAAATTGCCACAGATGAGAATAATGTGGGTCAGGGGGCAGAGCGGCAGCTTGTTCATCGCAATTTCACAACCGCATGATTAAAGGTATGGTAGAATAAGTTTCCTGTGAAAGCACACAGGGTTCCTTGCTTAGATGCCTTGTAAGATGAAATTTTAAACTCACTGGCCCTTCTAATAAAAGCAAAATAGACTTCCAGCATCTCTCCATGACCCGCTGTCACCTACCAACCCCGATACGTTGTGATTCTGGCACAGCATCCAGCAGCAGGTTGGAAGTTGACCGGTTACAGTCTGGACTGAAGCTTCATATCACATTCGGAACTTGCACCGTTGTTTTGACAGCATCAGCTTTAGGAGGAAAGAAAACCCTGTGATCAACTGCCTGACAAGCCAGGAGGATGTCACTGCAGATGTGGGGACGGTCCTCCTTCCCTGGAGCTCTGGCTCTTTCTAACACCTGCTATTTCAGGCTACCAAACCAAAATTTTAATTAAAAGAAGAGTCCCATTTAAGTTCCTGAGGAGCCCTGCTCTGGCCTTGCTAATTAAAGACAAACTGATAGGATACAACGTGAAAAAATAAACCAGGTCTGAAAAGTTCGAGAGTCACAGAAAGAGTCTGAGCTCCTAAGTAGGTTGAAGCTCGCTCTCCGCAGGAGCACCATGTGTTGTCCAGCCCCAGGTTTCTAAGTCAGAACATGGTCTCTGTAGAGCTGACGGACTCTCCAGAGGGTTAATCACAGCACCCCAGTTTGGATCTCACCTGTCTCCACTGACAACACATGAGAATTGGAACCTAACATTGGTGGACAGATGCAGAAAGTGCTCATCTCTCCACGTCCTTTACGCAGTGAAATGGCTGTCCTTCACTGCAGGGGCATTGCTCCTTTCCAGCTCCAAGAGACTGAGAGCTGGTACAGACTTCCTTGCCCCAAGCCGTTGGGCAGACCCTAGATATCCTGCAGAAACCTCAGCACAGCAGAGCTGCTCCATCCCTGTCCAAGGACTTCATGTTTTCATTCCAGAATATTCTGCTGGTAAAATTCTCCTTTTATTTAAGTACGTGGTTTTCTACACATAGGATCCTTCAGATCGGGTAATTTACAGAATCACAGAATGGTTCGGGTTGGAAGGGACCTTAAAGACCATCCAGCTCCAATCCCCTGCCCTGGGCAGGGACACCTCCCACCAGACCAGGTTGCTCAAAGCCCCGTCCAACCTGGCCTTGAACCCCTCCAGGGATGGGGCAGCCACAGCTTCTCTGGGCAACCTGGGCCAGGGGCTCACTACCCTCACAGCAAAGAATTTCTTCCTGATATTTAATCTCAATCTCCCCTCTTTCAGTTTGAAGCCATTACCCCTTGTCCTATCATAACACTCCCTGATAAAGAGTCCCTCCCCATCCTTCCTGTAGGCCCCAATTTGAAAGACTTTGTTTGACTACAGCAAGCCATCACATCTCACTACGTTCAAGCCTTATCATTTCACCCAGAACCATGTAAGTATCATCACTTGATCTCCAACCTTTGCTGCTCTGAATCAGACCACAGTGGAAATACTTTGAAGGTGCTGGAATCCCCCACCCACTCAAAATGTGGATGTTTCCAGGCAGATGTAGGTGTAACCCAGGACAAAATACAACCTGTGTGCAGATAACACTTCTCTACTGTGGAAACCATCAGCTGCCAACTGGGTTAAAACAGGGCTGGGGCAAACAGTGAGAATGGTGCGAGAATGACTTTCAGGTTAATTCCTGCTCTAGTCTTCCCTTTTAGAGGTGAATATTATAGCAGTATTCTGGG